>JAJHZJ010000494.1:3190072-3702343 GCA_023548195.1 Bettongia penicillata ogilbyi
CTTGGAAAAAATTATGGAGTGGTTTGCCATTTCCTTCTCCAGTGGATTAAGGCAGACAGAGGTTAAGTTACTTGCCCAGGGTCACAGAGCATGTAAGTATCTGAAGGCAAATTTGAATTCAGGTCTTCCTGACTCCAGGCCCAGTGCTCTATCCACTAAGTTCTCTAGTTTCCTCCATAATAGATCATAGATGGATGTTATTAACAACACCAGGATAGCTTCCCAATATAACTCATTATTATGAGTTAACAATTATTTAACTACCAATTTAACTCTTGCTAATCACATGTGTTAAAAATTTATATCTTCTACTTCTGAGTATTTTGGGACAAAGCTCTGGTCACCCATCCCTACTTGTCCTGTGATGATACTCAGGAGAAGATAGACAAATCATGGTACTTTATTTTGGACCCTCAAATGAGTACATACAAAAACTCATTCAAATTCTATTAGGCTTCTCTTTTGCCACTCATTAATTATACAGAACAAAGGTTCTCAACCTTTTTGTGTGTGTCATGGACTTATCTCAGAGTCTGGTGAGCCCCTTCTCAGAATTATATTTTTAAATAATTGAAGGAAATGCTGTATTTTAGTTAAATGCCATTGAAAATAAAGATATAATTTTCTTCCTTATTCAAGTTCACAGGACTCCTGTGATTTATTCTCCAGGAGTCCATGGACCCCACGTGTAAAAGCAAGCACTGACACATCCAGGATGGCCTGCTATCACAGATTTTTTGATCAGCTTTTCTAAAAGGAAAGGCAACTTTTGAGGGGTCTAAAATCTACTTTAATCAAGCACATACATCATTCACTTAGTTCAGGGGGAAAAGCACCCTGAAGTTCAGAGAAAATACAAACAGAGAAATACAGAGATAGGGTTTCCAACTGCCTGACCATATGCAATACATACATCACAGAGCAACAGACAGATCCAACTGTCTGACCAATACATACATACATGGTTACTAGAGAGAGAAGGGTTTTCAAAGTCAGGGGCACTCTTTAATGACTGCCCAGAGTCTGGTTTGGCCAAATGAACACTTTCAATGAGTAAGCCCCAAAGTAAAACCTCACCTCAGAGTATTTATATACTTTTCAAAGCCAGCACAATCCTCTGACCCAGTGCCTCAATAGAAATTAACAAAACGTACTGAGATCTATTAAGGGGCAGGGAAGATCTTTAACTCTTCCTCCCCCGACCCACCATTAGCTTTACATTAACATTACACCACATTAACAATCCCTAGCATAGAGGAAAATATACTGAACTTGGAAAAGGGAAGCTGATTTCAAATCCTAGCTGCAATATCGCTTCACTGTATGACACTCAATGTTTCTTAGACTCAGTTTCTACAACAGTAAAACTGTGAAAATGATCCTTGTCCTAACTACCACAAGGGATTGCAAATCTTAAAGTATTAAAGAAACATGACTTAATATTTCAACAGCTACAGCAATGGAAAGAAGCCTGGTCTTGAAATCAGAAAGCTGAGATTCAAATTCCAGCTCTGACTCAAGCTGTGGTCATGTGCAAATCACTTACCTAATCTAAACCTCAGTTTTCTCATTTAAAATGGAAATAATAATATTCATTGATTCATATTTGTTGCACTACTCATAGTGTTCTTAAAAGGGGAGAACTTTGTAAACCTTTAAGCACTAGAGAAATAAGAAGTATTAGTATTGCACAGTTTAATGATATGACCTTTACTGGGAGCACACTGTCGTCAAGATTACCTTTTACCCCCTTTCAGAGGAAACACCACCACTTGCCAATGTAATGAGCTAAGGAGGGTTAATACCCCAACTCCCAGATTAACTGTAGTAGGGATTTGCACCTGGAAGGTTCCACCCTAGAGCTCTTTAAGAGATACAGGACAGATATGAGGTGGATATAATTCAGTGGTTTCTGTGGAAAGCAATATCCCACTGCGAGATAACATCTGCAAGTCTTAGGCAACTTTCTTTGGATGAGAAAACTCCTTGGGGGACAAAACTAGAGTGATAACATCCCAAAGAGCATCTACTCTGAAATTAGTGCTCAGGGTAGTTAGTACACAGTGGATGTTCTGAACAACAAACTTTTGTTAACTATAAAATACTCAATATGTTAATTTATTTTTACTAATTTATATAGAAATTAACTTTGCTCAATCAGTTCTATTCAATAAGCATTTATTAAAGAACCACTTTATTTCAGGCATTGTGCTGGCCACTGGGTGATACGAAGACTAAAAGGAAGCAAACCTACACTTTAAGAAACATAGTCTAATCTACTGGGAGAGGGAAAAGGAACATCATGTACATGGATCAACATAATTGTGACCTCAGAGATATGGTACAGATTACAGCATGTCAGTTTCTTCTCATCTTAAGTGATTCTTGTCTATCTTCTCCCAGAAACACTCTGTAGGAGGTCAGTCAACATATTGAGGTCCTATTCTCTTGCAAACTCATTGATGAATGGATACCAATGGAATAGACAGACTGCTGGTTATTGCTTGCTGTCAATATCCTTTTCCATTAATACATTTCTCTGGGGACATCCTTTAAACTACTTGTTCTGAAAGAGTCTTCATTGGTAGTATGCTGTTTATTGCCCTTTGATGATCTGTAATTTTAATTCTTTGGACATAGTGATATACCTTGACAGAACTGTGTAGTACCCTCAGAAGAATATTGAGGTTAAAAAGATAGGACGCTACTTTGGTGAGAAATGTGGAATTGTTAAAAGTCCTCGTTTTAATTGTCAAATGTTAAAAGTTTTCAAATCCCAAGTGCAATCAATGTAATTGATCTCTTCTTATTCAATTCTGGTCCAGTTCACTGTCTATCTAAACCATGAGCCCAAGAGATATTGACAACCACAAGGTCATCAGACAAAGTTATTTCTGTTATTACATGTTTCAAGGTATATTGGTCATACTGAACTTGCTTCTGTTGCATGCTATACCTTCTTCTCATTTTCATTCTTTCATAAAAATCAGAATGACTTTTATGTCCATGGTCTGATCCAGATGCTTCAGAAATGACTTCCACATTACCATCAAGTTATTTTCTATCTATTAGAATAAGTCTATTTCATTTTTCATAATGTTTTTATATCCATAGCCACAAACACTTACTAGCTGCATGACCTTGGGCAAGTCACTTAAAATCTGTTTGCTTCATTTTCCTCACCTACAAAAATGGGGATAATAATAGTATCTACCTCTCTGGATTATTGTGAAGCTCAAGAGAGATAATAGTTGTAAAAAGACTCTGATCACACTACCTGGCACACAGCAGGCTAAAGATCAGCTATTGCTAGCTGCAACCTACCTCACAGAGCTGTTGTAAGGCTCAAACGAGGTAATATTTGCAAAGTGCTTAGCACAGAGCATGGCACATAGTAGACACTATGTAAATGCTTATTCCCTTCCTTCTTTCCCCTTCCTTCTGTATTTTATATCATTCTTTCCTACATCCACCATTGTATTGAAATCACTGAATATTACATCCTATGTTAACTTAGTGTTGGATCTTGCCAAGTTCTTCATAGAAATTTTATTTTTCCTTACTCTCTGCACAAAGATTAACACATGACCTGCAAATTATCTTCACGGTGGTCTTTCTTCCAAATGCTCTTCATAAACTCTGTTAGATGACCAAGTATTTCATGAAATAATATTTTTTTCATTGCCTTGTGCACAGAATAACATCCACTAAGCCAACTCCTTTGTTTGCCTATCTCAGGAGAACCTGTAAGACATCCCTATAGCTCCAATCTCCTTTTGTTTTCTAGGTTCCCTTCTAATGAGAATGATAAGATCAACACAGCATCATCCTTCGTGTAGGCTGTCCAATCACTGGTCACAGGATGATCACCTCATCTTTAGAGTTTCAACAGTGAAGTAATTGTTTATAGATGGCTTATAAATACTACAATTCTAAAAACCTCCTTCTCTTTTTTCAAGAGCATTGCCTTAATCACTGTTGGAATGAACAGAGACTGCAACACTGAAGGTGATATTGCATGTTCTGTTTGTTTTGGGATTGTCATGGCCAAAAAACATGTTCAGCAAGAGGCCAGATTACGAGTGACAAGCTTCTCTGTACTTAACTAGGCAGGTGCTCAGGAAGCAGAGCAAGTGTAATGCTAGGATTATACTTGGAATCTTTCCAGTGTAGAAACATTCTGCTGAACAAAGGTCATCTCACCTCACAATGAAGTATAAAACCAGGGATTTGTAGAAATTAAAAGGACTTTAATAAAAAGTTAAGCACTTTTAAAAGAATGTATGTTGGTTTGATGTCACATTATCCTTCCTTCTTCTGTCCATCTAGGTGCCCCCAAAGTTCATATCTTTGTCATCCCTGCCACTGCTATGTTGTTGTTTTCTTTTCAGATGTACCCTAACCTTATGGAGAAAATTCTCTCTCTGTCACTCTAAGCCTCTACCAGGCAGATCACACAGACTTCCTCTGCATCGTACTTCTCTCACCCTTCACTTAACCCACGTTCACTTCACTGCTTCAAAGGACACCTGTTTTCATTCAGAATCCTGTTGAAACCCCACAAGAAATCTAGGTGATCTTTCCATCTCAGTAGATTCCCAAGGTGGACAATGCCACTCCCTGGGGACACTGGAGTGATTGGGGAGAAGGGAGCATAAGGAAAGAAGAGAAAAAACATTTGTACATGTTTCATTTGTTGTGTAATGGAGTTAAAATGGCAATGTTATAAAGTTGTTTCCAAATAAACATATAAAATGCAAGTTACAACCAATCAGTGGTCAAGTCACCGATAGGTCTTAACAGCAAAGTGTCAGCAGGTGTGTGTGTCCCCTCATTGTCAGGAAGTCCAGCATGCATCAGCAGGAATATGTGCATGTGATGGCTTATTTACGTTAAAATATTATACGGTTACATGATGCAATACTGCATCATCAAAATTTCAATGCAGGAAAATACCTCATAAATTTACAATAAATTATTGAATATAAGATGTATCATTTAAAAAAATATTATCTTTTTTTTTGAAATGAGGCAAATTTAAAAAAAAACAACATTAAAGTGTTAAAGAAAGTAGATTTCCAGAGGAGAAGAATTTTTTTTTGAAAAGGGGGTAGTAGGTCAAATAAGTTTGGGAATCTTTGGTCTATGCAGATAACAATCCTAATTCTGCCACTGTGGAAAGTTTCTTCACTTCTCTACATTTGTTCACTTTTGATATGAAAGGCTTGGACTAACTCCAGATCTATGATCCTATTCTCGTGTGTGTGTGTGTGTGTGTGTGTGTGTGTGTGTGTCTATACCAATCTTTTTTTTTTGTTTGTTTTATTTTCACATTCACATTTATTTCACATTCACTTTGGGAGAGTTTTCTTGTAACAAAGTAAAGAAATTAAGGAAAATAAATAATATAGTGACTACCCCTGAAAAGCGTGTGTGGCATTTCACAGCTGTATCACCATTCACATCTCTATTTAAAACAAACCAAAACCAATTTTCCCTCCCTCCAGATGAGGGCTGGAAGAGGGGGTGGTGAGACCCCCACAAAGACCAAAGTGCCAGGGGCAGGCCACCTGGAAGGAATTTGCGGACTCAAGCATTGTTGGAGTCAAGGTAAAGATTTATTATGCTTTTCAGTGGGCAAGAGTTCTTAAGGAACCTGCAACCTTAGAGGGGTACAGGTAAAGTTTATACAGGATACACTATTGGAAACATGTGCCAACTATACTAACTAGGTGTTTTGGGGTGGGATTAGGGAGTGGTAATGGTCAGTTCTTAAAGGAACATGCACTTTTAGTATCTACTACAGGTATTTTACCCAAAATTCATTGGGAAATAGCCCAGGGCAGGGTGTTCCTGAAGGTGTGGTTTTACTCCTGAAACCTTTCTAAGTCAACTAACAGTCAGGGCTGGCTCAGAAATACCAGGCTACTGTCATCGATGTCTGACAAGATAAATGTAAGGGAGTAGAATATGTCTAAGTCTAAGACACATATGATTGGTCAGTGAGTAGTAAATGTCACTATGACTCAGTGCACAGCGAGTTCAATCAGTACATAGTTGGTTCTGACTAATAACTTCTATAGGTGCAGCTGGCAACTGTAGTGGGAAGGGAGATAACGGTTGTTGCTGGGGCAGGCTGTGTCTTTGGGCTGGGGAGAAACTGCCTGAGATAGTATTTTGAGGCTAGGGAGAAATGTAACTTTTAAAGAGAAATGTGATTTTAGAATCAGGGCCCAAGCACAGGCATCCAAGCACCTCATCACTTCCACCTCACATTTCTCCCATATATCGATTTAGGGTGCAAAATGAGGTATATATATGCCTCTCTCACCTTTCTAAAATGGATAACATTTCATCATCAGACCTTTGGGATAATGATCCCATCTAAGAACTTGTTCTTACTTAGGTAGATAGTTTCATGGGTTACTCTAGCCAATAAACACACACACACACACACACACACATACACACACACCCCTACATACACACATACATACATACACATATATGTAAGTGTGTGTATATACATATACATACATACACATACATATTTATTCTGGTACTACTCTGGTTGTTAGCCTTTAAGAAGGAGAAATTCAAAATAAGTGTAAAGACTCTGTTGACTTTTTTCTGACTGAATCATAAAGTTTTGTGAGTCTTATGCCTGGCCACTGGAGCTAGAAGAAGTCAGAAGAGAATAACACGAGTTCTTATAGAAGATTTGTAGAGGAAAGAGGACTGTGCTTGTATTCAGGAGAAACTAGGTTTATATCCTACCTTTTGTAATGAATAGCTGTGTAACTATGGGAAAAATCATTTCACTTTTCCAAACCTCAGTTTCCTAATCTGTAAAATAGGGATAATAATATCCATAGTGCTTACCTCACAAGGTGATTGTGCAAAAATCATGTATATTTGGCTCTCTGTGCTACCTGTATCATATATACATATATGTATGTATATAGACAAACATATATATATATATATATACTCTATTATATATATGTGTGTGTATACATGCTACATTTCATTTATGTGTATATAGATAGATAAACCATTATGATTTCAGTCATAAAAGGGGTTTAATAAAAAAACAAAACCAAATCTGTCCATACAATTCCAGGTAGGCAAGGCTGAAATGCAACAAAGAAGTCACTGCAAAATGTCCCTTAAGATCCTGCTCTTCAGCTCCTTCCTTATTTTCCTTTCTGCTGGCCTTGTTTCCTTCTGCAGGAACGCTGCCGCTGAGTTGGCATTCTAGAGCCCATAACAATCCTCATGATAGAAGGTGTCCTGGGATATCCCATCTGTTTTCAGAAGATAGTTTTCCTTTGGTGCCAGTGCCTCTTCCTTGTTCTAAGATATTCTTCATAATACAAGTTGCAACATCTACTTGTTTAATGGAGCAACAGCACAATTGTGTGTGAGAGAAATGACATTTTCAACCCCTGACAATTCTTCAGAAGAAAGGAAAGGATCAGATCACTCACTTCCTCCCTGGCCCAGCCCCATGGCTGTATCTCAACATCACATCAGTATCCCAACGTCTCTATCTGGATGAAAACAAACTCGGAATCTGAAGGCACATTTCAGGTTGCTCACCCTATCCTTGGTTTGTACTGCCCCAGGCATCAAAATTTTTAATTATCCATCTGGCTCAATCTGGTGGACACAGAAACCAGGATTCCCCCTGCTTCAGCTTAAGGAGACTATGTTATCCAGGTGCAGATGGGAGAGAGTTTTGGTTTCATATCCTTTGCCCTCAGGTTATTAAAGAAGGTTTATGTTTAGCTATCTAACAAACTTGCCACCAGAGAGATTCTCTCAAGAGGAGAATGAGAGTAAAATATGGCAGATTCATTCTATATGGGTTTTCCTTGGTTCTTCCTCAAATGGAGCCACCAGAATTGTTTCATCTTTGCTACCTGCAGATACCATTATATATAATCCAATGACAACAGCATCAAGCATTTATTTGGATGATACTGGTCACTATGCAGGCAACAAGGATACAAAACTTAAACAGTCTCTGCCCTCAAGGAGTTTACAACCTATTTTAGGAAACAATAGATAAATAAACATATACTATAAATAAGATATAAATGCCAGGATCCAGGCTTCCCCATGAACTCTGAGGTCACATGGACTGGTATTAATCTTAGGGGACTGACCCATGGGGCCAGGGTCTCTTTTTGGTTTATGCCCTACAATCCAGAATCTGATTCTGGAAAAATCTCTAACCAAAACCCAAGTATGGCTTATATCTGGATTTTCCCAGCAGTGGGACAGTGGTCCCTACTTGGACACCCGATGTACAAAATGATTGTCAGTATCATGTATGAGACAGGCTGTATTTCACCACAGAAAATGAGTAAGATACAAATGACTCACATGATCCCATGAACAAATTTAGAAGCTTAACACATTTATTTTTTAAAATATCATTTTAAAAATGAACAAAAATCTATTTTCTCCCTTTCTTCCTACCTCCCATCTTCCTCCTATGGAAAGAGAGAAAAACAAAACCCTTATAATAAATTTGCATAGTTAAGAAAAATAAATTCATGCATTGGTCACATCCAAAAAATATAAAGCTATCTTCCAGAAAGGAAGGGACGGGACAGCAGGCAGACTATTCTGTTACATGATATACCAAGACCACCAGGAAGATCATGTGGGCCCTGACCATGAAGAATCTGGGAGGGAAGGGGCAAGGGTGAGTGGGGAGGTAAATTAACCATTTATACTAGGAAGACACAGACATGTCATCTGCTCACTGCAGAAAGAATGGGCACTCCAAGTACTGTCAGGGATCTAACTTAAACCAAAGTTGAAAGGGGAATGGGTTTCCTTAAGCAGGAAATGAAGGTCAGCTTCTACCACTTCAGCAGTTGCTGGGAGGTTTGCATCTTGGCCAGGGACTTTGTTTTGCCCTTTGTCAGACAAAAGCAATCTGTTCAATAGGTCAGATTAGATCTTTGTATCCTCCCTAAGAAAGCCAACCCAGACTATAGATGATTCAAAGCAATCATCAGAGATACTGGTATAGGAAATGCAAGGGATATCTCCTTCTTAGGAAAAAAAGACAAAGGATCCACGTTGTATCTGGAACTTGGGTTCCTCTGGAGCAATGGGGTAGTAGAAAATGTGATTAGGAAGCTGGGTACATGAGAAGAAATTTAAGATGAGACTGTTACTGAATCAGGAGACAAGATTCAGAGGACATCAGTAGAGATGACCATTTGCTTGACACTTGCCTTCCCAAAGCTTTGGACTTCCCTGAAGGCAGTTTCATATCCACTTTTATCCAGAACTGATGAGCTGGCACCATCTTTCTCCTTTCTGACCAGTTGAACCAGCAAGTCCACAGACTCACTATATTCACTCCAAGGGCACCCTATGTAACAAAGGGAGATTACTCAGATTTACCCTTACTGGCAAGTTGTATAGAACATGTGCAGATATTCTCTGCCTGGTTTAAATCCACACTTGGAACATTAGTGGGCCAATTTCCAACCATTAAGTGAGGGACTTTCACTATGTGATGACAGAGGCTTCCATCAGTGATAGAACCGGAAGAATTGATTACTCATAGATTACTCTATGTCAGAGCCAAGCAGATATACAAGAATGATGGTGTGTGGGATAGCATGACCCCCTCTTACTTAAATTGACAGCTCAGAGGCGTCTCAAAGTAAAAACAGTAAATCTCCTCTATTCAGTTCTCACGAGAAAGGGGCAGTGCCTTCACCAGTAAAGCTGGAGTCAGGAGGCGCCTTACAGAAGCAGAATGGCATTTTATATAGATCCTAATGGGGAAATCCCCCTCCCACCACTGACCATTATTCTCATTGACTAAGAAGCATAGTCTTACATTCTAGGCAAGAAATCTAACCAATCCCTTTTGGAACCCGCTTCCTGGACCACTAAAAAGCCCAACATATGCAAGTGAAGCATTGAGAACTCATGAAAATTGGGCATTGAGAACTTATGTAAATCAGGCGGACTAGAGTGAGGGCTGCAGACTGCCTGCACATATGGAAATTAGGTATTTAGGAGTTAGTGAACTCTAGCTAATCATTGATCCTAATGCACTTATAGCCTTATATGGAAATCACCCGACCCTGGAGGAATCGAAACCTGGGCCTAAGGTCTCTTCTACTCTAGGAAGGAGTCTCATATCCCTGAGAAGTCTTCACTAAATCTGTTCCCATTCAATGGCTTGCTCCTACATTGCTCTTTCTTTAGCTATGAAGAATCAGGACTGGGGAGGAGCCAGATGGTGGAGTAGAAAGATACACATATGCTAGCTCCTAACCCACAGCCCATAAAATACCTGTAAAGAAGAACTCCCAACAAATTCTGGAGCAGCAGAAGCCACACAACAATGGAATGGAGGAGATATCTGTCCCAGAGAGACCTGAAAAACCCACACCAAAGGTCTGTCGTGCACCAGACCTGGAGCAAAGCCCAGCCCTGGTTTGGCTGCGTGGCACTGAGAGGAGCAGATCCGAGCAGGCTTCAGGGACAGAATCTCCAGCTGCAGAGCAGGTCCCTCCACCTGCAGGTGCCAAAGGTCAGTGAGAGAGTCTTTTTGGCTGACCGAGAGGGGAGCGAGGTGTCTCTATAACTCAGGCCCCCTTGGGAGGCAGCAGCAGAGGCAGCAGCAGACTGGAGCTCCCAAAGCAGACAGGAGCTTGGATCTATTGTTGGAGGTCTCCACATAAACCCCCTGAGGGAACAGAGCCCCATGTGGCAGCCCTGCCCCTATCTGAGCAGCTGAACTTAATCTCACAATGAATAGCAGCTCCAACCCCGCTGAAAGCCCTGAGGCTGGGTAGCAGCATTTGAATCTCAGACCCCAAGCACTAGCTGGGCAGAACTGGAGGCGAGGTGGGTGTGGTGAGGAAACTCAGAACTCAAGTAACTGGCAGGGAAAATACCCAGAAAAGGGAAAAAAAATAAGACCATAGAAGGTTACTTTCTTGGTGAACAGATATTTCCTCCTTTCCTTTCTGATGAAGAAGAACAATGCTTACCATCAGGGAAAGACTTAGAAGTCAAAGCTTCTGTATCCCAAACATCCAAAATAAATATTCAATGGGCTCAGGCCATGGAAGAGCTCAAAAAGGATTTTGAAAATCAAGTTAGAGAGGTAGAGGAAAAACTGGGAAGAGAAATGAGAGAGATGCAAAAAAAGCATGAAAAGCAGGTCAACACTTTGTTAAAGGAGACCCAAAAAAATGCTGAAGAAAATAACACCTTGAAAAATAGGCTCACTCAATTGGCAAAAGAGGCTCAAAAAGCCAATGAGGAGAAGAATGCTTTCAAAAGCAGAATTAGCCAAATGGAAAAGGAGGTTCAAAAGCTCACTGAAGAAAAGAATTCTTTCAAAATTAGAATGGAACAGATGGAGGCTAATGACTTTATGAGAAACCAAGAAATCACAAAACAAAACCAAAGGAATGAAAAAATGGAAGAGAATGTGAAATATCTCATTGGAAAAACAACTGACCTGGAAAATAGATCCAGGAGAGACAATTTAAAAATTATGGGACTACCTGAAAGCCATGATCAAAAAAAGAGCCTAGACATCATCTTTCATGAAATTATCAAGGAAAACTGCCCTGATATTCTACAACAAGAGGGCAAAATAAATATTGAAAGAGTCCACCAATCACCACCAGAAAGGGATCCAGAAAGAGAAACTCCTAGGAACATTGTGGCCAAATTCCAGAGTTCCCTGGTCAAGGATAAAATATTGCAAGCAGCTAGAAAGAAACAATTCCAGTATTGTGGAAATACAATCAGGATAACACAAGATCTAGCAGCTTCTACATTAAGGGATTGAAGGGCCTGGAATATGATATTCCAGAAGTCAAAGAAACTAGGACTAAAACCAAGAATCAGCTACCCAGCAAAACTGAGTATAATACTTCAGGGGAAAAAATGATCTTTCAATGAAATAGAGGACTTTCAAGCATTCTTGATGAAAAGACCAGAGTTGAAAAGAAAATTTGACTTTCAAACACAAGAATGAAGAGAAGTATGAAAAGGTAAACAGCAAAGAGAAGTCATAAGGGACTTACTAAAGTTGAACTGTTTACATTCCTACATGGAAAGACAATATTTGTAACTCTTGAAACTTTTCAGTATCTGGATAGTTGGTGGGATTACACACACACACACACACACACACACACACACACACGCACGCACATGCACATGCACATGCACACGCACAGGCAGAGACAGAGAGCACAGAGTGAACTGAATAGGATGGGATCATATCTTAAAAAAATGAAGTTAAATGGTGAGAGAGAGGGAGAAATGGAATGGGGCAAATTATCTCTCATAGAAGAGGCAGGCAGGAGACTTTTTAGTGGAGGGAAAAAGAGGAGAGCTGAGATAAAAACATGAAGTTTACTCCCATCACATTTGACTAAAGGAAGGAATAAAATGCACACTCATTTTGGTATGAAAACCTATCTTACAATACAGGTGGGGGGATGATGGAAGGGAGGGCAATCGGAGGAGGGAGCAATTTGAAATCAACACTCTTGGGGAGAGACAGAATCAAAAAAGAGAATAGAAGCAATGGAGCGCAGGATAGGATGGAGGGAAATATAGTTAGACTTACACAACACAACTATTATCTAAGGCATTTGCAAAACTACACAGATATGGCTTATATGGAATTGCCTGCCTTCCTAAAGGGTATGGGTGGGGAGGGAGGGATGGGGTGAAACTGAAATTCAACATTTTAGGAACAACTGTTGAGTATTGTTCTTGCTACTAGGAAATAAGAAATACAGGTAATGGGGAATAGAAAGTTATCTGGCCCTACAGGACAAAAGAGAAGATGGGGACAAGGGAAGGGAGGGATGATAGAAGAGAAGACAGATCGGTGATAGGGGAAATTAGAATGCTTGGTGTATTGGGGTGGAGGGAGGGGACAAATGGGGAGAAAATTTAGAACCCAAAATTTTGTGAAAATGAATGTAAAAAATTTAAATAAATAAAAAAATTATATCTAAAAAAAAAAAAGAATCAAGACTACTCAGAATCAGATGGGAGATATACCCAACCTTCTTTTCTCATTCCTCTCTCCCCTACCTCCCACCATGGGGGCTTTCTAACTTCATAGCACACTGTAATCTCAGTTTCTTTGTGTTATTTTCCTGATCTCAGGCAAATGAATATCCCAGGATGTAAATGTCCAGGCAACTTTGTAAGTTCAGGAGATTCAGGGGTCCCATAAGCAGTCAGAATGAAATTGGGATAATAGGAGGGCCCACCAGAATGGGAGTGGTTGACAATAGTGATATGCTGATGCCTGATGCAAAAAAAAAAGTTTCTTTAAGATGGCAGAAGCTTCAGAGAATGTAATTCTCTTCATGGAGGAGAGGAATACCAACTGGGAACTCTAGAAAGGCATTGATTGTTGGAGCCCCAGGAACTTCCAGGGACCCCATGACTTCTGAACAAGAAGTAGGAGGCACCCCTTTGTCCATATATTCTCTACCTCACTACAATTGGACTTGAAATTTGAGCCCAGTCTCCCTATGGACTCTTTTAACAACTGTTCTGATTATACCTGTTTAGTAGATACCTCTTGTAAAAGCAAATAAAGTCTAGCTGGCCAATTGTTAAGAAGGCTCACACCAAGGGGGTTTCATATGGTATCAGAAGTATTGTTCCCCAGAGCTATCCCTAGAACCTTGAGATGTAGCAGTCATCCCTCTTGGGACCCAATCTGGGAGTGTGAGAGAGGGTGCAGGTTTCAGGGACTTAATTAATAGAAGCCTGAAAGAATAGAATAGAGCTTAGTCAGCTACCCTCTGGAACCTGACCTATGAATGTGAGTATAGATGGAGAAGAGGGGAAGATCGTGGATGGAACCCTGAGAGAAAAGTAGCAGTTATCATCCTCTGGGGAGCCCCACATGGGAGTGTGGTTTCCTTGAAAGGGGAGATGTTCTACAGAGGATACTAAGTCTGATCTTCAAGAATCTGGATTTATCTTTCAAATCTTGTGCTTTAGCTAAATTTTCTCTACCTGAGGAAAATGACTTCAACATACTGAGAACAAAATAGACTTTCCATGGAAAAATCTGTTTTTACCTGTAACTCTGCCACATTTGACACTTTCCATGCTCTGCCAAAGCCACAGGGGCTGGTTTTAAGGGTGTCTCCTCTTCTAAGTCTCCTAATGCATCTCCTCCTTCTTGCAAAGAAACAGTGCTATGAAGCAGTCTCATGTGGACAAGCTAGCAGAAAGTAAATGACTTAAATCAGAATGGGTTAAGATGGCCTTATCTAGTTGTCCCTCTGAACAGATCTGGAAAGAAATCCAAGTGTAATTCTTCAGAATGTCTTCTCCAAAAATCTTTTCTGCCTTTGTCAGTTCCTGCCTAAATGCCCAGGTGTTACTGGGCTTGATTTCTCCAGAATAGAGAAGGACGTTGAAAAGTTCCCTCCATCCTCCCTAACCAAAGCCTCCACTCTCACATGGAGGGAAGCTGCCCAATCCTCCAGCTGGGCGATCTCTTTCGGGACTTGCTTGTTTTCTTGACCTTTAGTAAACCTAAAGGAGGCAGGAAACCAGAACCAGTTAGAAAAGCTTCCTTTGGAGACCCTTGATAAGATTCTGGTAATGAGTTGGATAACTGGCTAATCCAGGTTCTGGCCACTTGGATGGAAAATATTTCAAAGAAAAAAAAGTTTAAAGGGAAAAACAAACAACCAGGAGAGCAAGAGAGAGAACCATTGAAAAATGTTGAAGAAAGCTGACTCAGACAATGTCGGCAATAGCTGCCTGAGACTAAGGCTTGTAACAACAAGATTTTAAAAAGAAAACTTACACAGCAACTTTTATCTGAGCATTTCAAAGTATTTTGCAAATGTGATACTTTCCATTATGTGAAAGAGCAAGGTACAAGATCAGGAGCTTGTCATCTTTTGGAGGGAGAGTGGTACACACAAGGAACCTTAGACTATCTGAACTTGAGTTCAAATCCCAGCTCTACTCCTTACTGCTCATGTAACCTTGGGCAAGTCCTACCTCACTTTTCTGAGCCTCAGTTTCCTCATTTGTAAAATGAGGGGTTGGACAAAATGACCTCTGAGACCCATTGTAGCTATATAGCCTTGATCCTAAGAGACTTGTAAGCTGACAAACATAAGCGCGCAGGGCAATTATACACCAAGAAAGGTAACGTCAGGAAGAAAATATCTCGAATAAATTTTATTTTATTTTTTAAAATTTTATTGTTATTTTCTTTGTTTTCAGTGTTCTACAATCACTTCCATATAACTTAGATTTTGACCCTTTCCCCTCCCTCCTCCCTCTCTGCCCTATCCCTCCCCGAGTCGGCATACAATTTTATATTGGTTCTATACATACATTCCTATTAAGTACATTTTGACCTTAGTCATGTTGCACAGAAGAATTAAAATGAATAGGAGATATCATAAAACAAACCAAAGCGTCTTCAAAAGAAAATTATCTGCTACATTCTGTGATCGAATTTCATCGTCCTTTTTCTGGATGTGGAACTGTATACATTTTAATAATCACAGCAACACTTTTTTGGTGACAAGAAGCCATAAATAAAGTGACTGCTCTTGGATTAGAGACTGACTGAATAACATATAAATGTAATAGAGCACAATAATGTAATTGTGCTTTTAAAAAATGATATGAAAAATCAAGAGAAACAGGGAAGAAACAGAAAATAGAGCTAAGAAAATTGCATATGATGGCAGTAATAAATGTAAGTATTTTTAATAATAAATGAAAATATTATAATAAATGAGTCATAGTAAGTGAAAATATTATTACAAGACACCAAAATGTGAACTGTGAAACCTAATTTATTCCAGTGGCAATAATGAAACACACTCTTCTCCTCTTCATAGAGAGAAAGGTGGTGGAATATAGGTGCAGAATGGTGCACATTTGGTCAAATGCAATTGTCATTATAACTGGTTTTGTTTAACTATTTCTTTGTAATAAGGGAGTGTTCAAGTTAGAGAGCAATTATTGGGATGTGATAGTGGTATAAAAACCTAACAAATATCAATAAAGACATGTTTTTAAGCCACAGAGAAAGGGGGAAAGAAGTGTACAGACAGTAAGCAGTCTTAAGAAAATTAGAAGTACTGAGGAATCTTAATTTCCAAGTTACTGTTTGAACCTTTGTAAGGAGGAAATCTCCCACCCTATCTCCTATTACCATTTGCTTATCTTGTTATTTTTGGCCATCAAAATGCTGCAACTGTTGAGTTATTGTGGAACTCACAATATCAGGATTTTACGGAACCTAAGAGCTCATGTAGACCAACTCTCTTCTTCCTACAGATGAGAAAACTGAGTTCAAGAAAGTGGAAATGACTGAATGAAAGGTCATCGGACAAGTGAGTTCAATGCTCTCACATTTCCTGGAGCACCCACAGGGAAGCAGGTCTACAACAGAAAAAAAGATTAAGAAACCCTGGTCTAAGGAGGGTGTTTAATATGGACACACCCAATCAAGTTAGCTCAGAGCTCCCACAGTCTAACCTGGCTTAACTCTCTCCTGAGCTCAATCTATTTCATTTGACCTTTACACAAATAAGGTTACTACCTATAGGGGAAGACAGAAGAATATACTTAGGTTTGTATATTTGCTGGCTTCCTAATTTTTAGAAAAATGCATATTTGATTCATTAATTCTCTTTTTTCTACTTTATGTATATTTATAGTGAAATGATTTTTCCTCTGAGAATTACTCTAGTTGCATCTCAGATATTTTAGTATGTTGGTTTCATTATCATTCTCTTTCACATAATTATTAATTGTTTCTATGATTTGTCTTTGACTTACTCAATATTTAAGATATCATTGTTAAATCTTAATTTGGGTCTGTGTCTTTTGTTTGTGATCCCTGAATCATTGAGTACTTATATTACATTTTGATCTGTAAAGGATGTAGTAACTATTTGTTTGTAATATCTCTGTACCATAATTTGTAGTCATGTAAAAATGTCATGTGGTGATAGAAACATGTATATCCTCTTGCCTTCCCATTTAGAAGATGTCATTGTCTTTTAATTCAAATTTTTCCAGCAATTTGTTCAGTTCCATACCTTCCCTTTTGTTTATCTTTCTATTGTATTTGTCTAAAACTGAGAGAAGGATATTTAAGTCTCCTGTTACCATTGTGCTTCTGTGTATGTCTTCTTGAAGCTCACATACTATTTCCTTTTTGAATTTGGATGCTAAGGCATTTAGAACATCTAACTTTATTACTGATTTTGGTTTGTTGACTATGATTCTTGTAGTATAATGTAGTTCCTTGTTTATCGCTTTTTATTTTTTGAATGTTTTTGCTTTGTCAGCAGGATTATAACTCCTGCTTTTTTTGGATTTGCTTTTTTGAATTCACTTTTTTGGATTAATTTGATGCATAACAAATGTTTTCCATCTCTTCAGTTTTATTTTGTGTATATTTTTGTTTTTGAAATGTGTTTCTTATAAGCAAAAGACTGTAAGGTTTTATTCTCTTTTCCAGGACTTTTTAATCAGTTTTATGTTTTACATAAGCAGTTAATACTCTTTTATGGGACTGTTTAATCAGTTTGCATTTAAAGTTATGTGAGTTGGTTTGTATCTTCCTCCATTTGCCTCTAATATTTTTTTTCAAATTACTATTTTTTTCCTTCTCCTGTAAACACAATACTATATTTCTTTAATTAATTTAATCTTTTTTAAGGTGGCCCTATTCTTGCTCTTTTCCCTTCACCTTCATCCTCTCCTCTTGTGTTATCCCTGCATGTTGGAATCTTGCTTATTATTTCATTTATCTTTCCTGCTTTTATCTGAATATGTAATTCTCTCTCCCCCAATTTTATCCTCTCAGTTTATCAAGTAAATTCTCCTTTTCTCTTATCCTCTTCAATAGTCCTGTTCATTACTTTTTCAAATTTCATTTTTTGTGTCTCTTTCCAGAGAGTTTCTTTTACTGTCTTCATTATCCATCCTTTCTTCCTGCCTACTTTCTGCCTTCATTTTCTGATTCATGACTTAGTTTAATTACCTAGTCTCTCCCCTTTCTCCACAATCCCCACGTAACCGGAATTTCCAAGGTATCCATTTGAAGTTCTCCCTTCTAAGCAGTTTTTGCCAGTGCCTTGTAGAGCTTGCCTCATGGACTCTCCTTTTTCATTGTGCACCACTCCCAGAATAATCCCAATTTCTTCAGGTGTCAGAGAGGACACTGCCCCATAGCAAGGCACCTTATCATCACCATATCCCTGATTACACAGCCCACATTTATATTTATATGCTCACCTGGTTGCTTCAAAATCTCCTTTGAGTTCATGCCCTCTCACTTCCCTAGGTATTTTATGCAGTTTAAAACATTCTGAGAAGGAGTCAAGGGACTTCACCAGTCTGCCAAAGGGGCCCATCAAAAAAAAAAAGTCTAAGAACCTCTGATCTTGTCTAACACCCTCACCAATCTAATATTAAGACAAAGAAATTGAGACCCAAAAGTAAATGCATATGTGCAATTAATAGTTAGAATGCGAACCCAGTTCCACTTGAGGGATTATTTTATTGTCACACATTTAATTGCCAATTACTTTTAAATCATGTGACAAAACATTAGCTTGGGGGTGGTGTTTACAAAAAATTCCAGACTTTTCTTAGATTACCAACAATTCAAAATAGTTTTTTTTTTCAAAATTTGAGATAAAACAATGGGAAGGTTCTAGGTACTTCCAAAGAACATCTGAGTTCATGTTTTCATTTTGTTTTGTTTTGTTTTCCCCGCCCTAAAGAAACTCTATTCCAAGTCAAAGAAAAGGCCACGTATTTATCAGCACTCCAGGGTGTGGAGAAAGGTAAAGAATTGAATAGTATTCTCTGAGATACCCTTCCTTTGTTAGGCTGCAGGGTGGAAATAATCTATTATCGCACCTTATCAATGGGAAATACTGAATTTTCTGGATGAAGAAAGACGAAGTGGAAGAAATCACAGCCAGCTGGAACTTTCACCGGTCACCCATAGCTATCTAGTCTTTCAGGTCCCTGGAATTCTTCCAGGGCTTCAACTTGGGAAAGTTCAGAAATATGCCAACTTAAACAAAAAATAGATGTTATTAATATTCTAGAAAGGGACCATCCACAGTCCTGCAAGATTGTACATTTCAATAGAACTGGTGTTCCTTAACAGAACGTTCTACTCAGAAGTTCTGTTGCTGGCAGAAGGATCTGAATAACATTCTAATGACTTGAATGACAGAGTATACTATTAGTACCCTTCAGGAGAATGACAGCTGCAAAATACCTGGAAGATCATCTAGTCCAGGTTACTCATTTTACAGGTATAATACTCTCACCCAGGGAGGGCTGAGACAATGTCCTAAAGGACAGTCTTAAGATGCTCTTGTTGCTGCTGATTGAAAGACCCCTGAGCTGACACTTTGTAATTGTAAAAGACTACAGACTCATAAAAAAGAGAGAAGAGGAGTTCAGTAAGGGAAAGGGGAGAAAGAAAAGGTGCAAACTTTGGAATAGCTAACGGGAATCCCTGGCGCTATAGGCATACGGGGAAAGCCAACCTCCTAACCTGTCCCTTGATTCTTACCTAGCATTGCCATCTCCAGAGTGGCTTTCTTTGGAGAAATCATTCTTTCCTTGATTGAGCTGAGATTTTTTTTCTTGCTCCTGAGTTGAAGAGCTCATTTCGTCATGTATTCTACTACCTACCCTAATCTAAACAACATTCTCAATATCTCCTCTACTGCTTGTTTGAATAAATATGTTTGCTTGCTCTCCATGATAGTCTTTTGAGTAATAAATGTTTGGGGAAAGAAAGGGAAGCTGGCCAAGAGGAAGCTGTTACTGTCCTCACTGGAGCAACAAGGGAAAGGAGCTTTAGTCCAGAACCCTTAAAAAAGCATTGTGCTTCCAGACTGTAAATATCAGATGTATAATAGATAGAATTCTAGCCCAATAGCCTTCTTGGAGATAGAAGAGTGGAGAAGTCAGAATTAAACCACAGTTCTCCTACTGAACTCAAAGGTAGAAACTGTAGTCTTCCTTGGACACGAGTGACACATTCCAGATCTTATTTAGATAAATACATCCCTGCAACATGACCCACCCAGAGTTCCAATGCCCATAGTTTAAACTCTTACACAAATGATTAATAAACTGAGGCTCACCGTTAAGTGACTTGCCCAAGGGTCAATGGCAGACCTTGGATGTGAACCCTGGTTCCCTGATTCTAAATTCATTGCTTCAGACTGGGGAAAACATATAACATTATATTTATGGTTCAGCTGTGAGGGTCCTGAAAAGTTTGTGAGCAGCATGAAGTAACTGTGAAATCTTAGAGTGCCAAAAATTTCTGAGGGGGGAAGGAGGAAGCACTGACTTCAAGTCAGACTTGGTCCTGACAAGTAATAAGTCTTGACATTCAAGGGATATGAACAGACAGTTTTCAGAAGAAGAAATTAAAGTTATTTGTCTATAGTCATGTGACAAAATGCTCTAAATCACTACCGATTAGAGAATTGTAAATCCAAACAACTCTTAGCTACCACATCAGATTGGCTAACATGACAAAACAGGGAAATTATAAATGCTGGAGAAGATGTGAGAAAATTGGAATACTAATTCCTTTTTGGCGGAGTTCTGAACTGATCCAACCATTCTGGAAAGAAATTTAGAACTATGCCCAAAGGGCTATAAAAATGGGTGTACCCATGCAACAATACCACTTCTAGGGCTGTATCTCAAAGAGAACAAAAAAATGGGAAAAGGACTCACATGTACAAAAATATTTATAGAAATTTTTCTGGTGGCCAAGAATTGGAAATTGAAGGGATGTTCATCAATTAGGGAATGGCTGAACAAGTTGCGAGATATAAATGTAATGGAATACTAATGTGCTATAAGAAATGATGAGCAGGCAGACTTCAGAAAAATCTGGAAAGATTTATATGAACTGATGCTGAATTAAGTGAGCAGAACCAGGAGAACATTGTACACAGTAACAATCACACTGTGTGATGACTGACTTTGATAGACTTAGCTCTTTTCAGCAATGCAAAGACATAAAACAACTCGAAAAAACTCATGATGGAAAATGCCATCCATACCCAGAGAAAGAAATATGGAGTCTGAATGCAGATCTAAGCATACTATTTGATCTCTTTTTGTTTTTTTCTTTTTCATGGTTCTTTCTCCGTAATTCTTCTATGTAACCTGACTAATGTGAAAATATGAGAATGAATATGTAGAGCCTATATCAGATTGCACACCGTCTTGGGGAGAAGTGAGGTGAGAGTGGTGGAAAAAATTTAAAGGATATGGAAGTGAATGATGAAAATTAAAAATAAATTACTTTATAAAAAAAATTCTTTACATTTATATAGTGCTTTAAGGTTCACAAAGCACTTTACAGTCACAATATAATTTGATCCCTCAACAAACCTGGTATATAATTACTATATGTATAATTCTCTCCACTTTTCAGATGAGGACATTAAGATCCTGAGAGCATGGCCACTATCAAGGCGGAGGTGGGATCTGAATATTTGCCCAAGTTCTTTCTACAAGGTCGTGGCTAAACGAAGACTAATGCTTAACATGCTTGAATTATAATGAACTGGACCTGTTATTTCACCAGGTTAGGGAGCACCTCTCCCCACAAAGGAATTTAGACTCTTAGCGAGTTGCTTGGTCACTTAGAAATCTGGTATCTCCTCCATGTATCTCATAGGTATCAGAGACAGAACTTGAACCCAGGTCTTCTTAACTCTAAGGCCAGATATCTAACCTGTATTCTGTACCACTTGCCAGTGCAGATTACTATTCTTTGTCAACAAACAGAATTATATATGTGTTTGTATGTGTATGCATATATTTAGTTAGTTCATAGGTTCAGAGATAAAGGGAACTTCAAGGATCATCTTATCTAACACCTCCATTTTACAGACAAGAAAACAATCAGTCGTATTAAGTAACTTGTCATTGATTGGCCAGGGGGTTGCATTGAAAGTAGAATTTGAACCCAGCTTTCATGTGACTCTATGTCCGGTGCCCTTTGCACTATTCCATTTCTGCAGCAACAGCATCGCCACCACCATCATCATCATCATCATATTAGAGGCAGCTAAGTGGTATAATGAAGACTGCCATAGGCTTAAAATCAGAAACATTCCAGTTCAATTCTTTCTTCAGACACCATTTTTTAGTCTACTTTTTTCATTTCACTCATTCACACAGTTAATCAATAAACTATTTATTAAAGGCATACTATGTACTAAGCACTGCAATAAGTACTGGGGATAGAAAAAGAGGCAAAAGACAGTCCCTGCCCCCAAAGAAGATCTCAATCATCACCAGCTGAAGTGGGCTGGTCTGTCTTGGTTCCTCTTTACCGAATGTCTTCATATATTGTAGTGGGGATTCTTGTCCTGATATGGATTGAATTAAGTACTATTGGGGTCCCTTCCAGCTCCAAGATTCCATGACATTTGCAGTTAGAAATGCTGAAATAATGGGGCGTGAAGACTAAATGGCCTGAAAATGTTGTCTCTTGAGCATGTGCTGTAGGCAAACAAACTCTACAATCCCAGAGAAACCAATTATTAGAATAAATCTCAGGCACCTTCTCTCTGTAGATCTATGGCTTCTGAAAATGCTTTTTCACTATGGCAGTGAGAGGTTGGAGTTAATTTCAAAATGCATTAGGCACTTGCAGGAATAACTACTGATTTTTTTCACCACCCCAAATGACTTTCAATTAAGGAGAATGTACAAATCCTAGCTTCCTGGAGAACAGGCAAAGATTTAGCACTTTTTTTTTAAGACTGGTTCTTCCCATCTCAGCTGGTCTGGAATTCAGCAGCCTAATCCCACTCAGATTGGTGCAGCAGCTTTGTCCTACTCCATTTCTGATCTAGGCTAGTTCTCTCCTCCTTATCCAGCCCAGTTGCACCCCACCCCCTCCTTTCTCTCAGGGTTTTGCCATCTTCATACAGACCCTAGCTGGCCATCTCATCAGCCTAGCCTTCTGCAGCTCAGAACTCCTGAGCTCAAGAAATCCATCAGGCTCCCCAGTGCATACTTGTAGATTTATGAAGTAACAAGGGTCAAGAGGTTGGAATATCTTGCAGAAATGTCCTGCTGTGAGGAGAATTTTGTCCAGGGACATATGTCACTGAATAAATTAAACTTCTCTTTTTATAAAACAAAACAAAATAAAAATGTGTTTCTTATGAATTTAGAGAGTTGCTTGGGGCACAGTCAGAGGCAGGATTTAAGCTGAGGTTTTCATGACCCCCAGGCTGGCTCTCTATCCTTTTGACTGAAGTAATGTCACTCCCAAATAGAAATGGGGGCCACTGATCCAGAAATGAGCTGCATACCGACTTAGCTGTAGAACGTGAGGTTAATCATGTTTTAATGGGTTTTTTAAAAAAATATTTTTGCATGTATACTTTATTGTATTTTTATTTATATTGTTAGATATTTCCCAATTACATTTCCATCTGGTTTCAGATGCTCTTGGGAATGCTGGGGCCAGGTGTTTGACACCTCCACTCTCAAGACTGCTGCCTTTCCCTCAGGCATACTGTCATTAAGACCATATGTGGCACATCAGCTGCCTATCTGCACTGGTATAGGGAATTCCTTATCGGGATCTCCCAATCTAGACCAATGACGTCACAAGTCCAGGGCAAAACAAAATTATAAACTTAACAAACATCAACAGACATGAAGCTCCCAATGTACAAAGAAGAACAAAAAGGAGAATCGTGTATGAACCCGTGAACTTTGGCATTCTTAGAAGAGTTCTTTCACTCAGTATTCTCTGGAATACATTCTCATCTGTATACTTTCTCTGAATTCTGTTTTGTTATTGGTTTGGATAAACTGAGTCTTCAAAAATGCATATAATTAATATAATAGTAACACAGTTGTCCTCTGGATCATCTTCTGAATGTCTGTGTGTGTGTGTGTGTGTGTGTGTGTGTGTGTGTGTGTATTTTATTAACACCATTTTTTCCCTGTTTTTTGCTTGTCTTTCCCTGCTCCCTCACTCTTATCTCCTATCCTCCATCATTCCCTCTACGAATGAAATCTAGGTGGCCCAGTGGACAGAGCTTTGGGTCTGGAGTTAGGAAGACCTGAGTTCAGATTTGATTTCAGACACTTACTAGCTCTGTGACCTTGGTCATTATCACTTAGGTCACTTCGTCACTTAACCTCTGTCTGCCTCAGTTTCCTCAGTCATGAAATGGGGATGATAATAATGGCACCTCCTTCTCAGACTTGAGATGAGGATCAGGTGAGATATCTGTAAGATGCTTGACACACAGAAGGTGTTTAATAAATGCCTCTATCTTTCCTCCCTTCCCCTTTACCATGTAGTTCTGCAATGTCAATCAGCAAATAGACATGGTTGCTTTTGAGGCATCTCACCACGTCCTTATCCAGCAGGAACCTAAGGAGAAAGCACTGTCAAAGCATCCAAACTAGCCTACGCTAGTTCAGTTCTACTGAACGCTGGCCTCGCTCCAAACAGACTTTATTAAAAAGTCAGACACCGTCCGTTATAAGGATGGACTTATTGCTTGAATTTCTCTAAAACCTTCTATGTCCTAATGCAATAGCACTGTGGACAGAGCTCTGGATCACAAGTCAGAAAGACCTGAATTAAAATCTGACCTGAACAACTCACGAGGTGACCCTGGGAAAGTCACTTATAAATTCTGCTTGCCTCAGTTTCCTTAACTGTAAAATAAAGATATTAAAGGCACTAAAGTTATTGTGAGGATCAAATGGGATAGCACATAGTAGGCATTCAATAAATTTTGGTTCTTTTTCTTTCCCCCTTTCCCTTTTCTCCCACAAACTTTGGTAATGCCTCTCCCTGCCAAGGCTTGCTTTCTCTTCATTGTCTTTCCTCAGATCTCCTTCAAGACTTTGCGCCATTGCTCCCTCATACATATTCAATATTTCCAGAGGCATAATAGAATGTAAGAAAAAGTTTGATTTGGAGATAAAGAAGCAGAGTTCAAATCTCTGCTCTACAACTTACCTGTATGACCTTAGATAAGCCATGATCTCCACTCTTCACTTTCCTTATGTAGAAAATAAGGGGATAAGACTAAGTAATATGAAGATCTCTCCCAGTTCTAAATCTATGATCCTTTGATTTCTGCTATATCCTTCCCTTAGGTTTGAAAAAAAAAAACATACTTAGTTCATCCCTATCCTTAATTAAAACAAAACAAATAAATAACAAAAACCCCACATTCCTTTGTCCCTGCTATGCTCTTAGGGCATCATGTTATATCTCTCTGTGGCATAATGGAAAAAAGTATGAGATTTGCAGTCAGAGGATCTGGGTTTGAATCATTGACATATATGACCTGGGACAAGCCACAAAGCTCTTCGGATATCAGTTTTCCCATCACTGAAAGGAAAGTGTTAGATCTGATGTCTTCCAGCTCTCAATCTAAGATCCTATCACCTTCTGCTTCCTGACCACTCCTTAGCTTTTATCAGTATAGGGAACCTGCTCCTCAGGCAAGAGGATGTCACAGACTGAGTCAGAAGGAGAGGAGTAACTGAGACCTAAGGGTCCCAGGGGGCCCAGGACACCAGTGTTAGCGGAGGTTGGGAGAGTAAGTTCTACACAACACAAAACAAAACCCTATGCAATGATTAAACCTATCATAAGGTGGAATGTTAGTACACTGTTGGTGAACCATACTGCAAATATATTAAACACATAGTCAGTGGGCCACATGAGGCCCATAACACTTCCTAGTACCACCCAAACTGAATTAAATAGTAATTGGGAAATATTTAACAGAATAATTAAAAATACATTAAAATATGGTTTGAGTTTCAGTCGCATCTTTCTGCGACCTCATTTGGTGTTTTCTTGGCAAAGATACTAGAGTAGTTTGCCATTTTCTTCTCCAGCTAATTTGACAGATGAGGAAACTGAGACAAGTAGGGTTAAGTGACTTGCTGAGGGTCACACAGACAGTAAGTGTCTGAGGCCAGATTTGAACTCATGAAGATCAGTATTTCTGACTCCAGGCCCAGTGAGCTATCCACTCTGCCACCTAGATGCCCTCATTGAAATACAGTCAGTGTTAATATGTGGTTTTCTAAGTGAACATGAACCTGCAGAGTTCCCTATGCATCCTTTAGTGGTGCTTCCTCCTCTTCCTATTTGTGTTAGCTACCACTGGGCCATGGATCCAGCCTGGGAAAAATGGGAGCAGGGGAGGTATTGCTGATGAGAAGGTTCAGAAGAACTGAGCAATGGGCCAAAGTTAGTAACCTGGTAACAGGTAATAGAGGTAAAGTTTTGTGGGCAGAGTGGGTCAAAATCAGGATCAAAATAAAATGTGAAGAAATATGCTAGAAGCCAGCAGTGAGAACCAGATCAGCCCTCAAGACAATCAATAATGGACTTTTTGCCATTAGTCTTCTCAATTTCTTGTTCTCAGTTTTCTTAAGAGTTGATGAGTTAGGAAAAAGCAAAGACAATAATCACACATTTATGTGCCAAATTCAGGCTTTACACCCATTCTTCCAGATTCTAAAACTCAGGTTGTTTATTTGAAATATGTTTTATTGATGTCATTTGTTTTTACAGCATAGTTCATTTTGGACATTGCTCCCCCTCCCACCTCCTTTCAGTTCTTGGCTATCACATTTAGAAAGACAGCTTTCAAATCTAATTAAATGTAAAAGAAATGTAAGAGAATCTCTTTATAGGAAGCTCTCATGTTCCACTCAGACCTAACTTAGTTTTATAGAATACATAATAGATTAAAAATTATATGAAGGTCATGAAGGTGAGAAAATGAAAGAAAATTTCTTATTCAACATTAGATAATTTATCCTGGGGAAAATGGCATAAAAATAACAAATGTTGTGAAAGCCTTTAGTCAGAGAGAATCCTCTGTTGTACATCTGTAAATTTGTCCTATAGAGAAACCATTTCAATGTGATGAGTATGGGGATAGTCTGCTGCCATAATGGGAACCTCTATAAACATAAGAAAATTGATACTGCAAAGAAACCATTTGCTTATGTAGCAGTTGTGTGCCGGTGTGTGGGGGAAGTGAAGGTGGGGTCTGGTGATCTGGTTTGTCCAGGCACTCCTATTTGCCCTTCACCCTCCTACTAGTTTCCCAGAGGAGTTTCCTGGTACAAACACTCTGAGAAGTAGAATGGGAGGATCTTTAATTATCTTCGGACCTTTTGTTAGCTCCAAACCCTCAGCTAGAGACAGACTTGTAAACTCCTCAGTCTCAGATCTATTTCAATTTCTTCTCTCTTTCCCCCTCAATTACCTTATCCTCACTGTAGTCCCAATCAGTACACTAGCAAATGCCATGATTAGCAGAGTAAACATTTAAAACAAAGAAAGGTTCTCAAGGAAGAAGTCTAAGCTATCAATAACCATGTGGGAAAAAAATCAAATCTCTAGTAATTAGACAAAAGTAAATTAAAGTACCTCTGAGTTTCCACCATACATCTTGGCAAAGACAACACAGAAAATGACAAATGTTGGAGAGGCTGTGGAAAAACAGCCTTGTTGGGGAAGCTGTGAATTGGTCTAGCCTTTATGGAGAGCAATTTGTAACTCTGTCCCCAAAGTTACTAAACTGCGTATGCCTGTTGACACAGGAATACGGCCAAAAGAGATGAAAGAAAGAGGAGAAGAGCCCAAATACAAAGATATTTATAGCAATTCTTTTTGTAGTAGAAAAGTGCTGGAAACTAAAAGAATACCCATCATTTGGGGAATGGCTGAACAAACTATGGTACAGAAATGTTTGGGAGACTATTGTACGCTAAGAAACCGAAAAGGATGGTTTCAGAAAAACCAGGGAGGACTCATATGAACAGATGTAAAGTGAAGCAAGCAGAACCAGGAGCACAATTTATACGGTAGCAACATTGTAGCTTTCATTTAGCTTTCTTTCTTTCTTTTTTGCCCGTGGGTGAGGGAAGTTGTGTGGGGGGAAGAGAGCTAATAAATGCTTGTTATTTGAAAAAAAATTTTTATTTAAAAAAAAGAATAAGGCATAGGAGAAAAATCAAACAAGAAACAGTATACAGACTTCTCCCATGACTGGGGGGAAGCCTTCAGGCTTCTCTGATGGAGCTGAAGGGAAGAAAGAACATACAAGATTAACACGCTGGGACCTTTGGGTAAAAAAATCAAGCTTCCGTTCTAACGTACCTTCTCCCAGATTGGTCCAAATAGCCTTACTCTTTAGACTCTCAGGTCGTTTCTTTGTGGTGGTTATATCTGCCTATGATGTCATTGCCCTAGCTCTATATATAACACCTTTTTTTACTTAAAGATTTTTTAGAAATTTAATTCTAAGCATAACCAAATACAAGGAGCATTTGTATATACAAAGGAGAACAGAAACAATGATTATACATGACGTTATGAATATGGGATGTTAATAAATAAGTGATCTAAGGATATGAATAGATGGCTTACAAAAGAAGAAAGATACATTTTAGCCAATCACTTGGAAGAAAATGTTCACTTTGTAAGAAAGCACAATTGAAAATAATTTTGAGATATCCCCTCACTTGCTAACAGGTAAAAAAAATTCATTTGAAGTGTCATAAGACTCAGTATTTTTAAGAGGAATAGAGAAGGTATGGCAAGTCCTTTGGATTTCCTTTTTATTTACAGAAAAAAGTAGGAAGAAGAAAAATAAAATCTATCTGCTATAAAGTCTAGACCTGTGGTTTGCCAAAGCAAATACTTAATTCTTAGATTACTGCCTGGGAGTTCTGAAAGGACAGCTAACTTGTTCAAGATCCAGAGAGAATACACGAAGTCAGAACTTCCTAACTCTGAAACAAACCCTCCACATACCAGGGCTGACCTCCTTTCTTTTCACCTTCTAGTCTCTTCACTCTTATTACTCCGCTCATTATTTTTAAATAATGCATTCATCAGTGCCCATCTATTGGGGAAGGTCTAAACAAATTATGACATGTCATGGTAATGAAATATTATTGTACCACAAGAAATGATGGAATAGATGGTCTCAGGAGAAACCAGGAAGACTTATATGAACTGATATAGAGAGGAGTGGGTAGAAACCAGGAAAGTGGTTTATACAAACCAATAGCATCATAAAAACAAACAACTTTGAAAGATTTAATGAACTCTGATCAATACAATGGCCAACCAATTCCAAGCCACCCACGTAACTCATGAGAGGGAAGTGAAGGTGCAGAATGAGTTTCAGACAGAGGCAATGTGCAAATTTGTCTTGCTTCATTTTGTATGGTCAGGAAGACCTGAATTCAAATGTGACCTCAGATACTTACTAGCTGTGTGACCCTGGGCAAGTCCCTTAATTTTGTTTGCCTCAATTTCCTCATCTGTAATATGAGCAGGGGAAGAAAATGGCAAACCACTCCAGTATCTTTGTCAAGAAAATCACAAATGAGTCACAAAGAGTAGGACATGACTGATAAATGATTTAACAGGGGCAGTTAGCTGGTGTTATGGATAAAGTGCTGGACCTGAAGTCAGGAAGACCTGAATTTGAATCTACACTCAAATACTTACTAACTATGTGACTTTGGGCAAATCACTTAACCTATGTTTCCCTCTGTTTCCTTATCTGTAAAATGGGAATAATTATAGCATCTACCTCCCAGGGTTGAGGAGAGGATCAAAGGATATGATATTTTTAAATCACTTAGTACAGTGTCTGGTACATAGTAAATACTTAATCAATTCTAGCTATTATTATTTTCATTATTAGAAAGAGTTACAGACAGGTCAGCTTTGAAATCTATAACCTTATGAATATACTTAAAAAGAAAATTAAGCTGTACATAATAAAGACCCATAGCTTCATGTACAATCTTCTTTTTCTGTTCTACTATGTTTATGCAAATGATATAAAAAAAGTGTCGGTTAAGTGTAGAATAATTTTTTGTTCCAAAGAGAGGGAATATATTCCCTAGCTAAGATGTTTTCAGGGCCCTTGGCAAACTGCAAAGTATGAGGAGTTTGTCTTAGTGTCCTCCTGATTTTCTCCTCCTGTTGTTCTCTCTTAGGGATTCTTTCCATTGCATCCTGATTGTCTAAATCTCCCCATTATAGCACCCATCCAAGCTTGCCCTCTCTGACGTATTGCATGCCCTCTAAGTCACCTCTCTCTTTCCCCACTTTCTTTTCATCATCAAAACACTCATTTTTCTCTAGGTCCTGCCAAGAAAACTTCCATTCCTCTCAGATCACATCTAGGTATTAAAAGGAAGCCCTTTATGATTAAAGTAGTTCACACAAAGTTGTAAATGACTAGCAAATAGCTCCTTGGTTCAGTGCTTCTGAACAGGACAGATCTCACCACTCCCCCAGGTTAAGAACAGGGTATTAGCAACTTGATACCTCACATTCTGGAAGGCTGTCAACTCCTAAATACATCTGCAGATTTAAACTCCAGGTTCAGCTTTTAAGTAAGGGTGTTGTAAGTTTCCTGCTTTGAAAAAAAAGAGAACAATTTCTACAATAACAACTGAGTGAAAATGAAGAATTTTGAAAGACTGGTCAAGACAGTGACTCAATATGATTTCAGAGGACCACTGCTGAGTGCTGCAAACGTGCTGAAGGAGAGGTGATGGATTATAAACGTGCAGAAGGAGACATAGAGTTTGGGTCATGGCCAGTGTAGGAAATTTGTCTTGCTTGACAATGCAAATTTGTTACAAGGGTTTTCCTTCTCTTTCTTTTTCTTTCCCTTCCAGGGGTGGAGAAGAAGAGTGAAGGGATGGGGAAAAAAATGAATGCTTGTTAATTGAAAAAAATTTAAAACATAAATGACATTCTCTGCTTTGAAAGGCAGTATATTCCCATCATCCCCACATTGCATTGCACATAGGGGAAGCTTTATAAATATTCTTTGCTTCCATTTTCACCTCTGAGAACTAAAGCCAGCTGACATAATAAGTTTAATTGGATGACCTTAAGCTCTCATGAAGGTGCTACTGCTGCCACTACTGAACTACTAATATGACTCCTGAAAAGGGATCTGAAAAATCCTTCCACATCCACATTGATGATCAGATGTGGAAATAGATATTACTGCCTTCTTCGAGGAGTATGCTTGGTATAATGGACTGATCAATATTCATTATATATATATTTAACTTTTGCCATTTTTAAAAGCTTTTTTTAAACTTTTAATTAACTATTAAAATCCATTAAATATTTTTCCAACTTTGCAAAGCAAGATTTACTTCAAAAATAAAAACCACACAATAATAGGGATGTTAGAACCCAAAAGTAATAGTCACAAATATACAAAGCTACTCCTCTAACATGAAGGAGGCTTAATTTTCCTCCTCCCTGGTACCACCTCAGTCTCTGGGGGAGGGAAAGGGAATTGACTTCACAACTTCACTCAGTTCTATAAAGCAGAAATTTTATAGAAATTATTATTTTATAGAATTTATATAGATTTTATAGAATTTATTATATAAATTTTATATTTATTATATAATAAATAAATATAATGTAAATATTTCTTACATAAATTTTATAGAAATTTTTAGCAATCTTCTAAAGCTACCACCAAATTACCACCTCTAAGCTGGATCCCAGGCAACCTGGCTTTTCCAGAATTCCCTGTCAGACTGGCTGGCTCCAACATCCCACCTGGAATCTCAGCTTCAATCTGAAACTGAGAAGGGTGGGGGGCCAACACAAAAACTGCCAGTCCATTTCTTGAAACCAAGGGGTAGGAGAGGGAAAGCAAGGGAAGGATGTGCTTCCCCTCTCTTGTCAGTTCATGGCATCTGTGTTGTGGGTGCTGTGACCTTAACCCTCTGGGCCCAGTAGGAAGACAAAGGTCCTTCTCATCAAAGTCTGCTACCAGTCCTTTTATCTTGCTCCCCAGAAGCTGTTTTTCCTGTTCCCCTGTTGTCCAATCTCATCTTACTGTCAGCTTTCCCCAGTCTTAGCTTTATCAATCAGTTCCTGGACTTGGTTTGATCTTTATGGACCTGAAACAGCTATGGCCTATTTTCTCCAAGAAAGCTGAGAAATGTGGGATGCCAACTCAGGGCTGAGTATGAGATCTATAAGATCTCATCAGCTTTGATTCTCCACCTCATCACTATCCCCAGTCTCTCTGATTAAAGGATGGGTCTATGAGCTCGAAACCACAATTTAAGGAGTGAACTCAGCTCAGACATTTCATTTCTCACCTGGCTGAACTACTTGGGGATTTCTCTGACTTACTTTTCCACCATTCCTCATAGTTGAATACCTTTCCCGATGGGGTGCTTGGGTGCATGTGTTTGGACCCTAATTCTATAATCACATTTCTCTTTAAAAATCACATCTCTCTCTAGCCTCAAAACACTAGCCCAGGCAATTTCTTCCCGTCCAAGAACAGCCTGTCCCAGCAAAAACCATTACCTCCCTTCCTGATACAATAGCCAGCTGTACCTATAGAATTTATTAGTCTGAACCAGCTAGGTACTGTCTGAACTGGCTGTGTACTGGGTCATAATGCCATTTACTACTCGTTGACCTAGGATATGTATCCTAGACTTAGGCATACATCTACTCCCTTATATTTATCTTATCTAACAAGACATTGATGAGAGCAGCCTGTTATTCCTTAGTCCTGACCACACCTCCATGTAGACCCTCCCCTCCTTGGGCTATTTCCTGATGAACTCTGGGTAAAATACTTGTGCAGTAAATATCAAAAGTACATGTTCCTTTAAGAACAAACCACTCCTTAACCACTCCCTAATCCTGCCCTGAATCACCTAGTTGGTATATTTGGCACATGTTTTACTATAGAATATCCTATATAAACTTTACCTGTACCCCTCTAAGGTTGCAGATTCCCTAAGAACTCTTGCCTGCTGAAAAGCATAATAAATCTTTACCTTGACCTTGACAATGCTTGAGTCCATGAATTTTTTTCCAGACAGCCTACACAGGCAACTCCAGTCTTGGAGTTCTATCTGTGTGTTTGTTCTTTGTTTTCAAAGAAGATCATGGAGTTTCTGTACTTCCACCTCTCCAGCCCTCATCATTCCCACTAAGCCCCTCAGCTTCTCAATTTCCTCCTGTATACTGTCTTCCCCCAAGAGACTATAAGCTCCTTGAGGGTAGAGACTGTCTTTTTTTTTCTTATTTGTATCCCCGATGCTTAGCACAGTCCTTGGTCATAGAAGGCACTTAATAAATGTTTATTAATTTTAAGAAATTGAAATAGAGTACAAAATTACCTCTCTCAAAATGACACTGTTCCACTAATGCATTGTTGGAGGAGTTGGGTACTGATCCAACCATTTTGGAGAGTAATTTGGAACTATGCCCAAAGGGCTATAAAAATGGGCATACTATCACACAATGCAAGGACCTAAAAAATTCCCAGTGAACTCTTGAGGCAAAACACCTTCCACATCCAGAGAAAGAACTATGGAATTGGATCGCAGAATGAAGCAGACCATCCTCTCTTGTGTTTTCTTTTGTTTTTCCTCATGGTTTCTCCCATTCATTTTAATTCTTCCATGCAACATGACAAAAGCAAAAATGTAAGAATGCATGTGTAGAACCCATATCAGACTGCATGCCATTTTGGAAGGGAAAGGGGAAGGAGGGGAAAGGGAGGAGGAGAAAAAATCTAAGATTTATGGAAGTGATTGTACAAAACTGAAAACAAATAAATTAATTATTTTTTTTAGAAATAGGCACATCCTTTGATCCAGCAATACCACTTCCAGGGCTGTATCCCAAAAAGATCCTACAAATGGGAAAAGGACAGACATACACAAAAATATTTATACTAGTTCTTTTTGTGGTGGCCAAGAATTGGAAATTGAGGGGATGCCCAACTGCTGGGGAATGGCCAAACAAGTTGTGGGATATGAATGTAATGGAATACTATTGTGCTGTAAGAAATGAGGAGCAGGCTGACTTCAGAAAAACCTGGAAAGATTTATATAAACTGATGCTGAGTAAGGTGAGCAGAACCAGGAGCACACTAACAGCCACATTGTATGATGATTCAGTTTGATAGACTTACTCTCCTCAGCAATGCAAGGTTCTAAGACAACTCCAAAAGGCTCACGATGGAAAATGCCATCCACATCCAGGAGTCTGAATGCAGATCGAAGCATACTATTTGCTGTGTCTCTTTTTTTGTTTTGCTTTGTTTCTTCTTTCTCATGACTCATCCCGTTGGTTCTAATTCTTTACAACATGACTAATGTAAAAATGTGTTTAATATGAATATATGTAGAACCTGTATCAGATTGCATGCAGTCTTGGGGAAGAGGGAGGTGAGAGAGTAGAGAAAATACTCAAAAGCTTGTGGAAATGAATGTTGAAAACTAAAAATAAATAAATAATTTGTTTTAAAAAATGGCACTGTTCCTTGAAAGAAGAAGGGGCCAGTTGACTGACTATGACTTGACTTTTTCTTAATCCAAAGAAGTCTCATGGTATGGGCTTTTCATCTCTCAATGTTCCAAATGTTAGAAACCATTGTTATGAATTTTCTTTGGCAAGACTGGCTAGATGTCCGTATTCTTTGTTAAGACATTTTGTTTGTTTGAGGAGGGTAGAATAGTTGGCAATCCTGTCCTAGGTCAGTGAGGCAGCAGGACATCTAGAATTCAAAGGTTTTTTCTGAATTTTCTGAAATTCTTATCCCTAACCCTAACATGCAAATCTTGCATTTATGTTCATATTTAAAATTTATTTAAATTGATGATCTTTTAAAAATAATGTTGCATCTCTTTACATACTCAGTTAACTCCCTCCAGGACAGAGAAGCCCTCAAGGACACCAAATTAGCATAACTAAGCAAAACAAATTCACCTGTTGGCTGTGTTTGAAAATGTGTCTCATCTGCACTTCCAATACATGACCTCTCCACCACGAAATGGGAAGCATGACTCATCAGGCTTCTAGAGCAGAACTGGTTATTGCGTTTCTCAGAATTCTTGTCTTTCAACATTATTTTTCTTTATATTGAATCCTATAAATTGCTCTCCCGGTCCTGCTACATTCTTAATCAATTCATACTACCCATATTCTTCGAACTCACTGTCAGTCATTTCTTATGGTATAATAATGTTCAATTACATTTGGAACCCAAGTTTCCAGCCGGACTGGGGCATGCTCTCACTCTACACACTTGCTTTGTAAAGGAGAGACAGTCTTTATTTTTTCTTTACAAAGACACACATGGCTACAGATTCCCTTAAGACTTGACACAGAACAGGAGACATCCCTAATTTTTAGCTTTGTGTCTTTCCTGGTATATTTTAATCCAGGGGGGCAACCTGCAGTCTTGGGGCCACATGTGGCTCTCTAGGTCCTCAAGTGTGGTCCTTTTAATTCGAACTTCACAGAACAAATCCTCTTATTGAGGGAATTTGTTCAAGATCAAGAAAAAATTTTTTTTTCTAATTTGGAACCTATTAAGCTTTTGCAGGTTCCCCATCCCTGTATAACATCCAACTTCTCTATTATTTCTGTTTGTTACTTGCTTGAATAAATAGGTTTGCCTTGTTCATTATTGTGACGGTCTTTTTTGTAACTGGAATTTTGTGGAAAAGAGTCAAACTGCTGGGCAGAAGATAATGGGCTACTACCCTTGAGTCATCAGGAAAGTGGTACTGAACCAAAGTTTTTGTACTAAATCAAAATCTGAAACTGAGAAGGAGCCAGAGAACAAATACAAACACCACGAGTCCATTTTTTGAAGCCAAGGGGTAAGAGAGGGAAAGCAAGAGAAGGAAGTCCTTCACCTCTCATTGGTTCAGTTCATGGCATCTTCACAATCATGCCCATAGAAAGGCAATACTGTGGGAGCAGAGTTAGATAGGTGTAATTCTCATTTAATTTCCCCTCTCTAAAAACAGAATGGCCAACCTCATGGCCCTTTTTGCCGCATTGAAAGAAGTTTCCTTTGAAGATTCCAGAGGTTGGATTATATTATTATTATATCATTATGTATTGTATAATATATTTTTATATTCTTAAAAACATCAGAAAACTCCCCTTGTGGGAGATAGGCAAGAAAGATGATCACTGTCAGATGCAATCATTATTCATTTTGCTTCATGGTATTCGTTTACTAATTTTTTTAATGATAAGGAAGAGTTTAGGGGACAGAAAAGGCTCATCGGGAAGTTTCAAGTATAAGAAAAAATTAAAAAGCAACAAGAAGTCATAAAAAAAAAAACCACTTGAAAGTAAAAGGAGATAATGGCTTAATAAGCCTTAGCTGTATGTAGCTCTAAAATTAAACTGGTGGCTTATCAGAGAAAAGCAAATGACTCTTTCTATAAAAGTTCAGTCCTAGAGGATTTTTACCTGGAAGCAGGTGAACTTTTTCTCAGACACCCAAAGCTAGAAAGGGACTTCAGGGAATAAGAATTAGGAGGCTTGTGTGCCAGTTATGTCTCTTCCACTAAGTGGCTACATGACCTTCAGTGAATTACTTAATTACAGAATCTCAAAGCAAGTAGGTACCTCAGAGGGCACTTAGTCCAACTTGTATCTGAAGAAATTAATTCAATTCCACAAGAATTTGTCGTATGCCTACTACATGCTGAGCACAGTGCAAGGTGTTGGGTATGCAAAGACAAAAATGAAAACATCCTTGCACTCAAGAAAATACCCAATAAATGTTGACATGGTCTTTTTTTCTGAATACTTCAAGGGAGAGTGAGGCTACTACCTCCCAAGGTTGCCGTTCCACCTTGGCAGAAATCTAATTGCTGTTCCAAGCCCAGCCTGTCCCCTTCTATTCCACCACACTGATCTGAACAGTCCCTGACCTCTGGTGCTCACTTATTTAATTATATGCCAATATAAATGTCATTGCAGGTGGTGCAATATTAAGGCTTACTGTGGATGTTGAGTGATTTGATTAGAAACCTGATGTCAGAGAAAATGCCACACAGACACTTTCATTTAAAAGCCTTACAGTCACAGCACCAAATCATGTTGTCACATGCCAGGAATACTTCGTCATTAGCGCATTTACATTAGCATTAGAGTAATCAAATATGAAGTAGCTTTCCTCTTGGCCTGGTGAGTCAGAAACCATGACAGTTATGTAGGACAGTGCTGCATAGACCAGTCTGCCAAAAAAGAAAACAAAGTTTTTACTCTGATTAGACAGCTACATATTCATTTTAAATGGCTGAGTTGGGAAAGTACCTGCATCATTTTAAGACTGGCTATTCTAGATCTTCTGTATTTCTTGTCTTCTCATGGGTGACCTTGTGTTTTTCCAAAAATCTGAAAGTCTGCAGTGGCAGTCTGCGACAACAGTAACTACAGATATGGCAGAGGAAGAATGAGTATCAGGGAGAGGCCACTGGAAAGAGGGTCACTGTAGCTTGGCTGGCTTACCAAAAGGCCTAATTCCAAGCAAGGTGAAATGGGAAGCAATTAATTAGTGACCTTTCAAATTGGGCTTGTTTTTCTTTTTAAATATTTTAAATGGTATTTAATTCTTTTCCAGTGTAAAAACAATTTCTAACATTCATTTTTTCAATAAGATTTTGAGTTCCAAATTTTTCTCCCTCCTCCCAAAAACAGTAATCAATTTCATACAGGTTATATATGTGCAATCATGTAAAACATATTTCCATATTAGTCATGTTGTGAAAGAAGTAAAAGAACAAAAGGGAAAAAAAAACTACAAAAAAAAGTGAAAATCATATGTTTCAATCTGCATTCAGTTGCCATCAGTTCTTTCTCTGCATGTGGATAGCATTTTCCAGTATGAGTCTTTTGGAACTCTCTTGGATCATCATATTGCTGGGAAGAGCTAAGTCTATTATAGTTGATCATCGAAAAATGTTGTTGTTACCGTGTACAATATTTTTCTGGTTCTGCTCATTTCATTCAGCATCAATTCATGTAAGTCTTTCCAGGTCAAACTGTTTTGTCTTGATCAGATTTAACTGTAATTATTAATGAATCACATTTCAATGAGTCTGTTAATGCACACCATGACTCTTCTACATTTTGTATTGCTTCCTCTGTAGGAATAAACAAGCTATCCTATAACTAATTCATATTGTACATCGAGTACAAATATTTTATTTTCTCTTTAGGAACGTTCAGAGAGGAGCCATAACTTTTACTGTAATTAGAACCATCCCTGAATTACTAAGGTGGGGGCAGGGGATTGTGAGAATGTGAGAATGAGAAATATACTGCCTCCTAATAAAAGTCGAGGCTTTCCCTGAAAAGAACCAAGTCCAGGGTTGGTTGAGTACAGGTGGAAAGTGTCAAGTCATCAGGTCCTCTGCTCCCAGCTGTGTGGCTCCTCCAACAAGACAGTTATTACCCTTAAGAACTATACATTCTAATATGAATGCAATGGAATACTATTGTGCTATAAGAAATGACAAACAGGAGGACTTCAGAAAAACCTGGAAAGACTTAGATGAACTGATGCTGATTGAAGTGAGCTGAACCAGGAAAACATTATACATAGTAACAGCCAAGGTGTGTGAGGACTGTTTCTGATAGACTTAACGCTTCTCAGCAATACAAGGACCTAAAACATTCCCAAACGACTCAAGGCAAAATGCCATCCACATCCAGAGAAAGAACTATGGGACTGGAATGCAGAATGAAGCACACTCTTTTCTCTTGTGTTATGTTTTGGTTTGGTTTTTCTCATGGCTTCTCCCATTTGTTTTAATTCTTCTATGCAACATGACTAATGTGAAAATGTGTTTAATAAGAACGTATGGGTAGAACCCATATAAGACTGCATGCCATCTCAGGGAGGAGGTGGTGGGGGGAGAAAACTTAAAACTTATGAAAGTGATTGTTGAAAACTGAAAACAAATAAACTAATTTTTTAAAAAAAGAGCTATACATCCTAATGGGAGAAGACAACATGTATAGCAGGAGGGTAGCTATTTCAGAGAGTTTCTGTGGTTCGATACTTTTCTCAGTGGTAGAGCAAGAAAGTGGAGGAGGATAGGGGAGGCATGAGGTGGTTTGGCTTGGAAATGGTCAGAGGAATAGTGTGGTGGGACTGATACTGACAAGCACATCTGTCATTACCCTCAAGGACTTTATATTCTCTTTTGAATTTTTTTTTATTAATGAGCAATTTTTTTCTTCCATCTCTCTCCCCTTCCACCGGGGAAGAAAAAGAAAGAAAACCTCTATAACAGTCAAGCTAAACAAATTGCCATACTGGCCATAACCAAAAATGTGTGGAACTTTATACTGTAATGGTGGAAGGTGACTAACATTGGGAAGTGGGGACCAGGGAGAGGTGCTTTGGCAGCATAGATCTGATTTTTTTTTCTCAGAACTAGACAAGGTAAGTGGGGGAAAGCAGCACACTCATGAGGTGTCATGGCATAAAGATAGCATTGGAATGGTGTGGTAAGTCTGGGTCCAGATCACATATAGTGAATGATCCCCAATCTGAAGCCTTGGGTCCCCCTGACAGGAATGCAGAGCTCTGGGTCAAAGGTGGAGGCTGGAGCACAGGAGTATGGTAGCATGAAGTTAGAAGGGGAGTTATTGTTGAAAAAGAGAAACACATTTTGTCAAGAGTAAAAAAATCACTGAAATTTTATCTGAGGGTTTAGGGTTCAACAAATCTCTCCTATTTATCTAAGCACCTTTGGAGGTCCTCAGCATATAGACTCTTAGCCAGCAATTTTGGAACCTGGGGCCAGCAGCAAGTTAACCTGCTCCCAAATAAAATTTGTAACTCATGATGTAAAAATAATATGTCGAATCATCACAAATTTATTAGATGATAAATCTAAGATCACAAATTTTTAGATACAGGGTTTTTCTCTAGATAAGTGAGACTAGTAACCTGTCTAGAATTTATTAGATAAATATTATGGAGTTGCCTGACAAATCAATTAAGAAGGGGACTCACTAGAAAGATTCACAAACTGGATATGAAATCTGATTGCTTCCAATTTATTCAGTTTTTTTTATAATCTAATGCGAAGCTCAGTTTCTTTTTCAAAAGTTGTATTAATGCATTTTGCTTTTGTATTTCTAGATGCATCCCTCCCCTCTAAGTGAGCATTTGGATAGTAATCACAAAGTTCTCTACTTCTTTTTAATTGCAATTTTTGTTTACATTATTGTAGGGATTGTATATTAGTTTCCTGGTTCTATTAACTTTACTCTAGATCATACAGCACTAATGTCTCTTAAGTTCATCTTCATTACATTCCCCACAAGAATATTCAGCACAATAACATTCCATTTCATTCACATAGTATTGGATTTCTGATAGACACCTTAGATTCAATATGTCCAAAATGATACTCATTCTCTTTCCCTCCAAATGCTACTACCTACTCCCTTACTGTAGAGGGCAACAGCATCCTCCTAGTCCCTCAGCTAGGAGTCTCTTTCAGTGACTTGCTTTTTCTCACTCTCCATATCCAGTCTGTTGCCAAGATCTGTCAAATTCACCTTTGCCACATCTTTTGAATTCCCCTAACAATGCTGCCACCCTGGTTCAGGTGCTCATCACCTCATGCTTGGAATACAGCAATAGCAATGGTGGGTCTGCCTGCCTCAAGTCTCTCCCTACTCCAATTTATCCTCTGTTCAGCCACCAAAGTGATTTTCCTAAAGTACAGGTTCAATTATATCACCCCTGCTACTCAATAAACTCCAGGGGTTCTGTTACCTCCAGGAACAAATACAAAAATGCTCTGTTTGGCATTCAAAGCCCTTCGAAACCTAACCCTCTCTTACCTTTCCAGTCTTCTTATTCTTTACTCCCTGCTAATTACTCTTTGATCCAGAGTATTTGATAATACTCTTTGAACTGGCCTCCTGGATGTTTCATGAAGAAAACATCCTATCTCTTAGTTTCAGATATTTTTTCTGGCTGTCTCTTATGCCTGGGAAGCTCTCCCTCCTCCACTCTGACTACTGTCTTCCTTTAAGTGACAACAAAAATCCCATCTTCTACAGGAAGCCTTCCCCATCCTGTCTTAAGTCTAGTGTCTCCTATTAATTATTTCCTATTTATTGTGCATATAGTTTGTTGTATATATTGCTGTTGTATATATTTGCTTGCATGTTGTTTCTCTTATTAGATTATAATAAGCTCCTTGAGAGTAGGGACTGTCTTCTGCCTCTTTTTGTATTCCTAGTACTTTGCACAATTGATTGGCACACAGTAGTTGATTAATGAATGTTTATTTATGATAGATAAGACAATGTGTTCAGCTATTCTCCAATCAGATATTTACTTTATTTTCAATTTTTTATACCATAAAAAAAAAGCTACAGCGAATAACGATGTCAGGAGGATCTTTGTCTATCAACTCCATTATTTGTGACCAGTTGTTCCTGAAAGTTTTTCTTGTTCAGGGTGATATGGCTGCACTAGTTTTTAGGAGAACTACCATATTTCACCACATAATTATTGCTACCACATAACTGTTACACTGTGTTTTTTCAGTCCAAAAATTGGTTTATAACCTTTCATCATGTAATCATTGCATGGTACAATTCTGTTCATGACATCGCTTAAAAGGTAAACAGGGGAGCAATACATTCGCCAGTGGCATATGGATACGTATTTATCTCTCCTGCGTTGTGAGCCCCAAACCTAAAATTTCAGCACAATCACATTATCAATATTTAATTTTATCGTATATTCATGAATATTCCGTGAATCCTAATCTTGCACCAAGGACAGTTTGGTAATAAATAATTTTTAAGTAATACTGGCACAACTTTTTTATAAAGCTTCATATAAATGGTTGTACCCCACCTTTTTGTAAAAAAAAAATGGCATAAAACCTATGACAACTATGCAGTGAAATATGGTATAATCCCAAGGAGGGGTGATCAGCAAGTGTCAACAGAGGGCAGCTGTCCATTCACACACACATGTATGAATATGTATGCATATATGCACATGTATGCATACACATATGTGTATGTCTGTATGTACGAATGCATGCTTGAATGGATAGCGGCTCTGGTTTAAGTTTGTATTCTTCAAATTCTCTTCTCTTTCTCCCCTGAAGAGTGCAATCCTAGGTTCTTGTCCTTTACTCCTTTTAAACTACTCCTTAAAATCTACTTTCTGTGGTTAGTTATTTTGCTTAGAAGTGATCTTCCCCTTAATCTACCCTCCCTTTTATTCCATCCCTTCCCCTTCCCTCCTGTTTACCTGTTGAGTAAAATGTATTTCTGCACCCAATTATGTGCAGCTTTTCCTCCTTTGATGGTTCAGATGAAAGTAAGATTTCTGTGTTATGCCTTCTCCCACTCCCTTCCTCCTTCTTTATATAGCCCTCTGCTTATGCATCCAAATTATGTGAGATAATTTTTCCCACCATTCCTCTTTCTTCTACCCCCTTCATTCTGTGTATTATTTTCCCAGTCTCTTTCCTTTCTTCTTTTCATATCATCAAAACAACAAAACCAGTTTCAAGCCCTCTGTCTCCTTCTGTGACCCCTGATGAGGATAGGGTTCTGAGAGAATATATGTATCATCTCCTTATATTTGTATGTTAATAGTTCATCCTTGTTTAGTCACTTAGGATTGTTCACTCATATTTATCTTTTAATATTTCTCTTGACTCCTGTATTTGTATTTCAAAGTTTCCATGCAGCTCTGATCTTTTTGTCAAAAATGCCTGGAAGTCTTTTTATTTGAAGGTCTATTTTTTCCCATTGCAGGATTAGATGTAGTTTTTCCAGATAAGTTATTCTTGGTTATAAGTCAATATAGTTTGTCTTCTAGATTTTCCAATCAGTACTTAGTCTGGCATATTTTCTAGATCTTTGGGAGCAGTTGGAGGAGACAGCTTGACTATACTACCTTCTTGTATTTTACCATCTTAGATGGTTTCTCCATTATCTCAATGCACCAGTTTTTGGGGTTTTTTTTTGTCACTTCTCTAATGATGAGTATCTAATTATTTCCTTCTATTTTTGATCTTGGAGAACATGCTTAATTTTAAAAATATATAACATTTTGTTTTCTCCAATTACATGTTAAAACAATTTTTTTAACATTTGAGTTTTTTTTAAGGTTTTAAGTTCCAAATTATATTTTGCTCCCCTCCTCAAGGCAGTAAACAATCAGATTATAGGTTATACAAGTGCAATCATGTAAAACATATCCATATTAGTAACTTTGTACACAAAGACTCAAATAAAAGAGAAAGAATGAAAGAAAGTGAAAAATATATCCTGCCTTAGCCTATATTCAAACAATATCATTTCTTTCTTTGGAGTCAGATAATATGTTTCATCATTAATCCACTGGGATTATCTTGTATCATTGTATTGCTGAGAATGATGAAGTCATTTATAGTTCTTCATCCTATAACATTGATGTTACTGTGCACAATGTTCTTCTGGTTCTGTTTTCTTCACTTTGCATCAGTTCATATAAATTTTTCCAGGTTTTTATGAAATCATTCTGCTTGCCATTTCTTATAGCACAATAATATTTCATCACAATCACATACCTCAGCTACATTAGTCATTCCCCAGTTGATGGGCATCCCTTAAATTTCCAATTCTTTGCCCACACAAAAAGAGCTGCTATAAATATGTTTGTACAAATAGGTCCTTCCCCCCAATCCTTTTGATGTTTTGGGGATATAGATCTAGCAGTGATATTGCTGGATCAAAGGGTTTTATAGCCCTTTGGCCAGAGTTCCAAATTGCTCTCCATGATGTTTGATCAAGAGAACACCTTTAAAAGAGGAGTCCCTGGGTGAAAGGGTTTTTTTACCAACATTCTTAGCATAATTACAAATTGTTTTCTGTAATAGTGTGCTAATTCTTAGTGCCATCAACAGTGCATTGATATACCTGCTACTCCACAATCCCTTGAACGTTGACTGTTTCCATCTTTTGTCAACTTTGATGATTTTTTGGATATAAGATAAAAACTCAAAGAAGTCTTTTAAAAGGAAGCACACTTTAAAAGTTTGGTCGCCATGAGTCACATAGCCAGTGTGAACCTTCCAATCATAGTTATTCTACTTTCCCCTCTGCCTAAACAGAAACTATATCAATTGTGGGATGGGTTGAGAATCCATTCTTCTCTTCCTGCTATCAGAGAATATAATGGTCTGAAGGACTTATAGGAAGATACAGAAATTTTTAAATTTAACTGGAAAAAAAATCTTAAAAGAAAGTTTTTCCAATAAAGGTTTCATTTTCAAGATATGTAAGAAAATGCTTTAAATTCATATTTTTAAAAAGTCATTCCCTTATTGATAAATGATCAATGGCAATTTTCATAGAATTCCAGTTATAAATAGCTATATAAAAATGCTCCAAATTGCCAATAATTAATGAAAGGCAAATTAAGGTAACTCTGTGATTCCACCTCATACCCATCAGATTAGCAAAAATAATGAGGAAAATTACAAAAGTTGGAAGGGCTGTGGGGAGAGAGGTACATTTACATATTATTTGTGAAGTTGTGAATTAACCCAATCATTCTGGAAAACAATTTGGTACTACGCACCAGAAGTTACTAAACTGCATATCCTTTGACCCAGTAATATCATTACTGGACCTATACTCCAAAGAGATTAAAGAAAAAAGAAAATGACCCATTTTACAATATTTATAGCAGATCTTTGTGTAATGACAAAAAAGGGATGTCCATCCATTGGGAAACAGATGAACCTTTATATAAAGTATAGTTTATGATCATGGAATGGGTTATTTCATGATATATATTGAAAAGGATGGTTTCAGAGAAGCATGAGAAGTATGCAAATTGATGCAAAGTAGAGTGAGGAGAGTGAGAACAATTTACACAATAAGAGCAGCACAGAAATGGCACCAGGATAGCAGAGTAAAAACAGGGACTTCTCTGAGCTCTCCCCCAAAGCCCTACAAATACCTGTAAAAATGGCTCTAAACAAATTCTAGAGCCACAGAACCCACAAATGACAGAGTGAAACAAATACTCAGCCCAAGACAAACTGGAAAGTCAACAGGAAAGGTCTATTGCACAGGGAAGGGAGTGACACACAGTGTGGTGTGGGCCACACCTGCACAGATGGGCTAGAAGAGGCCTCAGTGAATTGAATCATTGGCAGCTGTGGAAGTTTCCATACTTCTCAACCTACAAATGACAAAAAGGTCAATAGGAAAACTCTGTGGGACCTAGGCGAAAGAGGAACTCGTAGTCTGGTCCCATCTGATCCCAGTCCCAGGATGGTGGAGGAGGTGGTGGTGGCAGCTGGTGGCAGCAACAGAGGCAGCTTCTGTAACTCCAATCCCTCAGATGGTAGGGGATCAAATGGCTGATAAAAAATCCCTGAATCCTGGGACAGTACACCCGCACCCATCCCCATCCCCATCCCCACTGGAAGTAGATTTCTACTTTGAAAAAGAGTTAGAAAGTCAAGTATTTGACTGGAAAGATGAACCTCATAAAAGAACTCAGATTATAGAATCTTACTTTGGTGACAAAGAAGATCAAAACATACAACCAGAAGAAGACAACAAAGTCAAAGCTCCTACATGAAAAGCCCCCAAGAAAAATATGAATTTGTGTCAGACCATTCAAAAAAGATTTTGAAAATCAAATAAAGAGAAGTAGAGGAAAAATGGGAAGAGAAATGAGATGCAAAAAAAAAACAGAATCAAAACAATGAGAAAAAGAAGACAATGTAAAATATCTGGAAAAACCACTGACTTGGAAAATAGATCCAGGAGAGAGAATTTTAAAATTATCGGACTACCTGAAAGCCATGATCAAAAAGAGAGACTAGACATCTTCTTTCAAGAAACTATGAAGGAAAACTGTCCTGATGTTCGAGATCCAGAGAGTAAAGTAGAAAGTAAAATAATCCACCAATCACCTTTGGAAAGATATCTCAAAAGGAAAACTCCTAAGAATATAGTAGCCAAATTCCAGGGTTTGCAGGTCAAGGAGAAAGTATTGCAAGCAGCCAGAAAGAAAAAAATTCAAGTACTATGGAAATACAATAAGGATAACACAAGATCTAGCAGCTTCTACATTAAAGGATTGAAGGGCTTGGAATATAATATTCCAGAGGTCAGTGGAGCTAGGATTAAAACCAAGACTCACCTACCCAGCAAAACTGAGTAGAGTCCTTCAGGGGAAAAATAGAATTTTAATGAAATAGAGGATTTTCAAGCATTCTTGATGAAAAAACCAGAGTTGAATAGAAAACTTGACTTTCAAATACAAGAATCAAGAGCAGCATGAAAAGGTAAACAGGAAAGAGAAATTCTAAGAGACTTATTAAAATTGAACTGTTTACATTCCCACATGGAGAAATGATATTTATAACTCATGAGATCTTTTCCACTATTAAAATAGTTGGAGGAAATATATAGATAGATGGATGGATGGATAGACAGACAGACAGACAGACAGACAGATAGATAGATAGACAGATAGATAGATAGATAGAGGGCACAGGATAAGTTGAATATGAAGGGAGGATGTCTAAAAATAAAATTAAAGAGTGAGAGAGGAATACATTGGGAGGAGAAAGGGAGAGATAGAATGGAGTAAATTATCTCACATAAAAGAGGTAAGAAAAATATTGCACAATGCAGGGAAAGAGGGGGGAGGTGAGAAGGAATGAGTGAATCTTACTCTCATTGGATTTGGCTTAAGGAGAGAATAACATACACACTCATACACATACACACATACAGGAAAGTAAGGGGGAAAGGGAGAAGTGAGAGCAATGACAGAAGGGAGGGCAGATTGGGAGAGGGGGTAGTAAGAATCAAATACTTTACAAAAGGGACAGGATCAAAGGAGAAAATAGAACAATTGAGGGGCAGGATAGGATGGAGAGAAATATAGTCTTTCACAACATGACTATTATCGAAGTGTTTTGCATAACTACAAATGTATAACCTATATTGAATTGGTTGCCTTCACAATGAGGGTGGGTGGGGAGGGAAGAAGGGAGAGAATTTGGAACTCAAAGTTTCAGAAACAAATGTTTCTTATATAATTTATTTAGTTTTCACTTCTTAACATTCACTTCCACAAGAACTTGAATTCAAAATTTTCTACCCATCTCTCCCCACTCCCCACCCCAGTGCAGCATGCACCCCATCCACCCCTTCCTCCAGTCTGTGCTCCCTTCTATTACCCCGCCTTCTTCTGTCCCCCTACCCCTCTATCTTCCTGTAGGGCAAAATAGATTTCTATACTCCATTGCCTGTATAGCTTAATTTCCAGTTGCATGCTAAAACAATTTTTAACATTCATTCTTAAAGCTTTGACTTCCATATCCTGGATCTATTTTCCAGGTCAGTTGTTTTTCCAATGATATTTTTCATATTTCTTATTTTTTTCATTCTTATGGTTTTGTTTTATAATTTCTTGGTTTCTCACAAAGTCATTAGCTTCCATCTGCTCCATTCTAATTTTTGAAGAACTATTTTCTTCAGTGAGCTTTTGAGCCTCCTTTTCCATTTGGCCAATTCTGCTTTTTAAAAGCATTCTTCTCTTCATTGGCTTTTGGGAATTCCTTTGCCATTTGGGTTAGTCTATTTTTAAAGGTGTTATTTTCTTCAACAATTTTTTGGGTCTCCTTTAGCAAACTGTTGACTCATTTTTCATGATTTTCTTGCATTACTCTCATTTCTCTTCCCAAATTTTCCTCCACCTCTCTTATTTGATTTTCAAAATCCTCTTTGAGCTCTTTCATGGTCTGAGACCATTGTTTTTGGAGGTTTTTGATGTGGCAACCTTGACTTTGATGTTTTCCTCTGATAGTAAGCTTTGTTCTTCCTCATCTGAAAGGATGGAAGAAAATATTTTTTCACTAATAAAGTAACCTTATATAGTCTCATTTTCCCCTCCTTTTTTTCCAAGTCAGGTACTTGACTTTCAAGTCCTTTGTCAAGTGGAAGGCATACTCTATGGACCTGTAAGTTCTCAGTTCCTCCAAGGTGGCACAATCAAGAGAGAGGAGTTTACTCTTCTCCTGGCCTGTGCTTTGGTCTGTGGGCAAGCACTCTTTTCTTCCCAGGATCTGTGAGTAGGATTCCCTCTCCACAGTCATCACCAGCTCCACCACACCAGCACTCCTTCTCTCCCCAGGACTGCCACTCAGAACTGAGATCCAGATCAGCCGCTCAGTTTCCCCAAGGTCTTTAGTTCAAGGGCTCCAAAAGTGGACACTGCTGCTGCCCTGGAGCCGGGGCTGGGACCAGACTGTACTTCCCTCTCACCCAGGTGAAAGAGTTTTCTTACTGACCTCTGAAGCTGTCTCGGGTGCTTATGGGCTGATAAATCTGGGAACCACAGCTACTACCTGTGATTCCACACCCTAAAACCTGCTCCAGTCCTGTCCATACTGGGCCACAAGGTGAAGGCTGGGATGTGCTCCACTCTGAGTCTTCTGTAATAGACCTTTCCTGTTGCCCTTTCAGGCTGTCTTGATCTGGAAATCTCTTTCACTCTGTCTTTTTGTGGCTTCTGCTGCTCTGGAATTTGTTTAGTGTCATTTTTTACAGGTATTTTATGGGCTATGGGGGGAGAGGTAGAGCAGGTCTGTCCTTCTACTCTTTAAAAACAAATGTTAAAAAATTGTTTTTACAGGCAACTGGGAAATAAGATAGGCAGGCAATGGAGTATAGAAGACTGTCTTGCCCTTCAAAAAAGTAAAGGCAAAAAGGAATAAGATGGGGGATGACAAAGGGAGGGCAGACTGGGAGAAGGAGTAATCAGGATGCATGCCATCTCAGGGTGGAGGAGAGGAGAGAGATGGGGAGAAAATGTGGAACTCAAAATCTTGCAGAAATGAATGTTGGAAACTAAAAATAAATAAATAAAATTTAAAAAACAATAACAGTAGCAGTATCAAGAAAAACAACTTTGAAAGATTTAATACAATGACTTCCAGAAGAATGATGACGATACTTTACAGAGAGGTCATAGATTCAAGATGCCAAATGAGACACAGGTTTTTGGACATGTGGGAATCTGTTTTGCTTGATTTGCACATTTGTTAAGAAGGGCTTTGCTTTGCTTTGTTTTTACATAGAGAAAGAACGGGGAAACAGGAAGGGAATTAATAATGATATTCAGAGAGAGAGAGAGAGAGAGAAAGAGAGAGAGGGAGAGAGAGATTGTTAAACAGAAGAAATCACAGACTAACAGGACATCTCTGAAAGTTACATGTGAAATTTATTATACATTTAGGATTATATTACAATATATTTATTACATACTTGAGCCCACCTGGATGCTCTCTTTTAGATCTTTCTATCATGCTTTTCATTCTGCAAGATCACATCAGCCTTAGAACTCACATCTCATCTCTATCTTCTGACCCTAGTATACCTCTGACTAAAGGATGGAGAGTTCCTCCCAGAATCTTGGTTTAAGAACAATGCTATTTCCCTGCTGCTGTAACCCATAGGGCTTCCATCTTTTTATTTTCTTCTGTGTGTTGCCATCTCCCATTACACTGTAAGCTCTTTTTTTAAATTTATATACCCAGCACTTAGCACAGAACCTGACACAGAATCATTGCTGTTGTTGATGTTATAGTGTAGTTTCAGTCACGTCTGACTCTGTGACCCCATTTGGGTTTATATTGCAGATACTGGAGTGGTTTGTCATTTCCTTCTCAGTTCATTTTACAGACGAGGAAACTGGGGCAAACAGGGTGAAGTGACTTGCCCAAGGTCACACACTAGTAAGTTTCTTTTTAGTTTTCAACATTCATTTTTACAATATTTTGGGTTCCAAATGCCACCCCCTCCTTTACTTCCCCTTCCCCAAGACACTAAGAAATCATACATATACAGTCATGTTAAACATACTTCCACATTAGTCATGTTGTGAAAGAAGAATCAGAAGAAAAGGGAAAAAACCATGAGAAAAAAAAACAAAGAGAAAATTATATGCTTCAGACTCCATAGTTCTTTCTCTGGATGTTAATAGCATTTTCCATCATGAGTCTTTTGGAATTGTCTTGGATCACTGTATTCTGCATCTATTGAGATAATCATATGATTTCTCTTAATTTTGTTATTGATATGATCAATTATGCTGATAATTTTTCTAATACTGATCCAGCCCTGCATTCCTGGTGAAATCTCACTTGGTCATATTATATTATCCTCATGATAAATTGCTGTAATCTCTTTGCTAATAATTTATTTAAAATGTTTGCATCAATACTCACTAGGGAAATTTTCTTTCTCAGTTTTGACTCTTTCTGGTTTAGGTCCCCCAGTTTATTGTATTCTCTCTCTCCTTTCACCCCGTCCCTTCTCAAAAGTGCTTTGCTTCTGACTACTCCCTCCCCTAATCTGCCCTCCTTTGTATCACCCCTCCTGCTTTTCTTATCCCTTTCCTCCCTTACTTTCTTATAGGGTATATAAGAAAGATTTCTATAGCAATTAAGTGTGTATGTTATTCCTCTTTGAGCCAATTCTGATGACAGTAAGGTTCATTCACTCCCCTTAATCCTTACCTTATCCAAATCCTTGGCTTGTTTTTTTTTGCCTTTTTTATGTGAGATTATTTACCAGTGGAGTCTTTCAATGACTATTTTACCCTCTGATTCTAGGATAACAGGACAGTTTTCCTTGATAATTTCTTGAAATGGTCAGGGCTCTTTTCTGGTTTTTGCTCATTTTAAGCCTATTTCATGACTTTTAAAGTTGAGCACTGCTCTTGGAGCACAAGAAGCACTCTTCCAAGCTTCTTGTGCTGGGGGCCAGGAGCTTGGTCACTGGCTTTCTGCTCTCCTGCAAAACCTTTAAAAATGAGACCTCCAATTCCTACCACCAAGGACTCTACTGGATCCACGATGCCCAGTGATTTCAACTCTAATCTCTGTTACATGAGTGATTCCCTGTGCTTCTCCCCCTCCACCTCCTCTTCCTCACACCACTTGTATTAGTACCCCATCCCTGGCCCCCACACTGCCTGTCTCTGTACACTTTTCACTGATTGTCTCTGTATTTTCTGTGCTGTCCACCCCTATACCTTCTATGCCCCATTAAAGCAGGACAGCTGCCTCACTTCCTGCTGCCATCTCTATCTTTCTCAGGAATACCCCAAGAATCCAGAGTAGCTGCCTCATTTAATAATTTCACAAATTAATTACCAATTCAATGACAAAATATGATAGAAGGCAGGACAAGCCATTCTAGGCCTAAGTATTAGTATGACACAAAAGATACACTCAACACAAGAAGGAAGGGTATCGTAAAATAATGAGTTTACTTGGCTTAGAAGGATACAGGGATTGACTACAGAACATGGATACATATTGATAGTCTTGGTTCTGGTTCATGATGACTTAGTTCTGGTGCAGCTGAGCCACCAAAACCTCTCCTGATCTGCAGATTCCCCATGGAGCTGTCATTTGGTGACTGGTATAACTGTCAGGCCTGAGGAAGCCCTATGTCTCCTGAGTTGTGCGGTTTTATATGTCTAGAGGACTACCTGATCCCACATTTCCAGTGTAAAGACTTCAGTTACACTTGAAACAAAGAAACTTCATGCTCTAATTGACTACATGGAAGGAGGAGCTACTGTCTGCCACCATCCCCCTACTCCCAGTGGTTTGTAATCTTATCTGTTCTATAGGCTAGAGACTTTTCCTTTGAAACCCTATCCACAAATCAGTCTAGGAGCTTCCTCCATGAAATCTTAGCTGTTCCCTCAGACCTGGTTCCTCCCTTATAATTTACACAAGTCTGGCTATATCTACACATAATAATCCTGAGTAATACTGTAATTCTACTTATTTCAACATACCATCGTCAAGTAGTCCCAGGTGTTAAATGTGCTAGGTATTGTCAAGAATACATTGTGGTGTTGACAAGACATGTCCCTTGATTGAAGGACCTTACAATTTAGGAGGTAATACAGTATAGGGACATAATTTAATTTCAATTACTTTTGTTCAGTCATGCAGTCATGTCCATGTGAGTCTATGGACCACATTGTCCATAGGGTTTTCTTAAAAAAGACACTAGAATTGTTTGCCATTTCCTTCTCCAGTGGATTAAGACAAACAGAAATTAAGTGACTACATAGCTAGTAAGTGTCTGAGGCTGCATTTGAACTCAGGTCTTCCTGACTCTAGGCCCAACGCTTTATCCACTGGGCTATTTAGATGCCCCCTGAATAGATTTACTACTAACTAAATACTTTTTAAAAATTTGCCCTTTCCCCTACCAGTCTAATAGTACTAGCTACAGTAAGAACTATTGCAGAGGATCAAAAGGACATAAAGCTGGAAGGGATATTGAAGTTATTCTATCCCAATCCCCTTATTTTATAAATGAGGTAATTGAGGCTCAGAGACCTTAAGTAACTTGCCTGAGGTTACAGAGAAAAATAAGCCATAGAGCTAGGAATAAAACCCAGATCCAATGACTCCAGATGTCTTTCCATCAGGGCACACATTTGGAGGTCCCTGACAGTGACTAAACACAAAAAGAACCAGTCCCAGGAACTTCTGTCTGACCTGGGACAGTTCTCCTGAGTCCCTACTCTTCAATGCCCAGAGAAGCCAAGACCAGGATCTAGACTTTTTAGTCTCTTAGCAAATAACTGGCCTTACTAGATGTCATGAATCAAATATTAATCTAGAACTATGTTGTATTTCCCATCCTCCCTTGTTTACTCTCAGGAGCAACAGTCATAAGGGGCTTAAACAACTGAACTGTGTCTTTTCTGAAACTTGGGAGTTTGTTCCACCCTCATATACTGTTTCCCAGAGGCCTGGAAATAGAAACTGTGGAAATGCAGCAGTGTGGGAGATGTTCTCTTATGTATTGTTTATTCCTCTTGTTGATTTTATGCAAAAAAGAAGAAAACACTGTACATTGTTTCCTAATAAATTTATCTCTTCATATGAGGGGCTAATCCTTATACCAAGACCATATCACATGACTACAGTTGAGTAAAATATAGCAGATTTAAGAGTGAGATAAGGAGGGGGCTCAGAGCTATTTTGTCATATAGTAGATTCCAGGAGGAGATGGGTTCCTAATTGATGAGAACTTTGAGTTATCTTGATTTGTTAAATCCACACTGAGCACAACCCTTAGATCAATAAACATAACCACGCAGGCAGAGGCAGAACCTAGGGATAAAAGGTCATTGACTTCCTGAGGACCACAGAAAGCTTGTCCCTTCTTAGTAGAGAGGAGTACAAAATCACCAGTTAAGTGGGACTTCCCAGAGTCAAGACAAAAGCCTACGAATAGTACTAGGTTAGTTGCTAACAATCCCTCTTTGACTTAAACACATCCATTTGTTTCTAGTAATGTAGTGGGGAAAGTTCTGGATTTGGAACCAAAGGAACTAGTTTCAAATTCTGACTTTGCTGCTTAGCACTTAAAAGACGAGATAATTTTCTGCTCCTTTGGTGCTTCAGTTTCCTCACTTGTAAAAATAATTGTTTGATTATCTGTTCTAAACTCATAATCCTAGACTAATTTCATTAGAAGTTTAAATTAATTGTTTGCTCATTAAATGAAAGTGGCCTCCATCATGGTCATTCAAGGGAACACTGCAGGCCCTGGAGACCCCGGGGTCCTGCTGTTCATGTGGTTATTATCTTTTTAAAACTCAAACAGAAACCTACACTTTAATGCTTTAACAATCCCTTTTGCCCAGGAGCACCCACACCTCAATCAACAGGGGAAGCTGTCAGATGTCTCCTTCTTCCTCCCTTCCTTTCTCCTGGTAGTCTCTGCAAGGAGGAAAGAGACTGTTCTGAAATCAAACAGCTTCTCTCCATCTCTTCTACTCCTCCTTCTCCTGCTGTCAAATGAATTTATTCTTTTTTTTTTTTTAACAGTGAACACTGGAAATGAGACTAGAGACTGTCAAAAAAAACCTCCCAGATTTTTCTTTTGTTACCTTTTTTGGGCGGTAAGGTGGAGGTGGGGTTTCAAATGACCTCATGTCACCTTTCCAGGGAGCTTATTTATCTCTTAAAAATCCAATTGGTGGAAGGCAGAGCGCCAGATTCCAGCATGTTTTATTTTATGATGAGAATCCTCAGCAAGGTTTCAATGTCCTTTGGGCAGAGGAAGCTTCTGCATCTTTGTAGCGCTTCATTCTCTTACTCTTTCTCTCACCTTTCTCACCTGTGCCTATTTTCTCTCTCTGGTCTAATCTCTTTTCACCCCTTCTGCCTTCTCCATCCCCTTCTATCTGTTTCTCCTACTTTCCAGCCCTTTTTCTCACTCAAATTTTCTTAATAAATTTGTATTTAGTAAAAGGATTTTGTTATACCCAATTTTGCATTTTCCCTGAATTTCTGACTGGCTACATTCTTTTTTCCATCTTTCCTTGTGCCCACTCATCCATTCTTTGGTCCCCAGAATTATTCCATTTTGTCCTTAACATCACTTCTCCCCTTTCCTCACCAGTCTCTATCATGTCCAGTCACTGTTTTGGTTTTGGCATCATCAATAGCAAATGTACAAACAGTTGTGCTAATCAACATGAAGTATATCTGATGTTCAGATGAGTTCCAATAAAAAAAAAAGAATTTTTTTTTTCAAAAACAAAGGAACTAAGGATGCATAGGAAAACTGGGACACTAGTGCACTGTTGGTTGAGTTGTGAACTGACCCAACTATTCTGGAGAGCAATTTGGAACCATGTGCAAAGGGCATACTGTGCATACCCTCTGATCCAGGAATATTACAGCAAGGTCTATATCCCAAAGACATCCAAAAAAAAAGGAAAGAGGACTTGTTTGTACAACAATATTTATGGCAGCTCTTTTGTGGTGGCAAAGAGTTGGAAATCAAAGGGATGCCCATCAACTGGGGAGTGGCTGAACAAGCTGTGGTCTATGATTGTAATGAAATATTATTGTGCTACAAGAAATGACAAGCAGGATGATTACAGAAAAACCTGGAAAGACTTACATGAACTGATGCATAGTGAAGTGAACAGAATAAGGAGAACATTATACACAGTAACAGCAACATTGTATGATGAAGAACCATGAATAACTTAGCTATTCTTGGCAATACAATGATCCAAGACAATCCCAAAGGATTAATGATAAAGCAAACTATTCACCTCCCAGAGAAAGAACTGATACTGTCTAAATACAGACTGAAGCATGTTAAAAAAAAAAAAAAGATATGCTTTAAAAGGACTGCCCATCCTCTCCCTCCCATCACACTAGGATGAACCTTGTATTCATATACAAAACTATGAGGTTTTTTTTTTCCCTAGGAATTTGGATTTCTCAGAAATTGTCCAAGAAGCCAGTGCCAAGATTTTTGGTTCCTGCTACTGCATTAATGATGATCCTACTCTCTGTAATTTGCAGCCAATCACATGTCTGCATGTGTTGAGTAATCTTGATTGAATGACTAACAGGAAGAGATGTCTGGCACCAATACTGTCTTGATGAATGAAAAATGCAAGGCTAGCATCCCCCTCCACATTTAAATCCCCTGAAGCCACAATACTCACTGTGCCGACACATTTCCAAAAGGCCTGTATTTTAAAAATGCAATCTGTAATTCTCTAGAGATTTTGGAAGGGCCACCCAAAATACCAGGCTCCCACTAGATGAGATTTCTCAGTCAAGAAGATATGCAGCATTTATTATAAAATAAGGAAATATGTGGGGGTAAGTTCCAAGGAGAGGAGCTAGGTCACATACATCAGGTCTCAATATCAGCATGCATTTACATGCCTTCTTTATTACCAAATATAATCATAGGATCTCATTATTGGAAGAGACCTTAGAGGTCATTCATTCTACTCTGTGTTCCAGTGAGGCCTGGCAAAGTGAATAGAGAGATGGCCTCGGAGCAAGAATACTAGGTTCAGGGACTGCTTCTGACACACACTGGCTATGTGCACTCTGGGAAATCACTTAACCTTTCAATGCTCTAGATAACTTTCTAGGGCAGAGGTTATTTACCTGAGATCTGTGGACCCCCTAGATAGATTTCAGGAAATCTATGAAATCACATGGGCAAAAAATATATATGTGTGTGTGTGTGTATGTGTGTGTATATATATATTTTATTTCATTCCTTTAAGAACATATTTCTGAGAAGGGCGTCTATAAGTTTTGCCACACTGCCAGAGAGGCCTATGTCACAAGAAAACTCAACCCCTACTCTAAGAGTATAAATTGCAGACAATGTGCCTATCTTCATTGTTATGTTTCCTCATACAATTATTTACATGTCAATGAAATCACAGGTGCAGTCTCTACAATTCGCTGCATTTCGAAGAAGTGGTCTTTTTTTGAAGACTTCCAGAGATGGACAATCCATTATTTTCTGAGGCAGTTCATTCCACTTTTGGAGAACATTAATTGATAGTAAAATTTTCCTATTGAGCCAAAATTTTTTGCTGTGTTCCCAGGCACTGTACACACCCATAGCATCTATGCATTTCCCCGAAGAGAGTGACTGGAGGGTGGGGAGGAGATGGGTGGAGAAGGACCCAGCCAGTTGGCTGCATGTATAAATTTTGCCCTGTGCAGCTAAAGCGTACGTTCTGGCAGAACCTAACTGCTGGTCATTATAAGGAGTGGTCTTGTAAATTAAGGAATAGTTCTTAATGGACACAAGCTTAATGGAGGAAGAAGACAAAAAGGAGGTAGAGAGGAGAATGCTACTGCCTAGACATTACCAGGAAAGTGCCTAAAGATCTAGGGAGTAAACATGCACAAAGCTGAATTTTATGGCTCCAAACCCAGATCACTTTTACAGAGTTCAGGGATGGGTGGCTTAGTCTCAGAAAGTTAATCATTAGGAGGCATCTAGAGTCTCTGAAACCTACTTACTACAGAGTATGGGCAGCCTCAGATTCCATGGAGAGACATCCTTCAAACAGTTGTCTGTGCCCAGTAATCTCATGGGGTTGGCAGGGAATTTCTCAGATTGGTCAGTGACTCTCCAATTCACTCCCAATTACATTCTGCTCTAATACTTTCACATCTACGGTGCATTAAAAAAAAAACAACCCAGCAAGTCCAACAGCCACAGTTCTTTGTTTTCCCAACTATTTTTCTAACCATAGTTTCCAAATTATTTATTCATCTCTGTTTAAGAAGGGAAGGAACAAAACCATGGGAAGAAGGACAAAGTATCCTGTCTCACAGTATCCTACCTCTTTGGGAAAGGAACTGAGTATGTATTTCCTGGCTCTTCAGAAATTAGAATTAAGCCAATATAATCTTAGATGAAGCTCTACACCTCCCATTAGCACTTTTCTTAGACAACTCCTATAAAGTCATCTATATTCTTGCACCAGTTTCCATTTAGTCCCTCCACAAAAAAAAGTAAAGCAATATGATTTTTGTTCTGTTTTAATTTGAATATCTGAGTTGTTCAGAGTCAGATTCCAGTAGTAGATGGAATTCTGGACTCAGTATGAAAAAGTTGTTCATATCCTGCCTTTGACATGAGATATTTGATTCTATAGGGGCAAATTACTAAATCTCTGTTTTCTCATAAATAAAATGGCAATCCTCATCTCAGAGTCAAATTGTTGGAGATTCAAATGAGATAATATATAAAAAGCATTTTGGAAGACCGAGGGAAAGGGAATAGACCTGTGATATTTTGATGGGATTGGAAAGTTGGGGGAATTCAGGGACCCCTCAAGGACTGGAGTAATTGGACAGGGTCGCCTAGAATGAATTCATAGACATAGGCATTCTTGAAGTCAAGTTGGAAAAGATTTATTGTTACATTTTTCAGTAGACAAGAGTTCTTAGGGAACCTGAAATCTAAAGAGGTTACAGTTAAAGTTTATATAAGATATTTTATAGTAAAACATGTGCCAAATATGCTAACTAGGTGATTCAGGGCAGGATTAGGGAGCGGTTAAGGAGTGGTCAGTTCTTAAAGTAACTTTTAGTATCTATTGTACAGGCACAGTGCCTAGAGTTCATTAGGAAATGTTGGGGGAGGTTACAGGGAGGTGTGGTTTTAAGCTTGAAAGTCATTGCCAACTAATGGTCAAGGCTGACTGAGAAATACCTAGTCTGCCACCCATTAATGTCTTGTTTGACAAGATAGATGTAAGGAGTATACATATATCTAAACCTAGGACACACATAATGAGGAGTACAGCATACATACAGTGAGGTGGGGAGATAGTATATATGATCCAATGGGTCAAACTCATAAATCCTATAGGTGCAGCTTGCTACTGTAACAGAGAAAGATAAAGGTTTTCCTGGAGCCTACTCATGATTGTTAGGTACAGTGTCCTAAAGCTGGGGAGAAACTGCAGGGATTGTGTTCTGGATAGGGAAAAATGTGATTTTAGAATTGGGGTTCAAGCACAGACACCCAAGTACCCCATCAATATCTTTTGTATAAGGATCTCTCACATAAGGAAATTCCTTTTACCAGTGTAGATTTGCATCCCTTATGTAACTAAGAATCTTAGAATTGCCTAAAATAGAGGAGTTAGTCCACAAGCAAGAATCCTGGAATGACTCTCCAATGCAGGCAGAATCATATTAAAATATCACTGGGAAATGTTTAACAAAATAAACAAAAATACAATGCAACATAAATAATGTTAATTTGTGGTTTTCTAAGTCAATAGTGGCCCCTAAGGATCAGTTGCTATTTGAGAGGGTAGCTGCTGGCTAAAGCACTGAGGGATGGTGATCCAAGCAGTAGAATACAGCCAGTATGTATCAAAGGCATGTTTTGAACTCAGAACTTCCTAGCTCCAGTGACACTTTCTATGCACCACACTACACTGCTTTTCGGCTTATAGAAACATCAATTATTATCTATTCAAACACTTGCACGTATCAGAAGAAGTTCAAACAAAATTTATTCATTAAAATAATTTCCCCTTTTATAGAATGATGAGTCAGCTAGCCATTACAGTGGATAGAGTGTTGAGCCGGCAGTCAGGAAGACCTCAGTTCAAATCTAGCCTCATACACTTCCTCGCTGTGTGACCTTAGCCAAGTCACTTAAACTCTGTTTACTTCAGTTTCCATGACTGTAAAATGGGGATAATAATGGCATCTACCTCCCATGACTGTTGTGAGTATCAAATGAAATAATAGTTCTAAAGTGCTTAGCACAGTGTCTAAGACAGAGGAGAAGTTATTATTAAAGTTTCCCTCTTCCTTTATTTTTCATTTTTTGAAAATACAAATGAGTGTTGTATTACAATGGTTTTCTCTGCATGTAATAATATGATTAGGAAGTCTTTATTTTTTTTCTTCTTGATAAAATGCATCAAAGTGATTGTTTTCCTGTTTGTGGTTCAAAGTTTTTCTTAAAATGAAAATGTTTTTCTGTAAAATTTTCTAAGCTTGTTTGCTTCTCAAATATTCATCTTCAGTCATCAAAAAAAAAAAATGCTGACTTTTGCTGATAATTCTGACACGTCTGTAAGACAATTTTGGTTCTATGGGCCAAGTATCTTAATTTTCTAAATATTATATTATAATTTCTATAATGTTCCTTGAAAAGTCTACTGTAATTTTAGTAGTGTTTCCTTGGTAGATTAGTTCCTGTCTTCTGGCAACTCATAGTATTTTAACCTTATCTTTGAAGATTTTTTTGAATTTAATTAGGCTGTGCCTAGGCATGTTAAATTTTGCCTTCTTTCTCGTGGGTGTCCTATGGGTTCTTTCTAGTTGAATTTCATCAGATGTTTTCAATAATTCTGAGAAATTTTTTTTTGAGAATTTCTTGAAATATCAGGTCAAAATTCCTTTATTTTTCTCAGATTTACATGATGTATGTAATCCTGACATGGCTATATTTTGATCTATCACTTCAGACTGTGTTTTTCCCACAGTATGGATAACCTGAAATTTAAAAAAAAACCCAAAACACCAGTATTTCTAACTGGTTGCATTGTGTACATTTTTTAATAGTAAATCTAGTGTTTCTTGTTTCTATGGATTTTTTCTATTGTATTCTCTACTTTGGCCATTTTATACATTATTTCTTCCTTTCTTTTGCACAGTAGCATCTTTGCAATTATGTTTGATTTGCTGGAGTGATTTTTAATTTTCTTTAAACATTTATTTGGTCTGTTGCTATGATTTCTTTAGCAGTGATAACTGTTGCTTAATTTCTTTAAGTGTATATTTTATTCACCTGAGGATATCCCTCGAGATATCTGCTGTTATTTCTTTTTCTATCTAATTTGCTTTCGAGAGAGTTGTTCCTTTGATACATCACATCTTTGTTGAGAGGTAAGAAGCAGGCTTTATTATCACCCTTAGCATCAAAGGATCATTGAATTAGGACTGGGAAAGGTCTTAAAGGTCATCTAGTGCAACTCCTTCATTTTACAGATGGGGAAACTGAGGCCTGGCAGAGTTAAGTGACGTTCTAGATCTCTATAACATATAAGTATTTGTATCTCTATCTAGGTAGAGATATGGAGATATCGATAGATAGATTATACAGAGACCTCCAGTTTTACCTAGGCAGTTAGATGCTGCAGTAGATAGAATACTGGACCTGGAGGCAGGAAGACTTGAGTTCAAATTCAACCCTGGACACTTACTAGCTGTGTGACCTTGGGCATGTCACTCAACCTCTGTCTACTTCAGTTTGCTCAACTGCAACATGGGACAATGGAGGACACCTACTTCCTAGATAGGGATATAGAGATAGACATAGATATAGATAGTTTGCTTTACTTTTAAAATATATAATAAGATCAAACCATAGCTTTTAAAGCTGTCTTGCATTTCTGACCTTGGAGTATGGATTTTTGGAAAGATCAATCAAAGAAAGTGGCTCCTCTTTAATCTGGGTAACTTATCTTTCCTGACCCCTTTGCTTCTATTATCTCTTGTCACATATCCCAGAGTTTCACTAACTTTTATTAACTTTTAAATTTTTTAATGTACTTAACACATCATTAAATGTAATCATTTCCACATACTTAGAATAGAAAAAGAGGATAATAAATGGAACTGTAAATCTCATAATCTCTCACTGGAGCAGCTAGGTGGCACCATAGGGGACAGAATGCCAGGCATGGTGTCAGAAAGACTCCCAGTTCAAATCTAACCTCATGTACTTACTAGATGTGTGAGCCTAGGCAAGTTACTTAACCTCTGTTTGTCTCAGTCTCCTCATCTGTAAAATAGGGATAATAATGGCACCTACCTTTCACAGTTATTGTAATGATCAAATGTATTTGATCATTTGTAAGATAATATTTGTAAAAACACTTTGCATAATGTCTGGTACAATGTAAGCACTATATAAAAATTATTATTATCTCAATTACATATTGTCTGCATTTAAAAAATATAATGAATTCAGCTTTTACCTTCAAAGCTCTCCTGCTTACTTATGTTTCCTTGTGAACATCTTTTTGTTCTCTTAAACTCTTAAACTGGACTCTCACAGGAGCCTCCTTAGAGATTTTCTGGCCTCACTCTCTTGTAACTCTAATCCAGGGGTGGGGAACCTGTTACCTTGAAGCCACATGTGGCCCTCTAGGTCCTCAAGTGCGGCCCTGCAGTCTAATCCATCTTTCTTAATATAAATCTGATCACATCTTTTGCTCAAAAAATCTTAAATGGTTTCCTGTTGCCTGGTATTCAGTCTGGCACCAGCTGACTTCTGTAGCCTTAACTCAGGCTATTCCACTCCACACACATTACACTCCAGCCAAACTGGCCCCTGATACTTTCTACCTTTGCTCATGCTCTTTTGAATGTCAGAACTTTTAGCTCCATATTCTTCATCGATTGAATCCCTACCCATTGTAAAGGACAGCGTGCTACTCTGGGTAGGAAGCGACTCAGATTACAGACGACCAGGGTTCAGGTTCCACTCCTAATACAAACCTTGTGTAAGGGCTCAAAGGTAGCTCTCTAAGTTTAGACATTGCTGACTGTCATTAGGAGGAGCTCTCTCTGTCAAGGAATCACAGCTGCAGTCTCATCCTCGTCTCTATTCTAAGCCTAATTTTAAAGCTATGTTCTTCCAGAAAGTCTTCCCTGAACTTCCCCTCACTACCCTCTGGACTGTCATCTGTGAGTGTCTGAGTATAGCTCCAAAATATCTTCTAGAATGGCTAGAACAATTCAGTTCCACCAACTGTGTATTAATTAGTGTGTTCCTGTCCTCCCTTACTCCTCTGTGACCCGCTGGACTCATGCTGATTTAATGTGATTTTTTTTCAATGGCTGGTATAAAGAGGAAATGGTATATTTATCAAAGATGAAGATGACATTAAACTGAGAGAGACAGCTAATAATAGGCAGAATCCAAAAGATCTTGACAGACTAGAGCACTGGCATGAGTCCAACAGGATTAAATTCAACAGGTATAAATGGAAAGTCTTATACGTGGGGTCAAACCATCAACTCCACAAAAATACAAGTTGGGGGACGCATGGTTAGCAGTTTATATGGAAAAATCTAGGAATCTGGGGTGCTATAAGCGCAATACAAGTCAACAATATGACATGGCATCCAAGAAAGCTAATGTGGTTTTAGATAAGTTACCTTTGGTGGGCCAGACTGGTGGAGAGAGAAAATAAGCTTTTATTAAGTGTCTGCTATGTGTCAAGCATAAATATTTATAAATATTATGTCAGTTGATCTTAACAACACTTTGAGGGAGATGCTATTATGCCCATTTTACAGTTGAAGAAACTCAGGCAGGCAGCAGTTAAAGGACTTGAGCAATCACACCAGTAGTAAAAGTCTGAGATTAGATTTGCATTCAAGACTTCCTCACTCGAAGTCAAGCACTCTATCAATTACACCACCCAGCTGCCTAAAATTTAGAATAGAGTGAAAAAAACTGATGGAAACCCCAAGTTAATCTAAAAATTGACCACAAGTAGCGAATGGTAAGTTCCCCTTTATTGGACTGCAACAGCCTCCGAGCAATACAAATAATAGTGTTACTGTACTCTGTCCTAGTGAGAACACAAATGCTACATTGTGTTCAATTTTCAATGCCACATTTTGTGAAAGATCTTAATAAACTGGAGAGTGTACAAGGGAAGGTAACCAGGACAGTGAAGTGCCTGGAGTTCGTGGCTTAGGAGGATTGGTTGAAAAAACAAGATATTTATACTGTAGAAGAAAAGAATGAAGTAAGACACGCAATGGCTGTTTTCAGCTAGCTTTGTTCTGCTTGGTCTCTGGGAAAGTATTTAATGAGAGAAGTTTCTGTCTCAGCAAAGGCTATAAAGTCCCCTTGCCTTTTCTTTTGGGGAGGGGGTGGGGGTAAGGTGATAATTGGGATTGTGACTTGCCCAGGATGATGCTGCTAAGAAACTTCTAAGTCTGGATTAGGAACTCAGGTCCTCCTGACTCCAGTACCTGTGCTGTATTCATTGCGCCAGCTAGCTGCACCAATTTCTTGTTAAATAAGATGTGGAAGGCATTCTTATTCAGATCCAGGTGAATTAAGCTGCCTTTCAGTTCCTCATGAGCTCTGATTCTGTGGTTCTCAGTTAGGCCTTCATATACATTTTCCTGTCCTCTCCCAAAACCTTAAACCCACTACACTCTGAAGTTAGGATACCAACGGACCCCTGCCAAAGGGCTCCTCTGGACCCTCCTAGCTTTAGAGTGATTATCAATAGTAACTGTTGCTATTTCCCCCTCAGGCTGACGGCTTTTTCTTGGCCTCATTAAAGAGGCCGTGCCCTGGCTACTTCTTAAACAGGCCTATTCAATGAACGGGCATTGCCTCACCCTAAATGAGCACCTGCAAAGACCTTGGCCTAAAGGGCCCAAGTCTCCCAGTGCATCCTGGTCACTTCCAGTCATCCTGGAGGAGAAGTGAGGCTGGTGACCTGCACAGCCCTCCCTCACTCAAAACAAAGTCAAGTGCAAGTCATATCCTTTCTCTGATGGCATGGTCTTCCTTGCCAACAAAGGACAAACACACACACGACTGTAGGTAGCAGAGCAGATAGAGTGCCGGGCCTGGAGTCTGAAAGACTCATTTTCCTGAGTTCAAATTTGGCCTCAGACTGTTGAAGTTCAGGGGACCCCGAAACACCGACATGCTGGGTCCTGCTCGGATGAATTTGACTCAAGCCTTCTTAAAGCCAAAGAAGGACAAAAGTTTATTAAAGATTCGCCATATTAGGTTGCCTCTTAAGGAGCCTAAGCATTTGTAACTCTTTTATTCACAAGCAAGCCAGACAGAATCTCAGCTGGACAGAGTCTGAGCTGGATTGAATCTGAGCGCCTTCATAGAGGTGAGATGGGACTTACATACAGAAAGTCCGTAGGAAAGATCTAGAGGAGGTCTAGTGGTCTGAGAGGAAGGTTGGAGGATCTCGATGGGGCTGCGGTAACTAAAGAGGTAATCCAGGGTGGGAAACAGCTGGAAGCAATGGAGAGGTATCTCACAATGCAAGGCCGGGGTGGGATGTAGGTGGGGCGATCAAGAGGTAACAGATAATGGCAACAGATTTGAGTATGAAAGGCCAGGTTAAGTGGGGAGATTCTGGCGGAACCAGTCTGCAATTGGAGAATGAAAGGCCAGTTTTAGTGAGGAGACACAAGGAGAATTCAAGGAGGTTCCAAGAGTCTATACCCCATCAAGACTTCACCCTATTTGCCTCAGTTTCCTCATCTGTAAAATGACCTGGAGAAGGAAATGGCAAACCCCTCCAGTATCTTTGCCAAGAAAGGCAGGATTCAGACCGGGTCACCTTGACCATAAGAGCAGCCTTCTAGCTACTATACTGCACTGCCTCTCTTTAGTGACTACACCATAGGAAGGTCCATCTTCCATAGGCTGTTTTCCCTTGCTTTTCCATTCCTGCCCCTCTCACTTTTGTGCTGTATTACAGTAAATATTTAAGACTAATATTTTCATATTCTTTGGAAAGAAATGTTATTTTTCAAAGTGCTTTGTTTCACTTCACGATTATCAGCCTTTCTCTTATTTGTTTTCTATTGGTTTCTTTCTGTTAGTATTTCACACAGCTTACAGTTTATGCCATTATGGGGTTTTTAAACGTATTTTCTTTTTATGATTTGAAAAATAATTTTCATTATTATTTTATAAGTTATTCTAAAAATAAAAATGGTGCTGATGATTTATAAGTGCTGACTAGATTAAAGATGTTCTTGGATATATAAAAAAATCACTTTTTTCAATTTTTAAAAGTATATTCATTTAAAATTTTCTAATATGATACCAGAACTCTTTAAAGACCCAAAAAAATTATAAATGGGTTTAAGTTTAATTCCTGGTTCTTACATACTCTTACATGGGACTCTAGATAAGACATTTTACCTCTTCCAGGCTCAGTTTCCGTATGTTTAAAATGAAGGGGTTGGTGACATTGTAGGTCTCTTCCAGTTTTATATCAAATGGTTCTATAAATTGCAAGGAAAAGCTTCCCTCAGTTTTTGGTGCCTAGGGATCACAGAAAGCCTGAATTGTCCACTGTCCTCAGGCTAGAAACAAGAGATAGAGGAATACAAGCTAGTCTGCCTTATTCAAAGTGTAACAACAGAAAGTATAGTCAGGTGTGATGTTTACCAAAGATGTTTAACAACCAGTTTGGGGAGGAGGTGGAAGAGAAATACATACACCTCACTTTTAAGTTTTATTTTCATTATCATTATTCATTTTCCCATCACTTTCTTAAGTATAGATAACCAACCAAAGTTCTGATTTGTAGCATTTGGCAATTTCTGAAATATAAATGCTCTCACTGAATGAAAATTCAATAGCACACTTTTGAGTGTAACCCTCATATCTGAGATTCCCTCGTAATCAGAAACTCAGGGACATTTTGGAGATCTCTAAATTTTAGGGGTTTGTTTTGTCCTGCCTAGGTGTCAGTTTTTTATGTCCCCCAATGGCAAAGCTAGGTTCCTTTACATGAGTTTAGTTTCATAAGGCATCAGCCTTAGGATAGATTTTTATCTACAGAGTAAGAACATAGCCAAGACTCCCTCACTATATGAGGCCATGAGCAATCAAGAGAGAGTCTTTTCCCCTTCCTCTAACTTTAGAGACCTATATAGTCCCTATGATTGACAGCACCACCTTGGGATTTACAAATACTATAAGGCAATTATTTTTTAAAATCAGTTCCTAGAGCTGTGCTAGTGGTAAAACAAGTGAAATGAGCCTCCTTTCCTACTTAGGATAATAGATACAGAATTAGAAAAAAACAAACCAAGAAGTCACCTAGTTCAATCCTCTTATTATGCAGATTAGAAAAGGGAGGTCTAGGGAGATAGACTGCCTTAAAGCCACACAGGTAGTCAATGGGAATCTGGGATTTCAATATTGGGACTATGGCTCCAAATGAAGCACTCTGCGTTATTTTGAATCCTCAGAATAGAAACTTCCTTACCGGTGCTCATTTTTCTTTCACTGAAAATTTAAATGGTTTAATTCAGACCATTTATTTTCAACTAACCGACTGTAATGCTAATGTAGATGCTTTCAGAAAAATGTGATTATTTCTTTCACAGTATTGTGGGACACAGAAAGGGTTGATATAAACCTAAATGAACTTTCGAAAAGACTTGCATGTGATCTCATTGAAAACTCACTTAAAAGGATAATTAAAGACCTCTAATGTGGGAAATGTAGCACATTGTCCAATGCTTTAGGATCCAAATAAAGGTATGGGAATTTTAACTGAGATTATTTTAGTTTTAAAAAGCTAAACCCTCAGGAACTCTGCTATCCCTAAAGCATACCATTAATGTTACCTCACAAAGGACATATTTGGGTCATATTGAAATGGGCATAAAGAGAATATAGACTGTGAATTCTGAGACTTCATGATTATACACAACATTGATACCATCTTGAGTTTATAATTCAGACAAGATGTTGAGAACTTGGAGCCCGCTAAGAAGACAGTGACAAAGATGATAGCATCAAATTTAGCAAAGAGGGCATTGAATCCAAGTCTCTTATTTTATTGTTAGAGACCATTTAATCCAACTTAGAGACCATCTTGGTGGTCATCTAATTCCATTCCCTCATTTAGCAGAGGTCATCTAATTCAGTTTGGAGGAAGATAACTAATCCAATGTGTTCATTTTACTGTTGAAGAAACTGAAGCCCAGATAGTTTAAGTAATTTGTTCAAGGTCACATAGCAAATTGGGTATCCAGAAAATGATGGATTACTTTTCCCCCAAGGATTCCCTCACTAGGTAACATAGAAGAGTTGGAGTTTCTAATGCTTTGCTCATAAACCCTCATGTATTATTCTCTCTGAAACTGATTAAGCAGTTGATATAAATTAGCTTTTACAAAAGAATATTTACTGAGAAGTTACAGCAAGAACAGAATTTTATAACTTCACACTTAAAATAGTTAATACAAAACATTCTCTCTCCAATCTGGGGATATAGTCTCAATCCAGCACCACACACAATATCCCTAAGGAAAACCAGCTCAATCTTGAATCACAAAGGGATGAAATACGGGGCTGATGGGTCTAGCTGGGTTACTTCAAACAGATTCCTGTTCAGGGATGGTTTCTCACTGGACTGAGTCACAGAACCCTGTTGACTGGTCTCCCTGCCACAAATTTCTCCACTCCAATCTAGCCTCCATTCAGCTGTCAAAATGATTTTCCTAAATGCACACATCCTAAAGATGTCACATCCCATCCTGCTCCACTCAACAGACTGTCATGACCTCCCTATCACTTCTAGGATCAAATATAAAATCTTCTATTTGGTGTTCAAAGCCTTACATATCCTGTGCCTTCAACACCCAATTAAAATTCCACCTTCTGTAGAAAGCCTTTCCTGATCTGTCTTAATTCTAGTGCCTTCCCTCTGTTGATTATTTCTAATTAATCTTGTGTATAACTTATTTGTACATAGTTGTTTTCATGTTGGCTTCCCCATTAGTCTGTGAAGTCCTTGAGAGAAGAGATTATCTTTTGATAGTTTTACATCCCTGGTGCTTAGGACAGAGCCTGACATATAGTAGGTGTTTAATAAATGCTTAATGACTGACAGACCAGTTCAGGTGTTTCCTGCTACTGACTCCAGTTGCTACTGTGATGACTGTTAGCTCTTTTGACCTTTAGAAGCTTACAATACTGCAACCTAGTCCATTCCGTCTTCAGGCAGATTCAGATAGGATCAAGAAAGAACACAAAAACAGACAGAAGAAAGAGGGATCACACATGTTATTGGGCTACATGGGGAGATAGAACAAAGATGAATTTTTACTCTAGTGTAATGACATTGAAACATACTTTAAACATGGACAATGTATTCAGTTGTTTAGCTTGACCAACTTCCTTGTTACAAGGGAGGGTTCTATTGGAAATGAGTACAGTTACAAGAAGAGGACCGTCATTAGGAACTGGCAATGTTAAACATTACCAAAACATTTTTCATTTTAAAAAGGTAAGTATAGGGATGTTTTTTTAGCTTTGTAGCCAGTGGCAAAGGCATTTTTAAATGCCTGAAAGCCAGAAAATTGAAGGTGAAGCTAATTAATAAAGGTTTTGATCTGCTTGAAGTTTCAGAGCCAGTCCCAATTGTTTGAGGGATTTAACTCCAAGGCAGGCTGTAGGGGTGTTAGAAAAAACTTTTCTAATGATGTCCTTGAGAGAAAACAGATTGATAACAGATAATGATCAGTTTAAAAAATTATATCATGGTGCCTTCAAATGTATTTCTTTAAAGGAGGGATTGCTCATATGTTAAAAAGGCAAATTTTGATGATTCCAGCTATGTAATATAATTTCAAGTCTAGAATTGCCATTCTATCTTGATTTCTGCTTTTTAAAAATATTTTCCTTGAGATTCTAGATATTTCATTTTTCCAAATGAATTTCATTATTTTATTTAGCTCTATAAATTATCCCATTGGTAGTTTGATGGCATGGATTATAAATTCATTCATGAATCTGTAAATTCATTTGGTAGTATCAACATTTCTGTGATATTGGCATGGCCCAGCTATGACTAATAATTATCCCATCAATAATATTTTGTCAATTCTTTAGAGAACATTATGTAATCATATCAAAATGTCTTGAGTGTACATTAGTAGATTGACTTCCAGGTATTATGTACGTTTTGTGGCTGTTTTGAATGGATTTCCTTTCTGTTATTTCTACCTAGATTTTGTCATTATGATGTAGAGATGTTGTTGATTTTTTAAAAAAATATTTATTTTGTATCCTGCTGTTTTCTTGAAAGTATTGTCACAGCTTCTTTGCAGATTCTCTGGGATTTTCTAACTAAACATTACATTGTCAGAAAATAGGAAAAAATTTTATCATTTTAATAAGTTCAATTTAGTCAAGTTAAGAAGTTCAACAAACATTCATATGCCTATTGCATATGAAGGGTTGTACCAGGCATTGGATATAGGAAATAATCTTTGCCCTCAAGGAACTTAGAGTGGATGAATAACATAGTTCATCTATAGACAGATCTAGAAGGAATCTTAAAGGTCACCTAGTCCAATCCCATTTTATACATGAAGAAATTGAGGTAAAGAAATGGAATGACTTGGACAAGATAACACATGTACACATACAACTACACATTATTTTGTTAGGGGGAGGGTAGGGTTGGGACCTGTGATTTCACTTGAGTAGGCAATTTCACAGTGAGAAAACGTCCTTTACCATGGCAGATCTGCAACTTTTTGCAACTATAACATCTTAGAGAGTTGCCTGGAAGGCATTTAGAAGTCAAGTGACTTGCCTATGTATGTCCACACAGCCAAATACGTGTCAAAAGAAGGATTTGAAACTAGGTCTTCCTGACTCAAGGGGAAGTTGTCTATTCACTATTCCCATGCTACTTCTCTAAATTCAAGTAACATATGAAATTATAATTTTCAAGAATGAGAGTGAATACATATTGTAGGGTCAAGAAAGGTCTCATGTACAGGTGGTATTCCTAGTCTTCTTTTCTTTCAGATATCCCAATTTTCTATTATCACATTTAGTACCTGTTCATTTTTCTTTCAAAATGTACTCACTAGTGAGTGCCATTTAATCTGTCAAAATAATATATGCTAAAAGATTAGTAATTGATAATGGATCCCCCCTTACATAACATTTTAAAAGAGATTTCTGGATGCAAGGGCATGACCAGTTCCTCTGTCAAGGAGGAACAGATCTGAATGTAGTAGAATTGAAAGAATAATTAACTTGGAAGTGGAGAAGCTGGGCACAAACCCTAGTACTAGTACTGGCTGTGTCACTTGGCTTCTCTTAGAATCAATTACTTCATCTGTAAAGTGAGGGGGTTAGACTATGTGATAGCCAAAGTCCTTGATAGCTTGAAATCCTGTGATCCTTTGGTAATTTATACAGGCTGACTTCTCCTTACAGTTAGAATCATATGACCCAAGTAACTTGACCTTCACCTTCAAAGAAGGGAAGAAGGTATTTTAAGGATAACCCTTTGGAGAAGTAAAGGCTACTTTGAATACAATGTACTATTTGTACCTGTAAAGTATGAGGAAGAAGGTAAAGGCAAAAGGGAAAAAATTACTAACTCCTCTGGCCTCCACCTTTGGAATGTGAACATTGCTAGAACTGTGTTCTCTCCTTATACCTGGTATTTTCTACTTGCTAGCCACTGCTCTCAACTCCATTCCTCTAGAGAATTCTCTTTTTTTTTTCCCCTGGGAACAAGAAGGGAAAAATGAGTAAGGTCATCTGATTGCACAGCCTAGACTTGTCCCAAACAGCAAAATGGCACTTTGACTCATTTTAGACTGGGGACAAAAGAAATCCCTGGATCTGGTTGAGTTCAGTTTTAGGGGAAGTTTATCTAAAGACAATAAGTCAAAACCGTAAGATTTTTTTCTTTATTTAATCCTGCTTACAGACAAGAGGCACTTTTGGACCAAAGCTTTAAACTTTGTTCCTTTTGTATTTCTTTTAATATTAGGACCAAATACATTCTTCCCTTCTGTTTGCCGTTACTAAGATATATGAATAAAAAGCAGTTAAAATAAATCAGATTTTATCCAGAGTGGGTTAGTTTTTAAAAGTATTAGTTAATGCAGTAAATAACTTTAAAGTACCAAAAAAACCTCTGGATTATATATCCAAACTCTCAGCATAAAAAGAAGGAAGAAAAGGAAAGCATTTTCACTGACTACCTGGAAATTCTACCAAGGATGGGATATTCCCTACACTCTGGTTACAGATGTCAAATATGTCACAGTCGATTAAGATATCAACTCCTTTCCAGTAGCCACACTTACCATATTATGTGGGCTGCTGCCAGAGCTGCCTTCATAACTAAAGCTCTTTTCTTTGACACAGCCTGTGATGCAGAACTCAGGTTGAAATCTCTATCCTAATCTTAGCCCCAAGTTTTTTTAATGAAAGTTTCCTATCAAAGAGATATAATAAACTCTTTTAAATTTATAAGAACAAGAGCCATTCCCCAGCAGATAAAGAAGCAAAAAATATGTAGCCACCAAAAAACACATAAAAATGCTCCAAAAATCCAAGCTAAGTCCAAGATAAAGCAAAAAATATGTAGCTACCAAAAGAATCCAAGCTACCAAAAACCACATAAAAATATCCCAAATTACTAAAAATTAAAGAAATGCACATTTGAACAACTCTAAGGTTCCACCTCATCCATCAGAATGGCAAAGATGATAAAAAGGGAAAATTACAATTATTGGAGTAAGGGAGGACAGGAACATACTAACTAATACATAGTTGGTGGAACTGTGAATTTTTCTAACCATTCTAGAAAGTATTTTGGAGCTGTACTCAAAAAGTTACTAAAGTATGCATAATACTCCTTGATCTGTCTATACCACTACAGAATCTATACTTCAAAGACATCAAAGACAGAGGAAAGGGACATACATGTGTGTGAAAGTATGTATAGCAGCTCTTTTTTGTAGTAGCGAAGAAGCAAAAATTAAAGGGATGTCTAATTATTGTGGAAAGCAACAAATTATGGTATGTGAATATAATGGGATATTATTACACCATAAGAAATGTCAAAAGTGAGGGTTTCAGAGAAATCTGAGAAGCTGGTTGAACTGATATAGAGAAAGCGAGTGGAAGTAAGAGATAAGCCTAGGATAACTCCCCCCTCAAAAAAAAGGGAAAGAATTAAAAACGAGACTCACTGAAGCATTTGAAAATACACACACACACAGAAGAGAAAAAAGTATATGAAGAATCACAGACAAGCAGGATAGCTTTGAAAATCACACATTGAATTTATTATATATTTTTAAAGAAAAGCAAAAGTCCTTAATAGAGATTCATTTTCATATACAATTTTCTTTTTCTGTTCTACTACATTTATAGAAACAGTCATTTTATTTGGTGATTAAGTTCATAATAAAGGTAAATAATAAAAACAAAAAGCACAAAATACCTTCCATATCTCGAGAACCAGTCCCTTCACAATTCACTAGTTTTTCCCATGGTGGGAAGAAAACAATTCTTGTCTCCTTCAAACTATATCTTCTAGGAACCCATGTTGCTAGATTCTTTCCTAAAAGACCACTAGATAAAGAATATTTTTTTCAAAACTTCAGAGGCTCTGAGACCTAATTAGTGTATTTTTCTCTCTCTTGCACTTTGATATATTGTCCCTGTTTTCCCCTAAAGATTCACCATAAAGGATCCGCCCAAAATGTACCATGAAAAATAACTTTATAGTATTTACATATGATTTACAAGATTAAAAGGAGACTAGAGGTTTGAAATGTAGCTACTAACTGTAGGAGAGATGCAATGGGTATACATGTAATGTTATTTCTAGTTTTTTGACTTCTTTTTTCTCTCTGTAATAATTGGTGATAAATCTGAGAGATGCCTTTGAGACCTAGGTCCTTCTGTCTCCAAGTCTCTTTCCATTATGAAAGTCAGCCTCTCTGTAAATTTGGAAATATCAGAATTTTAAGACACTAAATTTAAAATTCATGAGAAAGTGCTAATGTTTTGACATCTGGAGATATTTTAGGATACTCATGCAAAAGTTATGTACAAATGTCAAATTTTAATATCTTTAAAGAAATGTATTAGTAGCAACTGTGTCTTGCCCCACCCCACACCCCAACATAATTAGCTTGAAAAGAGGCACTGGATTTGAAGCCAGACCAGGATTATAATTCAAGATCTTCCACTGTACTGTCTATGTGACACTGTGAAAGTCACTTCTAGGTTTCAATTTCCTCATTGGTAAAATAACGGGATTGGACCAAATGATCTCCAACTCTTCAATCTCTGACTGTTATAATGTTACTCCTGATTCATTAGGTTCTCTCAGACACTACAGATATTTTTACTGTATCTTTCAGAGCCAAATGGAATGCTGCAGAAAAAAGAGCTGGTAGTTAGAAGACAAGTTTTTGCTGGCATTTCATGAGGGACTTTACTTACATATGGAGCCAGGGACAATATAGTTTTAAATTGGATCTATGTAGATATATGAGGGACAGCTAGATGGTACAGTACATAGAGTACTGGGCCTGGAGTCAGGAAGACATGAATTTAAAACTAACCTTAGCCATTTACAAGTTGTGTGACTTTGGGCAAGTCACTTTACCTTTTTTGTCTCACTTTCCTCATCTGTAAAATTGAGATGAAGAAGGAAATAGCAAACCACTCCAGTATCTTTGCTAAGAAAACCCCAAATAGAGTCACAGAGAGCTAGACAAGACTGCAATGACTGAACAACAAAAGACATGGGTGACGGTTGTGGAGAAGACAGAAAGAAAGTGAAGTGAAATTTCTTTCTTTTTTATAACTGTCAACCTTTGTTTTATGAAGAAACATTATAAACAGAATTTTATGGGTAAACCTAGAGAGAGAAATTAAGATGAGCATGAGAGAAGCTGAAAAAAACTTTTCTTGTCATAGTTGGAAAAAACATACGAGGATGGAAAAGTCGCCTTTCTTTTGTAATTTAAAAAAAATTTTTTAAGCTTCCTTTCTTGATGAAACCATTTAACCTTTGTCTTGATAAGAGGATGAAAACTGTTCTTGAGGAGATTTTAAGTAGTATCTTCAGTGAACCAAATACTGGAATTGTGTTTCCAGAAGGAAGGAGATGTCATCTGCAGGTTATACTGTTGGTCAGATATGACGCTGGTTATGACTGTTCTCACAGCAAAAATCTTGTAAATAATTACCAATGTCTACTTGATCATTGTTAATAAATTTTATATCCAATTATTTTAACATTTATTTAATTGTAGGAGGCTAAGAGATTTAATATATGGAAGGATAAGAGTAACTTTTATTCAGAAAGATTTTCTGTTTATTAAAAATATTTGGTGAACTGATAGGAATTTTGAGTTTAGTTGACTGATTCAGAGTTATGTTGAAATTTTATTAAGATGGAAATGTAGAAAACATAACCCTGGGTTACCTAGGGCTAAGGATGATAAACTCAACTATGGGAACTAGTCAAATAGCAGAGTAAGAATGACTTGCTGTGAAATTGGTTGACCCGTGTAACCCTATTATAAAGGAGGGGGTCTCCTCCATACTTTGTTATGGTAATATCTAATAAACTGAATATACTATAATAGTTTCGTGTTCAATGACCTTGTCTTTCAATCTCTAGAAAAGCAACTCTTAAAAAGTGCATGTGAGTTTGATATATTCTATTCAAGATTAATTCAACATATTGCTATTAAGTATTTGAAATTAACTAATGCCAATTCCAGATTAATTCAGCAAATATTTTAAAATTATCTACTATTTTAAATTCACTATCCTTGAAGGGCTGTAGAACCAAAACTGTCCCTACCCTTGAGGAGTAGTTTCCCTGGCGTGGGAGGGGGAGGAGAGGGAAGGGTGGGATGGCCTGTTCACAGACAAGTAAATTCAAAATTGAATGTTCACAATAAGGGAACTAAAAAAGGGAGGTGAATTCCATAATAAAACGAGCATTTATATAAAACATTCAAGTTTGCAAAGCACTATATCTGTCCATATCTTTCCTTATCCATTGATAAAAGGCTGGTAGTTTGAGGACAAATTTTGACTTTCATTTCATGAGATGCTTCACTTATCTATGGAGTCAGGGACAATGCAGTTTAAGATTTGATCTATGTAGATCTATGGGGGTTTGCTGAAAAGACGGAGAAAGAAGGTAAAGTGAAATTTTAAAAAATAAATATAGATACATTATATCTAGAAATAGATATATTTACACACATAAATATCTACCTATATATTCTCTTATTTGATTCTTATAATAACCCTGGGAAGTATCAGACACTTTGATATTTCCACTTTACGGATGAGAAAACTACCAAGAGCGGTTAGCTGAGGATTCAAACTCAGTTCTCTTCCTCCCTCTAAGGCCTGTACTCTCTATCTACCACAACCATCTACCTGCCTCTCAAACAAATCTTTAGATGTAATGATTGTATAGACTGGAATAAGATTATTTTATTTGGGAACAAGAAAATATTAGGGCATCAACATTTCATAGTACAGCAGACCACTATATTTTTTTCATGTTGAAAAGTTCCTTAAATTGCTTTTATACAGTGGGTGAGGTTAATCTCCCTCCCCACACAGTGATGGTCCCTGCCCAGACTCTGCACCCATTCTTTCTAAATCTGGGCAGATAGGCCTCAGCACTTTGCCCCAACCACTAGCTACCAATGTTTGGGGTGCAAAAATATTAAACGCTGTACATGGACAAGGACCGAGCAACACAGAAAATGTTTGCATAATTTTAGACTTGGTGATTTCTAGTAAGAATCTTCACACATGATTTAAAAATCATTTTGGCTTACCAGTATGGAATCTCAGTGTTGCCAGATCATAGGATTCACAGATGGAAGGGTCCTTAGAGGTCATCTGGTCCAACCTTTCATTTAACTGATGAAGAAACAGAGCCAGAGAGGATGTGATGTCCAATTAGGCAAATGAAGTAGTTTGTCCAAAATCTCAAAGGTACTCATTACCAATGTCCGTATTCTGTAGATGAAGAGATGAGCCCAGAGAGTCTAAGTGAAGAATATTTATTTTGGGGAATCAGTAAAAAAGTCAGAAGATGGGAATTCTAGACTTCTAATTCTGTCAATAACTGTGTGACCTTGGACAAACTGTTTAATCCAGGGGTAGGAAATCTTCAGCTTCTAGGTCACATATGGCCTTTTAGGTCCTTGGGTGCAGTCTTTTGACTGAGTCCAAGTTTTACAGAACAAATTCCTTTAGTAAGGGGATTTGTTCTATGAAGTTTGGATTCAGTCACCCCTATATCCCTACGGGTTTCAGTTTCCTCTACTCAATCGTAAAATTCTTGGTTTTCATCTTTCATACCCAGTTCTTAGTCGTGTCTTGCATAGAGTATATATTTAATAAGATGTTCTCTGAAATGTATGATCTATGATAATGACACTTCTATTTCTAAGAGGGCCACCTTCAACAGCCCTTCTCTGATCACCCCAGTTGGTTCAAGCTACTGTACTCCCATATCATCACTTCCTGTTTAGTATATAAATATATATGTATATGTACACGTATGTTCTTGTGTTTGTCCTTCATTGCCGAAGAAGACCATGCCATGAGAGAAATGATGATAAGACTTGCACTCGACCTTTGTTTCGAGTGAGGGAGGGCTGTGCAAGGTCACCGGCCTCACTTCTTCAGTGTCACTTGAATCAAGTGACCAGATGATATGATATTCATCAGGATGCCTTGCCTTTCCTCTCCTCTTCTTTTCTTTCTTTTCCTTTCCCAAAACTTTAAACCCTACTGCACTCTGAACCTCTGACAACACTGGGCCCCTACCTAAGGGTCCAATACTAACTGTTGCTGTTTCCCACCCAGCCTGAAGTCTTTCTTTTTCTTTGCCTCATTAAAGGGGCCTGGCTACTTCTTAAATGGGTCTATTCAATGAATGGCTGTTACCTCACATGTATGTATACACACACAAACACACACACACATACGGAAATAACAAACCACTCCAGTATCTTTGCCAAAAAAACCTCAAATGAGGCCACAAAGAGTAAGATACAACTGAAACGACTGAACTACACAAACACACACACAAACACACAGAGTATCTAAGAATACACAAACACATATACACATCCTTACACACACATACACACTTTATATATGAAAGTAGGGAGACCTGGCTGATCTCAGAGTCAGGAATTGTTACTGGTGTTGTCCAGTTGTGTCTGACTCTTCCGGATCCCCTGGACCATAATGTCCACTAGATTTTCTTTGGCTTGCCATTTCCTTCTCCAGTAGATTATGGCAAACAAAGCCAGGAATACCCGTATTTAAATCCTATCTCTGACACATACTATGTGACTCTGAACAGTGGATATGTTTCCAGAAGTCATTTAACAAGTGGGCAAGTCGTGATCTAGGCAACTTTCTATAAATTGCAGAGAAGTTACCTGCATTGGTAGATTCCCTCCCACAATGAAACGACAGATCCAGCCTCTACACTGTTTTTGCTTATCTGTGAATTCTCTTAGAATTTAAGGTCTTGGAGGGCAAGGGCATTCTCACATTTGTATTTCTAGAATTCAGCACAGTGCCTGGCACATAGTACATGCTTAATAAATACTTCTTGGTGGAACAAATCTACAACTTTAATTTTAAAAAATGCTTTGTATTTTAAGACCCACAAAAATAAACAGGGGAAAAAAAGTGCACATTATGTGAGCCAGAATCTTCAAAGTCTTTAAAGCCAGGCTTATGAGCATGAACAGGAAAAACAAAAGATTTTATTATTATGAAATGGACTTTAGCACCACACCATAAACATTAGGTACAGTTCGTTCTTTCAAAAACTTAGGAGTTGTTTCTCAGCCAGCACAAGCAAAGAGAAGTAGCAGAAATTGATCACAGAGGTGAATGATCATAAAAGGTCACTGAAATGATAATAGCTGACCTTTAATGAGCACTTTCAGGTTTGCATAGACCTTTACATGCATGATCTCATTTGATCCTTACAACAACCTTCTAAGGGAGATGCTACAGGTATTATTTTTGCTTTCCTTTTAGAGCTGAGGAAACGCTCACATGGCTACTGTCAGAGGCAAGATCTGTACTACAGGTCTCTCCTGATTGCAAAACTTCCATCTTTCTGCTGTACCCGAAAACATAATGTAATAATGTAATCGTTGCAGTAGACTCTTGGACTGAAGTCTCTCTCAATTCTAAAATTTTATAATTCTGCTCAGTAAATCAACAGTTCGTTTTTCTTCAATTTAATTTTGGTTAAATTTAAATTAGCTCGCTCTTTCCCTCCAAAAACCTTTTTTTTTCTTTTTTAAAATTCCCACCATAGTCACAGACTAGGCATCTCGTTTCTTCTGGTTGCCAAGTCTCATTCTTTCTCTCCTATCCCTCCCACCTCCACCCAAGGGCAGGGACTTAGAAGCAATTCCAGACTCCGATAGTTCGGATAACTTTCTCTGGGCCGTTCTGCACATTCTTCCACAGAGAAAATTCCAAAACTTCCTTTCAACCACATTAAAAAAAAAGACTTGGTTAAACACACAGTCCAGATGGCAAAAACTGAGATTTCTTATTTCAGCCGTGTTCCTTCCCCCAACCCCTCCTCCTCTCCTCTGATCAGCGTTCCTTCTCAGTGAGCCTGCCTGGTTGGGTCCCGGCCTCCAACTTTCAAGGCAAAAAGGGGCTCCGTAGGAGTCTCCTTCTGCCATCGGGGAAGCGGGCAGGAAAGGAAACAGACATCTCGCCATTCCCGGACTACAGCTCCCAGAGTGCCTCTCCTCCCTCCAGTCTCTGCTCTGCCCTTGTTGTTAAGCTGAAAGGGCTTTGGCTGAGTTTCAAGGGAAAGTCTTGGCCTCTCGGTCCGGACACGGAGAGAAACAGCCACCAGGGGCCAAACTTGGGAAAGGGGAGGAGGAAAGAGAGGAAGAGGGAGTGGGAAAAGGCAGGGGGTGGGAGGAAGGAGAGTCAGCAGGGGGAAGAGTGGGCTGGGGAGGGGGAGTGTGTGTCCAACCTGTCACCAACTCCTAGACTGGAGCTGGATCTTGGAGAGAAAGTGGAGGGGCGGGGGAAGGGGAGGAAAAAGGAGGGCTAGGGCTGTGGAATCCACTCCCAGGAGGGGAGCGGAGGGAGGGCAGTCTCGCTGGAGCTCTGCGCGGGGCTGGCGGGCCCCCTCCTCACTCTTCCCCCTTCCACTGGAGGCGAGAGAGGGGAGAATTCCTCCCCCGATCCCTCCCCAGCCAGTTCCCCATCCCAGGGCCTTGGGGGGCCCCGAGTTCGAACGGTGGAACTTTGGTGGCTCCCCAGTTCCCAAAGCCCCTGCGCGCCCTCCCCGAAGGCCTGGGAAGGAGAAGTAGGCTAGGGGGCTGCGGAGACAGGGAAGCCGAGCAGGAGGGTGCTTTTGTGCACGTGTGCGTGTGTGTGTGTGCGCGCTCAGTGTGTGTGTGCTCAGTGTGAGTGTGCAGTGTGTGTTTATGTGTGTGCAGCTTGAGTGTGTGTGCAGTGTGTGCAGAGTATGTGTGCCGTGTGAGTAGTGTGTGTGTGTGTGCTCAGTGTGAGTGTGTGCACAGTGTGTGTGTGTGCTCAGTGTGTGTGCAGCTTGAGTGTGTGTGCCGTGTGAGTAGTGTGTGTGTGTGCACAGTGTGTGTGTGTGCTTAGTGTGAGTGCGTGCAGTGTGTGTGCAGCTTGAGTGTGTGTGCCGTGTGAGTAGTGTGTGTGTGTGCTCAGTGTGAGTGTGTGCAGTGTGTGTGCAGCTTGAGTGTGTGTGTGTGCTCAGCGTGTGTGCGCGGTGTGAGTGTGTGCAGTGTGCGTGCCGTGTGAGTAGTGTGTGTGTGTGCACAATGTGTGTGTGTGCTTAGTGTGAGTGCGTGCAGTGTGTGTGCAGCTTGAGTGTGTGTGCAGTGTGAGTAGTGTGTGTGTGTGCTCAGTGTGTGTGTGTGCTTAGTGTGTGCTTAGTGTGTGTGCAGCTTGAGTGTGTGTGTGTGCTCTGCGTGTGTGCGCGGTGTGAGTGTGTGCAGCGCACTCTCCAGCAGGGGGTGGAGCGAGCCGGGAGGCCAGGGGCTCGGGCTCGGGCTCCGGGCAGTGTCCGGGGGACGCCAGGCACGCCCCGGGGCTGCCCAGAGCGGGGCTGCCCAGAGCCGGGCCGCCCGCAGCCCCGGGAGCCAGCTCCAGGTCGGGCTGCGGCTCGCGGCGCCCCGCGCGCCCCCCGCGCTCGGGCAGCCGGACGGGCTGGGCGGCGGCGGCGGCGGCCGAGGCGCGGGAGGGGCGGGCTCCGGCGGAGCCTCCTTTCATGTCTGTGTGAGCCGGAGCAGACAGGGGCGGGGGGCGGGGAAGGCGGGGAGGGAGGGAGGGAACGAGAGAAAGAGAGCCGAGCCGGGAGGGGGAGTGCGCTCATTCCCGAGCCGCTCTCCTTCCCGAGCCGCTCCTGCCCGCGATCCGCTCCGGCCCGCACGGCCGGGAGCCCGCACGGCCGGGAGCCCGCCCCGCTGGGGAGCCCGCCCCGGCGCCCTCCTCGCCTCCCCGCGCCCGCCCGCCCTTCCTCCCGGGCCGTCCGCGGAGGCCGGAGCGGCCGTAGGGCGTGCGAGGGGCCGGCCCGCAGGACTCGGCGGCGGGGCCCGCAGACACTCGCTCACCATGAGCGGCGGCGAAGTGGTTTGCTCGGGATGGCTCCGCAAATCCCCCCCGGAGAAGAAGTTGAAGCGTTACGTAAGTACCGCGCGGGCGCTCCACCTGGAGCGGGCTTCGCACCTCGGCCCGGCCCCCCGCAGCTCCTCCCGGGCCCCCTCCGGGCCAGGGCCGCCCCGGGCAGGGGCGGGCGGGAGCGCCGAGCCCGGCCCGCGGCCGCAGGGCCCCTGCCCCGGCCCCCTCCCCTTCTCCGGACGCCGCGCACACACACACTCACGAATTACACACACACTCACGAATTACACACCCACGAATTACACACTCACGAATTACACACTCACGAATTAATTACACACTCACGAATTACACACTCACATGCCCTCGCACTCGGACGGGAGACTTTCTCTGGCAACTTTCCTCCCTCCCCTCTTGAAAACTACGTCATTTACGGGCTGAAGCCCTAAGACCCAGACCCGGGAGTTCTCTGGGAGGAAAAAAAGAAAGAAAAAAAAGACTGTCAGTGTTTTTTATTATCCCTTTTCCGTGGAGCCGAGAAGAGAAACCCTTCTTTAAAATATGCATCTTGAAGTCTGAGTCTGGCAGACACGCATATTATTAATATGATGACGCCCCCCGCCCCCCTCCACCCCTTTACAGCAAAAAGAATTTGGAATCCACTGTGGATTCTCCCCTACGCCCTCCCTCCCCTTGCTTTTTCTGTTTCCGTCTCCCCTTTTCTGTTTTTCTTCTGGATTCTACCCCCCCTTCCCGCCCCCCGCCACACCCCTCCTTACTCTTGGGGGGAGGGTGGGGAGGAAGGAAGGAGGACGGGGAATCTTAGGGAGATAGGATCAAGGAATTGCATTTTAGACGTCCCAGGGACCCTTGGTTTGCTGATCAGAAATGCAGGATCGAGGTGACATTGGAGTTTAGGGTTTTGTTTTTGTTTGTGCGAGGAAAGCGATGGTGGTTTGTTGAGAGACCGATTGATTACTTTCCTCACCCGGGAAAGGGCTGGTGTTTAGGGCGCCTCCGGTGCGCTGTCAAGTCACGTAGGAGAGGGACTGCTGATGTGTGGAGCGAGATCTTGAAGGGCTTCTTTCCCCGGGCACCGGAGGCGATTAAAAACAGTATCCATGTAATTGATACAAAGGAGCTGTTTCTTCACTGAGCTGTTGGAAAAACAATTCCTTGAAAGAACCAGCTTGACTTAAGTGGAGATTTTTGTCCTACTCTGGGAGTTCCAGGATCCTGCTTCCTGGAGCCTTTTTTTTTTTTTGAAAGGCTGCTTGATGTCTTTACCACTGCTTCCTGAAAAGGAAAGGGATGACACTTTTGTCTTGGCCACATGTTTTTCTTATAAAAATGTTCCCACACGTTTTTACTGGTCCTCAGAGACCAGAACTTTTTCTGTTGGCCACCTGTGTCTCCTGGTAGTTGTTTGTCTTTTTTACGATTAAAGGATAGGATTTTAGCTAAAGTTACTGTTTACTCAAGGTCTTCAAGGTCTCCTCATTGAGTTCCTTCGAGAATTGTATTTATCAATAAGAATTACTGCATAAAAAAGGCTGGGTGCCACACATCCCACCCAATCAGCATAGTCTTGGTCTTTTCCTTTTCTTCTTTTTTGTCTTATTGTCCTATGGAAGAATGTTGCTTTCATATAAAACTTAGAGAGTTGAAAGGTCATTTTTGTAGCACTTATACAGTTTAGAGCTGAAAGGGACCCTAGAGATCTTTAATTGAGCCTGTCATCAGGTAGTCTTGGAATAGTGAAAATGAGAGCTCCTTGGAGCCAGGGAGATCTTGATTGCAGCCCCGCCTCAGATACATACAGACTTGTGACTCTGGGCATTTGCCACCTCTTTTTGGCCTCTCGGTATCAAACATAAAAATGAAACATATTGACTTAGAAAAATAACATGTTCACATTATCTGTAGCGTATTATGGGCAGCTAGTTGCCTGGCCTCAAGTCAGGAAGACCTGAGTTCAAATGTGGCTTCAGACACTTACTTGCTGTGTGACCCTGGGTAAGTCTCTTCACCCTTTTTGCCTCAGTTTCCCCATCTGTGATACGAGCCACAGAAGGAAAGGGCAAACCATTTCAGTATCTCTGCCAAGAAAACCCCAAATGGGAACGCACAAAGTCCAGAGAAGGCTGAAAATGATTTTGTATTGTATTTTTATTTATTTTGTTAAATGTTTCCCAATTACATTGTAATCTGGTTTGCAAACACTACACAACCACATGCCTCCTGTTTGATACCTCTGCCCTAGATAGCTCTCTAAGAATGCAAATTGCAGAAAAGTTGTTGACCTGAATTGGCAGAGGGAGTTTGCTATATCAATAGATTTACAGGCCCAGGCCCTAACCACTCCCTTTTAACAGATGGGGAAATTGAGGCCTGGAGAGTGACATAGGTAGTACCTTCCAGAGATAAGAAGGTATCGTAAAGAACAGCCCATATCTAGTTATGGCTTGACTTCTTAAGCAGTTTGGATGAAAGAAGGGGATTCACAGAAGCAGTTACAGTCTATAGGAGTTTAAATCACTGCTTTTCTTGTCTGGTTAACATGTGTGGCCATCTTGAAGTGAGCATTATACTAGCCAGGCTCCCCTGAGGCCAGAATGCATAGCAGAGAATAAATGGTTCATGTCTCTAGGGGGTTAGGAGTCTAATACATTATGAACCAGGGGGAAAATTGGAAGCCTTACTTGCAGCCTTGCATTTGCAGGCCTTTGCATTAATTCATTCAAATGTGCTGAAAATAATCTCATGAAATAGAACAGATTTTGTTTTGTTTTGCCTGGACCTGTGATTTCATCAGTAAAGGGAACTTCTAGTATGGAAACTTTCTTGTTCTGCAATTTATAGTGTTAGTGTTAGTGAGGGAGAAGTGACTTGACCATCCTCTCATTAGGCTAATATGCATTAGAATCAGAACCTGAACTCGGATCTTCCTGATTCCATTGCTGGCATTCCAAGAGGAAGAGACAGGAGGAAGGACAGCATTCCATGCAAAGACAGAGATGGGAAATGGGGCGGTTGTGTGACTACCAACGGGAAGGCCAGTTTCTCTGGACTGTAGAAGTTGTGAAGGAGTTGTCATTGAAAAAAACATTTATTAAGTGACATTTATCAATGCTAAGTACTTGGGATACAAAGGCAAGGAAGATGCTTTCTGTTCTGTAGGTCTAGGTCAAAGCTCATAGTCTAGTGGGGGATAAACCTAGAAGGGAGAACGGGGTGATGGGCTTTAAGTGTAGAACAGAGAAGTTTGTATTTGATTTAGAGGTAATAGGTAGCTTCAGAAATTTGAGGACGAGAGTGGTGTGATCAGACCTGTACTTTGGGAATGCCACTAGGGAAAAGCTGGAGAATGGATTCTAGAGAAGGGGGAGACTTGAAGAAGGAAACCTAATTAGGAGTCTGTTTTCAATAGCCTAGGTAAGACAGGGTGAGCATTTGAACTTGGGTGGTGGCAAGATGAGTGGAGAGAAGGAGTTTAGCAGCAATAAATGCTGTGGGGTCGAATCCACAAGACTTAGCAATAGATTAGAAGTGTGGAGTGAGGGAGAGTGAAGAATGGTTTTTTCCTTTGTTCCTCTCATATACTGTGTATGTCTTGTAGTCTTACTAGTTTATTATGTCCTTGCAGATAGGAGTTGTCTTGTTTTTTTAATCATACTATGTTTGTTGGAGGGGAAAGGGGGTTGAATTGGTGTTACTTGGCTAGTAATTTGTCAAACAAGAACTTCTACTAGATGGTTTGCTAATAACATCATATTATGTTGCCTCTATAGTGATTGAATGTGCCAGGGCAAATTCTGAAAGACTATATGTACATGGAAATAGCAGAGGAACAGCTTAGATCCAATAAGTGATCATAACAATCGGCATTCACATAGTGCTGAGGCAGTTAGTGGTACAGAGGATGGCGCATGCTGGGCATCCAAGTCTGGAAGACCTGAGTTCAAATCTAACCTGAGACACTTACTAGCTGTGTGATCCTGGAAAAGTCCTTTAACTTCTGCTTGCCGTAGTTTCTTCAGCTGTAAAACAGGGATATTCACAATGCCTGGCGCATAGTTGATGCTTGATAAATGCTTATTTCTTTCCCCTTTTAAAGTTTGCAAAGTACTTTGCATTTATTATTGAGTTTGAATCTTAAATCCCTGAGTTAAACATAACAGATAACTAGCCTCATTTTACAGATGAAGGTCATAGAGGTTAAGTGGTCATGGAATCCAAGACCAAGTATCCATTTTGCTGTGAGGCCTCTGTGTTTCTTGAATGTAGAGCTTCAGGCTTTGATTGTAGAGTACAATAGAACAGAGGTTCCTTGTCCTTAAGCACATCACAGTTTTGGACAAGAGAGAAGAATTGCTGGATATAGTGAAATATAACACAAGTCAGCATATGTTTAAGCTATATGATTTGTACACACCAGAATTCAATTTGACTTATATTTTTGAAGTGATATTCAAGGCACTATAGCATTGTCTTTTCATGTTTCTTTTTGTGTTCCTTCCCTCTGTGTGTACACACACACACATATACACACACACAAACGTACACACACAACATACACACACACGCACACATGCTCACAGGGAGGGATGCCAGGGAGACAGACAGGGGACTGAAATGAAAGTTGGAGACATTGCTCAAGGAGGTCTTATGACAGTGTAATATAATAGAATAAACATTGGACTTTGGAGACTCTTGGATTTCATTTCCAACTCTCTCACACTTATTGCTTCTAACCATGGTTGGGCAAATTAGTTTGTTTTTCTGGGCTTCATTTTCCTCATTTGTAACATGGGGATAATTAATATTTGTGGGGCATCTAGGTTGTGCCATGGATAGTGCTGGAACTGGAGTCAGAAAGACTCACCTACTTGAGTTTAAATCTGGCGTCAGACACTAGCTATATGACCCTGGGAAAGTCACTTAACCCTGGTTGCCTCAGTTTCCTCATCTGTAAAATGAGCTGGTGAAGGAAATGGCATATCGCATCCATATATTTGCCAAGAGAATCCTAATGGGGTCATAGAAGCAGCTGAATAACAATACTTTGCATTCCCTACTTAACTAGGTCTCTGAGGGGAAAGTTCTTTGTCAGCCTTAAAGGTCAATTGAAATATCATTTACCCTTAAGGAAAAACCTATATAAAAAAAATTGGGGAAGTGAAATGATACTGACTAGGAATTGAGTGACATGGATTGATAAGGAGGTGGATTAAGATGTGGGTTATGACTAAGTGTCAAGGGGGATCTCCCAGGGTGGCAGCAGATAAAAACTGGTCTATGACTTAGGTAAACCTAAGAGACTTGATTGAGGTAGGTACAATAGAGACTATAGGCTAAATGACTTGCCTAGAGCTAATAGGTATGACAGTGGGCATTCAGTCTAAACTGAAGTCAAATTGACCAGGGAGGCAGTATCTGGGTGGGGGTTAATAATGGTAGGGTCAGAAAAACTTAGGTTCAAATCCTGCTTTCAGGCTCATGGTAAACTGTGTGACCCTGGATAAGTGCTTTAATTAGTCTTAGCCTTAACTTTCTTTTCAATAAAATGGGAATAATACTAGCCCTTCACCCAATTTACCACTCCTCTTCTGATGATGATGGCTAACATTTATATAGCGGCTAGCAAGCTTTCGGTATGCTGTCTGACTTGATCATCACAAGTTTTGAGGATCGAATGAGATAGCATATTTCAAACTCTCAGCAAACTTTAAAGTGCTACAGAAATGCTAGCTATTATTATCCACTCTGCCACACTTTTGCAGTTTAGATTATTCGTCTGCTCTAGCTGCCATGTTGGGTGAGTAGAAGGGCTCATTCTCGGTTTGTTTCTCCTTTGGTCTTGGTGTCAGTCAGTCAGAATGGCACCTGATGAAGAGCTTGAACTCCAAAGCTGTGTTCCTGTACTGATGCATTGCTCATATTTGTCTTTAAAAAAAAAAAGTTTTTTTTAAAATTTTATTTATTTTTGGTGTTCTACAATTACTACCATATAATATACCATATTCCTCCCCCCTCCCTCCCTGAGATGGCATACAATTTTATATAGGTTCTACACATACATTCCTTTTAAATACATTTTCACTATAGTCATGCTGTGTAGAAGAATTAAAACGAATGGGAGAAATCATATAACAAACGAAAACTTAATACAGAAGGAAATGATCTGCTACATTCTGCGATTGATTCCATAGTTCTTTCTCTGGACGTAGAAGGTTTTTTTTTTTTTTTTTTTAAAGAAAGATCCTTGTTTTCTGGATGACATTATAGGTAAGCCAGTGCAAGAGCAGTGTTGCTTGTTCACAGTTTTATACTTTTGATTCTCTGTGGAAAGACAACTTGGAAATTAAGGTAGAAAGCACCAGCTACTGTAGAGTACTTTGGATTTGGAGACCAAAGACAGAGAGTGGAATCCCAGTTGTCCCACTTACAACTTCCTGCCCCTGTGACCTTGGGCTGTTTAATCTCCCTTTTCTACTCCTCACCCCTCACCTTCTGCCTCAGTTGCCTTATGTGTAAAATGAAAGGGTTGGTCTAATTGGTATTTAAGATCCCTTCATGCTCCAAACCCGTACTTTAATTCAATAAGCATTTATTTAGTTAATGCAGCATGTTGTAAGTTATGCTTAAGAGTCTAGGATTCAAAGACAAAGAAATCATCCTGCCCTCAAGGAGTTTACCATTCTACTGAGGGTGAAAGGATAATACAGATACGCTGAGAAGCAAATGTAGAGTTTTTGCAAGGAGACTTGAGCGCTAGTGATTGGGGTATCGGTAACTTTAATGTCATTTTAAAAAAAGCGTTTTCTTCACTGAGTTATGTTCTTATAGTTTATTCAAACTCATCCTGTGTTTTTTTTTAATTAGAGTGATATTAAATAAAGTAAAACTTTCTTTGTATTGAGCAGAGACCTCTCTCCTCATCCTTTCATTCCTTTGGTTTTTTTGGTTTTTTTAAAAATTCCTGTGTTTACCCCGGGATCAAAGTCTTTCTCATTTGCCCCATTCTTGACTTTTCTAAGAAATAAAAATCTACTCTTCAGCATCTCCCTTGTTCCTTTACCATGTTACTATTTTCTCACTATGTTGGATATTAAACCTTTGTTTGTTTTTAATCTTACTTCCAGTGACATTCTTGCACAGATTAGCTTCACCAACGGTTCCAAAGAATGAAACCTTAGCCTTCTCCCCAGGGAGGGTCCTCCATAAAACTTTCCCATATTCTCAGACAAATCAACAGAACCCTCTTCCTTTATGATGCTATGTAAAGAGGCTTTTATTATAGGATTTAAAAAGTTAAAAGGGGGGAATGCTAGAGAACATCTCCAAATCTCTCATTTTACAGATGAGGAAAGTGGGTGTCAGAGGATGTCAAAGAATCTGCATTCCAGTCTCACCTGCTCATTTTCTGTTTCTGCAGCCAAATATTTCAAAGTAACTTGATTTTTCTCTGCTTCAGTTTCCTCATCTGTAAAATGAGAGGGCTGAACTCAGTGGACACTTAAGGCCTCAGTTTCAGCCCTAAATCTATGATTCTCTGTGATTTACCTGACTTTGGCTTTATCAGAATTGGAATTCAAAGGTAGGTCCCCTGACTCCAGAGTGTTTTCTGCTACACCCCACACACACCCTTTTCATTGTGTAATTCTGTTTGAGAGAGTGCATGATGTTTTGAATGGGTCTTTAAATTCTAGGTAAGGTAATATTCAAGACTGAAATTCAGTGGTTGGTCTTGGCCCAGATGGGCACCCTTTCCACCTGCAGAGGAGTCCTCCTGTGTACCTTTCCTTAAGCCCGACACTAGGTTTGGGCTCCTTTTTTGTACCAACTGTCAGCCCTTAGGCAGGTGTGTGCTCACAGGGGCGGAATTCACTTCTGGCTCCAGAGCCCAGCGACCTGCTCACTGACAGTTGGCCCAAGAATGGGGTCCGAGACACTTCTTGGGGTTTATATTGGGCACCCAGCTTGGGTTCTGTCTACAGAGCAGCTGTCAAATTTGTCTGAGCCCAGGGAGTATGCCTGAAAACAGAAATATCCTGATGGGGGGGCCAGGCACATGTCTGACACCTGGTGCCTGACCACATACCAGCCCTGCATAGGTTTAAGAAGTATTCTTGGATTCCTGCTGTATTTTCTGTTTGTTTTTGAAGCCCCTGGTCAGGATGCCAGCGAGGGGTGTCTGACAACTCTACATTTCTTTTTTCCCGCATGAGCTTCAAATTTGATTTTACTATCAGCAGTCAAGAGAGCCTTTAACCTTTGGTTAAATGGGAGTCACATAAGTGAATTATTAATTAAAAAATACTATTTTAAGACTCACCAAGTCTTAAGTCAAAGCCCCTGGAAGGGGCATTAAAAACCATCCAGTCTGAGCTCATTTTACTATAGAGGAAAATGAAACCATCAGGAAACAATCCATGTTAATTTATATTAGTATCACAGCTATCCCATTTCCTCTTTACTTTTCAGTTGCTATCTGGTTCTGCAGATTAAAAACTGAAATTGAAATCAGGAAAATGTGGGTTTGAATCTAGTCCCTGACACTTAACAGCTATGTGATTTGGGGCACGTCACTTAACCTCTAAGCCTCAACTTCCCTATTTGTATGGTGGACATGGTGATAATTGGGGCACATATGAGATAAAATATGTGAAGGTGGTACAGTACCTGAATCAGGAAGATCTGAATCTACCTCCTGCCCCAGACACTTGAGAGCAGGCAACCTCTGTCTGCTTCAGTTTCCTCATCTGTAAAATGGGGATAATAATAGAACCTACCTCCCTGGGTTGTTGTGATGATGACACGAGATGATAACTGTAAAGCGCTTAGCGCGGTGTGTGGCACTTAGTATATGCTTTATCCATTTTAGCTATTACTGTTATTAAAGAGCTTTGCAAACTTTAAAGCCCTGTATAAGTGTATAAGACTCTTTTTTGGAACAGGCATATTCTGGTTCTTGAGGTTAAGGATAAGTTACTCAAAATCTCATGTAAAATTTGCCAGATCCCCACATCTGAAAGCTGGCATCTTGGGAATGATGGACTAGCTTTTGGAAGCTTTGTGAGTTTGGTGTGGTATTTGTAGAACGGCGCTGTTGTTTTAGGCATTTTTCCTGGAAAGGCTACTTTTTGACAATAAAAATGCCATCCTTGATAATGCAAATTTTCGTTAGGCTTCATCAATTAAATTCTTTCTGAGCATTTGATTGGTTACGGATGGTTGTGTTTGTTGAATATTGAAAATAGTAATTAAGCTTATAGCATTTTAATTCGATGAAATTCTTGGAAACTCCTGATTGTCAGTGCCTGTGCCAGTAGCTGTTACAGTCATACTTGGGTAGTAGAGCTGACAGCTGACTGATGTTTTCAGTGTGTATTTTGCTACAAGAGGTTTCTGGAATGGACACTTAAAGAATAAACTAACCTAAAAATATTTTTTAAAGCTGAAATGAAAAAAAAATTCTTGGTCTACATTGAAATTCACTACATAGACAATAATAACTCACATTTATACAGTGCTTGGTTTACAGGGCAAAGAAGTTTTACATTTACCACAGAAACACCATGGGGTCTAAGGGGTTGTTATTCCCATTTTACAGATGAGGAAATTGAGGCTCAGAGGTCAATGACTTGTCCTAAGGTCGTTGTCAGCAGATACTTATGGAGCCCATAAATTAGCACTGTGCTAAATCCTGGAGATATGAAGGACAAATCCAGACAGCCCCTGCCTTGGCTTAATGGTTAAAGAGGACCAGCCTCAGAGTTGGGAAGACCTGAGTTTTGCCTCCAACACATGCTAATTCTGAGACTTTGGCCAAGCTGTTTAATCTTTTGGTCTTCTCACCACCCACCCCACCCACCCCCAACTGTGTAAGACTGAAAAATAACAGATGAATTGACCTCTGTCTGTACTGGGTGTTCCCCATGTCAAAGGTCCAGCTGAAGCCATCTTTCCCTCCTCCCCAACCTTAACACTCAAATATGAGGCATCATCATCAATGGACTTATATATTATTTTCATTTTTTAAAAAGAACAGTCTACCGTTAGTCATAGATTTCTAACACCAAAGACTCCAGCTCTGTCATTGCCAATGTCGGACAATGTAACCTTGGTGGACCTCAGTTTTACCATCTATTAAGAGGGTAGACTGAATGATCCCTTTGATTCAAATTCTGTTGTTCTCTCTTGCAGTATTGTCAGGTTTTCTTGATGCTGAAAACAGTTGATGCATGAAACTGGAGAAATCTGGTATCGTTTGGATTTTTGGATATTCTGTGATAAAGAAAAAACCCAGAAGATACTTAATTATAGGGATTTATGGGGATCCATAATAATAACAACAATAGTTGGCATTTGTGTGTGTGTGTTTGTCCTTCGTTGCCGAAGAAGACCATGCCATCAGAGAAATGATGACATGACTTACACTTGACTTTGTTTTGAGTGAGGGAGGGCTGTGCAGGTCACCAGCCTCACTTCTCCTTCAACGCCATCTGGGTCCAGTGACAAGATATTCATCAGGATGACTGGAGATGACCCAGGATGAGGCAGTTGGGGTCAAGTGACTTGCCCAAGGTCACACAGCTAGTGAGTGTCAAGTGTCTGAGGTGACATTTGAACTCAGGTCCTCCTGACTTCTGCACTGGTACTCTATCCACTGCACCACCTAGCTGCCCCTAGCATTTATATTGTACTTTAAAGGTTTACATTGGGTTTTGCTAACAATTATCTCATTTTATCTTCACAGCCACCCTGGGAGGTCCGTTCCTGTTATTATCCCTATTTTACTGAGAAAAATAGAATTGAAGTGATTTGCTGAGGGTCAAACACCTAGAAAGTGGCTGGATTTAAATCTAGGTCTTCTTTACTTCAGCTCCAGCACTCTAGCCACTCACTGCTTCCACCTACCTGGCTCCTTCTTATACAAATTAAATCCTTACCTTGGAATCTAATTAGGAGGGCAGCTAGGTGGCGCTGTGGCTAGAGAATGAGCCTGAAGTCAGGTAGACTTGAGTTCAAATCCAGCCTTAGACACTATCTGTGTGTGACCCTGGGCAAGTTATTTCACACTGTTTGACTCAGTTTCCTTAACTGTAAAATGAACTGGAGAAGGAAATGGCAAACCAGTATCTTTGTTAAGAAAACCCTAAATAGGGTCACAACAGCTACAAATCTAGTTAGGTAGATGAGGCATAAATTCATGAAAATGTAAATAATACAGGAATTAAATAATAGTTGGAGACAGTAATACAAGAGATTTTGCAAGGCAGTGCATAATCAGTTGCCAAGTAAGTGGTACCAAAAAATAACTGTTCTAAGAGTACTTTATCTCCATGTTATTCATCCTTCCAAATTCAGCTTTCCATGGGTGTCCACCATGACTTTATTGAACTTACTTCCTTCAAGGAATGTGTTGCTTCCTACAGGAAGCCTTCTCTGTTCCTTTCTGGTTATTAATGCTTTCTCCTTTCTGAAATAATCGTGTTGATAATTTAATGTCTCTTGCCCTCAACTTCCCAAAGAATACAATCTCCTTGAGGAAAATAATAAAAAAAAATACATGTTGTGTAGAATTGGATTGGATGGAGTTATTTGAGGCTGGGCTAGTCTCCATTAGGGAGGGATTTTGGTGGGAATGATCAGGATAGAGAATGATAGTACCATTACAGAAATAGTGGAGAAAGCACATAATTTGGATTTGGAAGACTCCTGTTTAGTTTCCAGCTCCAAGTCTGGTCAACTTTTGGCAATTCATTTAATCTCAGTTTCTTCATCTGTAAGACACAAGAAAGGCAGAGGGAGTTTTCTCTGTAGTTGGTTTCCAGGGTTTATTCTAACTTTAAATCTTATGATCCTGTGGAATTAGGAAAGTCAGGAAGAAGGAGGGGAGCTGTTCATTTTTTTTAGATATATTGAATGCGAAGGTGAAGCTGAATAGACAATTGCAACTATGGGACTGGATTTGGGTTGATAAAATCCATTTTCATTCTTATGGTCATATGGTGTTTTAAAACCTGTTTCTTTTTCCATGATTGAACATCAATCCTAAGCCTGTCCTGTCAGGCTTCTATGTATATGCCCTGACCTCTCCAGGTTGAAACTAGACACCAAGCAAATTTTCTGTATCAAATTGGGAAGGAATAAAAAAAAAGGGCAAACAAGCAAAAACAAAATAAACCTTGTTTGGTCACCTGGGTTATGAGAAGTCTGAGGGATTTGTGGGGTTTAAGATTTCTCCATGCCTGTTTTTTAACCAAATAATTCATTTGGGCAAAGCTGTTAGTTGACATCCAGTGGGGAGAGAGAACATAGTGTGTTGTGGAGTCAGAATAAAGGACGCTTTGATTCGGTGCCTCTGACTTTAATCCAGGAAGGACCAGGGCTGGCTGTTCTGTGACTGGTGTCTTATTCTGGCCTTTGGAAGCCATTTTAGCTTGATTGCAAATGTTGGTTAGGGAAGAAATGAAAATTGGATTGCATTAAGGCACTTTGAGCAGTTTGGTAGAGGGTTTTAAGTCAATTTCAGCTCAGCTGGTTCCCATCACCAAGTAGAGGTCAAACTGAACTTGGTTGTTTGACCTTGGACAGGATCACATTTCTGTGTGTCTCAAGTCTTGGTTTATCCCATTCTTGCAACTAAGTACTTATCCAGCCATCATGTTTATGAACCCTCCCACATTAAGAAATAGACAATTATATGTGCTACTTTTTTCATTTGTTTGCTAATTCACTGGCTTTTCCTTTTATTGACAGAGATCTTTAGCTATCACAGTAATAGCCTGTTTCCTCCCCTTTAAAATGAAGGGATGATCTCTTAATACCTTTTTCCAGTATTATATCTATTTTGTGTAGACCTGTCTTTGTATGTGTTGTCTTTAAAGGGAAGGACTGCTTTATCTTAACTGTGTATCCTTACCTTGTTAATTTTTTTTACATGAAGGTGGTGACAATTCCTAAACTTTCTTCAAGTTCTAAATAATCCTATGAAATTATAGACTTCAGAAGGATTGAAATGAATAGGTTTTGGTGTTTTTTAAATGAGTTTAAGGTGATGGTAGGAAAAGTGGAATACTTAATGATGAGAATATCATACATTTCTTTAAGGTTTGCAAAGCATTTTATATACACTCTCTTATTTAGCAGCATTAAGTGATAGGAGAATTTCACGTACATAGACACACACACACACACACATCCTGACATATATCCCTAATAGAAGACTGGCTGATTTTAAAAATTATGAACTCAACCTTGCACCAAACTGAGACCAGTTCGTCTTTTGTTCAGACATTTTTATAAGTTCAAATGCAGTTTTACAGTTTAAATGTAGACCAGTAACCTACAGTACACAGATGTCTATAAAAGCTTACAGCCAGATAATTGGAAAGGGAATGTGGATCTCCTTTAATTTATCTGTATTCTGTTTTGTTAGAAGCATTTTTCCCATTCAAAAATAGAAAAAAATCCCATCGTTTCTGAAATTTAAGACAAAACTTTTGCTGAATGCATATCATTGTGAGGCTACAGTTTCTCCAGCAGCTCTTGGCTCCCCCACCCCAAAAAAGAAAAAAAAAGCTAAGAGCATTGCAGTAAAACTTCTTAGGTTGTTATCTCCTCTACATTACTTCTTGAACTCTTCTGATTACAACTTGTAACTGCCAAGCCCTCTCCTGCAGCATTATCTATAACAAAAATTTTCCACGTGGTCTTGGTTAGCAGAGCATAGCAGGCACACAGTTCAGAAGGAATCTAAGTCTCAAAGGAATAACACCTCTTGAGAAATGTGAGTTGCTACATGAAAAATACGGCATTTCTGTTACTCCTTGTTTTCTTTTTCTAAGTTGTTTTGCTTGGGAAATTCCTTTCTAGCTCTAGAAGTGGATTTTCTTCCTTGTGAAGAGTTAAGAGGATGAAGGGTATTGCTTATGTTTTAATTATTTTTTTCGAATTCATATTTGACCTAGCTGTATCCTGTGTTATGAATTTTTTAAAAATAGTTCCTCCAAAGGGGGAAAAAAACAAGCAGTCACATTGTTTTATAGATTAAAAACAATATGTTGTAGGGCCAAAGAGTTCTTTTCAATGTAAAAACCCAGATCTTTTTGAAAGGGAAGAAAAATACTAAACTTTTATTCTCTTCATTGTTTCGCTTTTCCTTCATTTATTTATTTTCCTTTGCCTCCACTTGTGTAGTTAAAATATTTGGAAACTGTTTTCTTGATACATTGTACCTCTTTTTAAAAAAACAGAAAATTCCACTTTCAGTTTCAGGGGGAAATGTGTCAATTCTGGGGGTTAAATGGTCGATTTGGAGGTTATTTGTTTGAATGGAAGATGTAATTGGAAAAGTTAAAAATATTTAGGTTTACTTAGAATTATTTCTCTAGCAAATGAAAGTGTGATGGGTTAATCTAATTAGTAGCTTTGGAAGTAAACTAGTCTTTCCCCTTTCACTTGTCTAATTCTAATTTCTTCTTACTAATCTTTCTTCCTTCCTCCTTTCTTCTTTCTCTTTTTTTCTTCCTTTCCCTTTCTTTCCCTTCCCTCTTGTACATACCTAATTACTTACATGTAGTCTACTCCATTACAGTGTAAGTTCTTTGAGGGTAGGGACTGCTTTTGCATTTCATTATGTGTCCACAATGCTTAGGATAATAAGAGCTTAATAAATGCTTATTGATCGATGGAAAATTTTCAGGAGGAGAATGCCAAGATAGGGCTCTTTTCTTTCATGGTTCACCTTTTTGATTTTTTTCTTTCCTTCTTTTTAGGATTATAGATTTAGATGTTGAAAGGACCTTAGAGATCATCTGTTCAATCCGCTTATTTTCCAGATGAGAAAATTAAGATTCAGGGAGTTCAAGTGACTTGTCCAAAAGTTACACAGGTAGTAGTAATTGAAAGAGTGAGGATATGAACCTCTAGTGCCAAGCACCAAATCCAGTTCCCTTTCTATTTCACCATAATATCTTCTTTTCTTCCTATGCCTCCTAAGTCAACTGTCTTCATTATCAAATAAGGTTTCTTCCGCAGCTTCAAAATCCAGATGCAAAATGAGACTCTCATTTCTCTGTTGCTTAAGAATATCAGTGATAGTCACTATGAAGTTGGAATGCATTCTTCCCACGATGTGAACGCTTTCTTTCCCAAAAGGCAGTTTTAAGTTACTACTGTATCAGGAAATGTGGTTGGGCTGCTTTCAGACTCTCAGAGCTCCTCCCTTAGATGACTACCTGATTAAAGAATTAAGTGACTGCTGTGCTTGGTCAGCATAAATCCAAGGCACATTTCCATCCATGACCATTCCAGAATGGTAGGAGAGATTAAAGTGGTTTTTTTGTGGGGGGGAGGGAGAAGATGGCCACATTGTATGGTCATCTGATCAATGAAAGAGAAATGCTTTTGTCTTTTATACTGGAAGAGAAACACTTTGGCTTAAATGCCACCTTTGCTGTTTTGAATTCCAAAGGTGTTATGTAGAGCTTAATGAGGAATGATTACCTCATTCTGTCAGGGAGGTATTAATTGAACCCCTTTCCCTCAGGTAAAATAATAATTGACCCCTAGTTATGTAGGAGTCTAGGAGATCAAATCTGAGGACTATGGAATGTTAGAGAAAGGGAAGGAGACATAGAAACCTACTAGAATTTAAAACACGTGAGGATATGATGATAGTTGGGTGAAAAAGTGTGTGTTCTCATGTGCCCATATGACAGAGGACTGTGAAGAGCAGCCTGGTGTGGTCCATGGAGTGCCAAGCTTTGGTTCCAATTCCACTCCATCAGTAGCTGTGTGACTGTGGACAAAACCACTGGAACTGTCTTCCTTTTTTGGTCTGTAATTTGAAGATAGATCTGTAGAATCCACCTCTTAGGGGGTATATTGTGTGACTAATGAGATAAAAATGTGTGTTTGCAAACCTTAGAGTGCTAGGTAGATGTGAGTTATACAGTGTGCTCCCAAAAGTCTTAGTGCTGTCTTAAGCCTGAATAGCATTAAAACTTTTGGGGACCCCTTGTATTAATATTTTTTATCTAAGCAAAGGAGAAATGAAAATACGACTGTGTTTGAGGTTGTTCCCTTTCATGTCTTTTCTTCTTTGAAGGAAGAAGGATTGTGGGTCAAATTCGTGAAGATTATTTTTTGGATTTGAATAGGATAAACAAACCAGGAATTCAATTCAGTTCAGTTCACCTAGCATTTCTTAGTCAGGAGATACAGAAACCAAATCACAAAGTAGTCTCTGACCTCTAGAAGCTTACATGCTACTGATTAATATAAGGGGCTTAATATTAATTAATTAAATTAGTGTAATTAATTTAATTAATATTAGTAGCATAACAGATATCTCTTTTGTCCTTTAAACAGATGTTCTGGTTACCCAGAACAGGATTTGACAAACCGGGGGCACCAAGTGATGATGACCTCTGTTGATTTTTAAATTACTAGTGCAGTCATAGAGACTGTTAAAATGTCCTGTATTCTTCTAACTCAAAAGTGTTTCAAGTTTTATTCTGTTTGTAAGTTGGGAAAAAATTCTCTATAGTATATCAGGCAGCCAGTATACTTGAGGGGGATGCAGTCTAACACTTCATTCTTTTTCATGAAGTGGAGACTCAGAAAGGAAAATGACTTGTCCAAAGTCATGCAACTAGTTTGTTGGAAGAGCCAGAGCTACAGCAGAAGATCTAATTTCATGTCAGGCAACTTGTGGAGAGCTGGATAATAGGCTGGCTCTTTAGATATCCTCTTTTCATTTTCATTAGTTACCACATGAATGGTCATTCATTTATTAAGCATCTACTAGGTATCAGGAGAATTTTGCTGTATTTTGTAAAATTAGATTTTTCCAATATCAGAACTTTAGCAGTCTAGAAGATCCCATGTTCTGTATGTGAATTAGAAAATTAAAAAATGAAAATTGGGGCACTTTTTCATATATGTACCCAATGTGGGATTTTTTTTTCTTTTTATCCAAGTTATTTCCCTTAACTATTCCCTTGATACTTCCTTTGGATCCCTCATTTTAAAAAAAGAAAAACAAGCAAAATAACCATCAGAGCCAACGGGCACAGTGACTGCCCCTGACTGCATTCACATGCATAGCTCCATCCCCGTCTCTCTGCTCTAGCTGTATTTAGTGACCAATTCTCCATGATTGAGGTTGTTTTTCAGTTCATCAGACTGCCTTTTATTATGATTTATCTTATTGTCATGATGCTTGTTTTTGTCCTGTTTTTGTTTTCAGTTTGCATTCTTATTGTCCATTGTAACTTTGGATAAATCATTTAACTTCCTTGGGCCTCAGTTTCTGCTTTTATCAAATGAGGGGATTTAGGCCAAATGGCCTCTGAAGACCTTTACAGCTCTAAGTCCAAATCGTGATCCTTTGTGACATGTTATATGCTTCTTTGAAGTCCTCATATTTGTTATTTTGTAAAGTGCGGTGATATTCCATATGTCACAATTTGTTCAGCCCTTTGGAGGGGAATACATTTTTTTTTTGTTGCCACAAAGAGAATTGCTTTGAGTAATTTGTTAAAATGGACTTTTTTTTCTGTCCTAACTCTATTTGTCCAGGATTGGACTGGCAGTTCCAAAAGTTCAGAATGGTTAGAGTCCATGTCCATTTATTTTGACAAGTGAAACCTTAGATGATGGCCAATGGTAACATTACTGCAATGATATTAGAATTTCTATACTTGGTACATACTTGGCAATATGATTTTTGTGTTTAAATTCTTTTCCTGAGTAATAAGATGACATTTAAAAGGGATGTATGTGTGTGTGTGTCCTCATAAAAGAATCATGAACTTTTTATGATTTTATATCATAGAGACATGAATGAACAGCAGTTCTCCAGCATGGTGTCATTCAATGTGTTTTTCTCTCCTCTGGCCAGGATGAATCCCCTAAGACGTGGCTCTTCAACTTAAACTATACTGTTTGTGGCCCTAGGTTTCCATGAAAGGATGTAATTCAGAGACAGAGTACTTTGTATTCTCAGTAAGATGAGTTCAGTTTTCTGTCCTTGGGAATGCTGAGGACTGAAGCACCTGGTGTGATTTACTAGCCCCTCCTCTAAGTGGCTATATTGCCAGGGATTGCATTATTGGGGTTGCTTCTCCCAAATGATCTGTTATAATTTAAATCTCATTACCAGAATTCTCATTTTGTCATTTCCAATCTTAGTAAGACTACAACTAGTGTTGTCTCAGGGGATACTGACTCATTTATTCTTTCTTTTTATTACTTCTTGGCTGTAATCTCACCATTCATTGTTTGTAAGCCTTTCAGTTTGTTTACATTTTAAAAATAAATTACTTCTTAATCAAGTCTCTTGCAGGTCCAGCTACTATAACTCCAGTAATGACCACATTTCTAAGCTGGCCATGTTACATTTATACTGATGTCTAAGAATTCATTTAGTTGATCTGTATTTTAAACAATCAGATCTTTGTTTCCTCTGATAATTATCCTGAAAGGGGCTTGGGATGTGTGATCTCGTCATGTCATAAGTTTGAGAATTACCTACTTGGAAGCATCTGGTGTTGAGGTAATTGGAGGGAAGGGAAGGGAACAAAGGTTGTGTTGCTTTATGCAGAAAATGAGCAGAGCAGAAGGGACATTAGGAGTCATCTCATCCAACCCTTTTATTTCAATGATGAGGAAAGTGCAGCCCTAAAAGGTTGTGACTTTCCAAAAGTCATGGAGGCCTCAGATTTTTAAAAAATTGTTTGGGATTGTGTCAGATTATTCTTTTATGCTGTATCAAATTGCCTGTAAACTCTTCCCTCTTGGTTTCAGCTTCAAATCTGGGTCTTTGTATAAAAGATCCACATGTTAGGAATATATTCTCTTTTCTCCTGGCCTCTAGGAAATCCCTGCCTTCCCTCCAGGAAAATCTGAGGTCCTGCAAACCTCATTCCTCTGACTCCATTACTGGGCTATATGGCCTTCCAGTTCTGGGTCCTACAATCCTAATGCATTGATTGTTTTTAAAGGACAATGTTTTAATTTTCCTAAGATTCTGGAACCAAGTGAAGAACCAGAAACCCAGGACCTAGAATGTAGAGAGCTTAAACTTTATGCTCTCATCTAGTTATTGTTTTTAAAATGGGTGTATGCTTTCATCTTTTTTTAATTGTTCTTTCTGATGGTTGGGTTCTCTAGATAAAGAACACAAAGGGTAGTGCTGCTGTAGGTATCTTCAAAATGGGACATTTTCCCAAGTTGAGGTGGAAGGCTTGTTTAAAAGATCCCTAGTTTGTAATGAGGAAATCTCAAACAATTGAGCAAATTCCTTTCTTTTAGAAAAAGAAATGAATATCCCCAAATCAAGGCTTAAAGTTGAAGAGGTTACTTGGATTCAAAAGACATGGATTAAGTAAGGATTGTGCAAGTCACTGTGATATGTTCTGAGGCTACAGAGACATTCTACTGGGAATATATCACCTAGTCAAATAAGTACTAGGCATATGGAGAAGTATTAAGTAATTTCAAGATTGACAGTGCTTACTAGTAAGTAGGAGGTTGAGGAAAGGCCTCCTTTAGGACCTGGCACCAGAGAAGTTACCTTGAAGGAAGATAGGGATTTCTCAAGGCCAGGTGAGGAGGGAATACATTTATTTGTGTTAGAGGGAGCTGGGAGCCATTGAGAACTTTTGAGGAGGTTGAAATGGAAAGTTTGGTTATGTAGTATAGGAGGATAACTTGACGTAATCCCAAACTTAATTTTTTTAAACTTTTAGAACAGAGTAGTGTCTGATTCTTATAACTGTGGTCAAATGTTGAATTTTACCACCTAGGAATATATTCCCCATGGGAAAGAGTTCAGTAATCAGTTCCTTAACCATTTTTTCTCAATTCATTCTTGCCTCCTTCAGCTCCCTTCAGGTTTTGGTTTCTTTTTTTTCCTTAGGGATATCAGGACTAAGTCCTAGTTACCCTTCTTGTGAGAGATGTGTGGGCTGGATTAAAATAATAATAAAAAAAAGTTTTTTCAAATTTTCTTTAAAAGTTAAATTATCATATTTGTCAACTTGCTACCTCTCCCTTCTCCATCCCCTACCTATCACCCTCCATTCTGAAGAGGAGTAGGTCAAAACTATATCCAAAGTATTTCCTGAGACAAAAGCTTCCTTCCCCTCTTTAGACCTCAAAGTAGAACAATTATGAAGAGGGTGTGACAACCTTTATTTTATTTTTTCTCAAACCCTGACTTCCTTGTTCCTTTTGAACCTGAGCTGGAAGGACAGAAAGACTAGTAGCCTTTATTCCTTGGAACTTTAAATTCCTTTTCTTTTCCTCCTCATCACTTTCTTTTTCACTCCCACTTTTTCCACCAGGTTTCCCATTGAAGAATCCAATAGATTCTATATCTTGAGCTCCCTTTTGTACCTTGTGATCTCATGAAATCTTTATATCTGCTACGTAAGTATATAGTATTATTACTGTCATTATACAGAGTATCCCCACCACACCCTGTCATTGCTATAAGTTTACCTGCAGGATCTGGTAGGAGCTCATCCTTTCTCTTCAGAAACGAATTGAGGTGGGAGACCTGGAAGCTACTTGCCCCCAACAAGCCAAGAAGGAACAGACCCTGTGACATCCAGCCCTTGGTATCCAGAACTCAGGATTTAATCTTTTCATTTCAGGTAGCTTTTTTTAAAAAATAATTTTGTCTTTTCGAACTATGGAGGCTTGAATGCAGATCAAACCATATTATTTGCTCCCTTTTTTGTTTCTTCTTTCTCGTGGTTTCTCCCATTGCTAATTCTTCTTTACAATGTGACTAATGTGAAAATAGATTTAATATGAATGTATATGTAGAGGCTATATTAAATTACATGCCATCTTGAGGAGGAGAAAGGAGAGATGGGGAGAAAATTTGGAAAATTTGGAACTCAAAATCTTATGGAAGTGAATGTTCAAAACTAAAAATAAATTAAAAATATAAATATAAAATATATAAATATAAAAAATAATATTTTTGTTCTTTTTGAATAAAGGTACTTTAACTTAGTAGATTTTTTTCTTCCTTATATGATGGAATTTTTAAAAATTGTAATTAAAGGGTTTTTTTGCTATAATTTTGAGTGTTAGCATTGGTAATATACATGCCTACAGATAATATACGTATGTATATAATATAATATACATACATATATTTTCACTTAGCCATAGGCACCCACCAATGGCTTGGTCTTTGCTGGGAAAATTATGAATAATTTTTTAGGAGTAGTCATCATCTTTAAGTAATCATTTGCAACAAGAAAAAAATTCCTTTGTAGTCTTGAATTTTTCGTTGTTATAGGAGTATATTAGAATGACATAGGGTAATTATATTTTTCTTTACAAAAATAATTTTTATTGATATCTTTTTGCTTCAGTATTACCTGTGTTTCCCCCTTTATTCCTTTCTCTTCCCAGAAACTGTCCCTTATAACAAAGAATTCTTTTCTTAGAAAAACAGAAAAAGAGAAGAGAAAAATTCAACAGAGCAAGAATGACAATTAAATTTTAACTTAATTCTTATAGTTTATAGGTATTGGAGAAATAGGGCCTTAAAATGCTTGGTTACCCCGGGGAATTTTTTTTCCCTTTGTACCATCTACTGAAAATATGCTTTTGAAAATGTTGTTGATAATAACTTGTTATTATTTTAAAAACCTCATTTATTATTAAAGTGTAGCACCTATTTCTTTGGCCTCATAACAACTTCCTGTTTACTTAGATCTGACCAGAAAGTAGTACTTGGTAAAGATTAATATTGGATTAAGAACTGTCTTGATTCTTTATGAGTTGTAGGTACTTAAAAAGAATACTAGGGGACATAGAAAAAAGAAAGAAGTTTTGTAGGGTAATGAGTGGAAAGATCCATTTGGAGCCTGAGGATCCTTTGTCTGTGAACCTCTGTTTCTTCATCTATAAAATTAAAGGATGAGACTTCCAGAGACAGGTAATTGGATAGAATGCTGGACCTGGAAGTCAGGAAGATGTGCATTCAAGTTGAGCCTTAGACACAAACTGTACGATTTTGGACAGTCACATGATGAACTTCTGTTTGGCTCAGTTTCTCCAGGTGTAAAATGGAGCTAATAATAGCACCTCCCTTCCAGGTTTGTTTGGAGGATCAAATGATCCTCTCAAAGGAAATAATAGTTGTAAAATGCTTGGCACAACTCCTGGTATTAATAGGTGCTTAATAAATGCTTATTCAGCTTGAAATACTATATTCCTGCAAATCTTAGCTATTCATTTTATAGAGATTTGTACAGTTCTACAGCTGTCCTCAGACCATCTCTGATAGTGGGTGGTTTTTGTCTGTAATGTTAACAAGTGGACCCGAAGGGACAGCAAATGAAGTTAGAATTGGACTAAGAGTCAGGAAGTTCATATCCTGCCGCGGGCATTTACTGTCTGTGTGACTCCAAACAAGTCACTTTACCTCAGTTTCCCCATCCGTAAATCAGGAATAATAGTAGTGCTGACTTCACAGAGTTATTTGGAGAGCCAGATGAAATGATAATGCAAAATTCTTCACAAACCATAAGACTGTTTAACTTGTAACTTACTGAAAAAAGAACCAAATGGACCAGGCTTCCATTTTAAATTTCTCCCAAGTTGGTGTTCCTCATTATTTTGCTGATTGAGGTTCTCTGGGACTTGGATTTTAAAAGTTTATGTTTGTCAAATCTCTACCTTCTTTCATGGCTATTTTTAACTGTAACTTTGTATGTTTTCACCCCCTGTTAATGGAATGCGTTTTCATATTTCATGTTTGAAATGTATATGTGTGTTTAGAGGTGGGAAGACACTTAAAGTATGCCAAGAAAAGCAGGAAAAAAATCATATTGGTTCATAGAATTTAGAACTGGAAGTGACCTTAGAGATCATTTAGTCTAGTCTTCTTGCTTTTCAGATAAGGAAAATGAGGCTGCATAGTGCATCTTTGAGAAATTTGGGATTTGGATCCAGGTCCTCTTCCTTCAAATTCATGCTCTATTACACCTAGAGGAAGTGGTCATGAGTAAGAGGTTTCAGTGTTTATAGGTGTGTGTTTTGTCTAGACCTGTGATTTCATGAGAGTGAGGAAGCAACCACTGTGGAAATTCCCTCCTCAGATGCAGATCAGCAACCCTTTCTGTTATTTATAGTCTGGTCCAGAGTACTCAGAGATTAGGTGATGTGCTGTGTTCACCAAGTTAGTGCGTGGTGGGAAGCCAAACTTGAACCTGTGTTTTTGTGCTGCCTTTCATGTATATACATCCACCTGTGTGTATGTATCTTTTTCATACTGTTACTTAGAATTAAAATTTCATTCATGTGTATTCCTAAGGAAGATAAACCTTGTTCCATATTCTTTCTCTGGTTGGTATCAGCCAAATACAAATTGTCATTTTTAGTATACTGCAGGCATTATGCTGGTGTCTTATATATTGCTTTTTTAGCTAAATAATTATTCCATTATTAATGGGAAAAATAACTGATATTTATGTATTATTTTACATATTATCTTATTTGCCCCACATTTTAATTATAAGTGCATAATTCTGAAAATAAAACATCAACCAGCAGAAATTGACAGTGAATATGTATTAGCATTGGGCTAATTAAATTCAGAAATTCAAGTTACCTAGACAGGGGCAGAACTTTTAAAGTTGTGCCTTATGGCCCTGAAATAGAATAAATCCACCCAGATCCTTTTAGCTTGACCACACAAACACTGTAGCATGGGGGGACATTCACAGAGACCATTAAAAACAAGAAGGCAGGAGAGGATGAACTGTTTGCTTCTTTTACAGTAGTTGGCAGCCAGTTATGTGGGATTTGCTCACCTGATCCTCCAAGATGATCCTGTGTGTGTGCAAGTTTGGAAATCCCACACTTCTTCCTTCCCCTCTGCCCTTGAGGAAAAATGTCTTTTGAATCCTAGATTGAGGGATCACTTTAATGTTGGCTGTGTGAGAATGAATCATCATAAGGAAGGATCTAATCTCACTCATACCTTTACTCCCTGTCCCTTTAATAATTTTTGGAAACTTGAGGTTTTGGTCTGATATGAGAAATTCAGACAAATGTGGTCAGATAGCCAGTTAAGTGTCAGAGGCAGACCTTGAACCTCCCTAGTGTACCACACTGCCTCTCATATCAAGTCAACAGATCTTTATTTAATGCTTACTATGTGCCTGATATTGTCCCTGCTTTCAAGAAGCTCCCATTCTAATAGGGGAGACAACTCAATCAGTGAGGATTTATTAAGCTCCTACGGTATGCCAGGCATAGTGCTAAGTGCTGGGGATACAGAAAAGGCAAAAATAGCTCCTGCCCTCAGTCTAATGGAAGAGAGAGCACACAAACAACTGTGTACAACAAGATATGTGGATTTCCTGGGAAATAAAATTTTATGTCCAGCCAATCGTAGAATGTTGTGGTCCAAGTTCTGCAGTCGTGATTGCACAGTCCAGATGAATATGAGAAATCTCTAGTTTTCTTGGGGATGGCAGAGAGTGTAAATCATCAGTGAGCCTGGCATTGTGGTCAAGGTTTGAAGTTTACAGAAAATTCATGGGCATATTCTTCAAAGGAGACGATAATAGTTATAATAACTAGCACTTACGCAGTGCCCTCTGCGTCCCAGGCACTGTGCCTTTACCTATATTATCTCATTTCATCCTTACAATAAACCCGGGAAAGTTGGTGGTGTTAATATCCCCATTTTATAAATGAGGAAACTGATCCTCCAAGATGATCCTGTGTGTGTGCAAGTTTGGAAATCTTTGGAAATCTATAGCAGTTAAGTGACTTGCCCAGGGTCACAAAACTGGTGTGTGTGTGAGGCTGTCTTTGAATTCAGGTCTTATTCACTGAGCTATCTAAATGCCAAGGAGGTCATTGATGGAACAAACTTACAAATACCTTAATATAGCAGACCCCAAACAGATAACCATTAATTGGGGCCATAGCAATGTAAGTTCCTTGAGGTCAGAGATACTTTCCATCTTTCATGTATGCATCTTCATCTCCTACCTAGCACCGTGTCTGGAGGATGGTTGCTTAATAAAACACTTGCTGATTTGTTGAAATGAATGGCCGAACTAATTGTGGTATGTGGATGCCATGAAATATTATTGGGTTGTCAGGGGAAATGACTTTAGGAAGTTGTGAAGGGGAGAAATTCAGACAAACACAGAGAGACTCTTGGAAACCAATAGCAGCAAAGAAAAGAGAACAACATACACAAAGACCATGATAATCTGAATGAAAGGCAGCATTAAAAAGCATCAGAATTCAGATTAGACACTATCTCCTCTGGGTTCCAGAACTTATGATGAAACATATTTCCTCCTCTTTGCTAGGTAGACAGGAGGCAGTGGCTGTGGGTGGTTTGGGGAGGGTGTATCATTTGTCGACTTGTCACCTTTTTTACCTTGGAAAAATGTATCCCTTTCTGGACCACTTTTCTCATCTGTAAAATGAAGGTGCTAGCTAGACCTTCCAACTTTCTTTTAGCCTTAAATCTGTTTAATTGATCACTAAATTTTAACCATGTCTTTGTCAGCTTTTTAAGGACATGAAATCATAGATTTAGAGTTACAGGGTAATCTTAGAACTCTCCTCCTCCAACACCTTCACCTCCTGAGGATAGAGTGAGGTTGGTTCACCTCCTGAGGATAGAGTGAGGTTGGTGACCTTGCAAATCCTGACATCTCCTTCCTGATGTCTTCTCCTGTTTGAGAACGAAGGGCAAATAACAACCTTTACGGATAAGGAAATTGAGGCTTACCAACGCCCTTTCTCCGGGTTACACAGGTGATGAATGGGGAACCCTTTCTGAGCCTGGATTTGAATGTAGATGTTTTCATTCCAGTGTCCCACATTGTCTCATGCTTTGGTTTCTTCATTTGCAGAAGGGAAATGTCTACTTGTTTCATTGGGTTCTTGAAAGAGGGGGGAAGCTTTAAAATACTTTGGAGTCATCACTGTGTAGTGAAAAGAATGTTGGATTTGGTGGCAGGAGACCTGAGTTCTAATCCTGGCTCTGATACTACCTATAGGACAAAGTCTTTGACCTTGAGTTAGTTAATCACTTAACTTTCCTGGGCTTAAGTTTCCTTGTCTGTAAAATGAGGAGATTGGATGACCTTAAAGGCTCTTTCCAACCCTAAGTGCAATTGCCCTATGTGGGGCACTTAACAAGTATAAATTGTTAATGATTAATGCTTTTATATTGATAGAAGAGGCATACGGACCAGGAGTCAGTTGAGCATCAAGCTGAAAATCTATTTCTGTGTTTGTATATGACACACGTTTGTGCAAAACCTGTCTCCCTACATGCATATTTGGAACTGGCAGTGGTTCAGACAAACAGTAATCTCAGCAAGCAAGTATTTGGCAAATCCCTTTTAACCTGCATAGGTTAGATTCACACACGGAAAGGCAGAGGTTAAGTGATGCAAGGTTTATGTTGGCCTCATTAGCATATTGTGAATAACAATATTTGAACGAATGTTATTGAAGCCAAGACCCTTGGAGGAGGGCCAACTGAGCAATGGGTCCTGGGAAAATTCTGGGAGGGTTAACGTTAGGAGTTGTAAAGGTATGATCTTCTCAGATTGGTAGTTTCTTTTGTTCCTACTGGGGGGAAGATTTGGAAAATGCCGTAGACATTATGATTAAAGGGAAAAAAGGCTTTTTATTTTTAAAAACTTAAACATTTATCGGTATGTTGTTTTTCTCTCATCTTTATTACCCGGTGGATCTTTGCTCCCTCCCTGCCCCAGAGACCTATCTCTTATAATAAAGAATAATGAAAAAATAAATAGTTCAGCAGACATAACTAGTGTATCCACCAAATCCAACATGATGTGTGACGATGGTCTACACCCTTAGTACCCCTATACCATCCAAGAAGGGAGTTGTACACTTAGATCTCTTCTTGGGATGGGCTGAGTTGAGCTGCTTATAGACTCTCCAGGTGGTATAAAGGGCAGGAAAGGAGGGAAAATTTAGACTGTCCTTATTTCGTCATTGGGGCTCATCCAACATGGTGGCCCTCTTTTTTTTTTTTTTTTTTTTCAAATTAAGTGACTGAGACAAATATAGCACTCTTTTGGGGGTCTCCTCTCTTCCCATCACACCTTTATTCTCTAATTATGTTTAGATATAGGGAAGATCTCAAACAGTAAGTTTTATTTATATCTTTTTTTATATCACAGTAACTTCTGGTTATTTCTACTTCTTGGCTCCCCAAATGAGCTGTGAAAAAAATTTTTTTAAATCAAAACCATCCCGCACAAGGACAAGTCTGATAGCATGTGCACCTCATACCTCAATCTCATGCCTCAGTCTAAGGAAAAGAAAGAAGCTGCTTCTTTTTCTCTTATTGAGGGCCAAGATTGATTATTAAAATTATTTAGCATTCAGCTTTCATTTTTTTTTCTTTTCCTTTCCATTATTGTAGCCATTCTATATATTGTTTTTCAGGTTCTGTTATTCCATGATGAATCTGTTTATAAAAGCCTTCTCATGTTTCATAAATGCATTTTATTGGTAACTCTAAACAAGCATAGTTTCTTCATCTGCCTTTCCTTATCCCTTATTACATAACATCTGAACCCCCTTTTTATTAGCCAGTAGAATTCTTTGAGTTCAGGGACTTTAAAAAATTTTTTAATTTGGTTTTGTGTCCCTCTGGGTCTGCCCCAGTATTGCACATTCAATACTTGGTGGTTGCTCAGATCACACACGTGCTAGCCCATATTAAGTTTTAGATACTTATTTCTAAGCTTCCAAAATCATCACTTTTTCCGTATGCTCCAGAACTGTTCTTTTGGTTTTGTAATGAGTACTCATGATCTTACTCCTTATTTATCTGGTCCAGATTGTAGGAATGGGCCAGCACTGCTTAGACAGTTTTCTCCACAGTTAATGACTTCTCCCAGCATCAGGTTGGCCATTCAAGGATGAGAAGATGATGCTTCTTTGCCTAGATATTCATCTTAGTTCCTTTGGCATATTTTGGAAAAGGTACCTACTCATCCAATTTTTTTTTTTACCAGCTTTCCTGTTGTGGTGGGAATATTTGAGAGTCTGGATAGTCTAGCAGTAGAACCTAATAAGTTAATAGTTTGGGTCTGGATGGGCATTTACCATAGCAATATGCCTTTCATAACTAGGAGGTGGGTGGGTTTTAAACAGCTGATTCATATGTGATTTATAAGGGAAAGAGCAAGCCTGAAAAAAGTAACTGTCCTTAAACTTGGAAACCTAAAAAACTTAGGAGACATTTTGAGAACAGACTACATTGAATTTCCCCCATTGAATGAGATGTCCCCTAAACATACCTTTAAAAAAAGTATCTCGAGCATTGAAAACTGAGTAAAAGACAGATTTTTTTTTCCTTTCTTTTTGCTGCTGTGAAGAGAATTTCTTCAGACAATTATATTTGTAGTTAGAAGACTTAGAATCTGATCTTGACCCAGCTGTTTTTTTGCCTGCATGGCCTTGGGCAGTTAACTTTCCTTTTGTAGGTCTTCATTTCATCATTTATAAATGAAGATGTTGGACTGGATTAATTAAGTTGTTTCTTGAACTCTTTTAAAAATCTGGTGAAACTTTTGGACCCCTTCTCAGAACGGTGTCTAAACATAAGAAAAGGAAGCCAGTTATATTGAAACATAGGAAGGAAACAAGCATATATTAAATGCCTACTGGGTAGGCATTTGTGATGGGCACTGGGCTAAGCACTTTACAATTTATCTCATTTGAGGCTTACAACAACCTGGGAAGTAAGTGCTGTTATTCTTAGCATTTTACAGATAAGGAAATGGAGACAGAGGCTAAGGGATTTGCCCTGGGTCACACAGCTAGTAAATGTCTGAGGTCAAATTCAAACTCACATCTTTCTGACTCGAGGCCCAGCATTGTTGTAAAAAGCAAATTAATGGACCTCAGTTTAAGAAATACCAGTCCCACTCTCCCATTGGTGAGTTACTGCTAGGCTTCCATTTTGAAGAGAGTCCTAGGCTGACCAGTTTTCCGCTCACTTCCCACCTTTGTTTCTGGGCTTTGACATCATTCCCCTTGAGGGTTCCAGCAGCCCTTTCACCTTCTCAATTTCTTTTTTTTTGTGTTATCTTCTCCAATTAGAATGGAAATTTCTTGAGGGCAAGAACTGTCCTTTTACCTGCGTCACCATTGCTTATCACAGCGTCCACCACATAGTAAGTACATAATAAATGTGTGTTTCTTTATTGTCTAGTAGGGCTAAACCAAGCTTTTGGTTTTAATCAGATTTGAAAAATGAATTTACAGATTTAATTTTCTGTTTCACCTTAAATTTGTTGAATTAAATCTGCTTTGGTTGACTTTCTATGATTGTTCCTGTGATGTTGTGTTAGATTTAATACCTATCTAGTGTTGGCTAATTGTAAAGGATTGATTCTGGTAAGATCACATTTATTTTTGGTTGATTATAAATGTCTTTTGTTGTTGAGTAGTTTTCAGTTGTGTGTGGTTCTTTGTGACCCCTTTTGGGGGGCTTCTTGGCAAAGATACCAGAATGGTTTGCCATTTCCTTCTCTGGCTCATTTTGCAGATGAGGAAATTGAGGCAAACAGGATTAAATGACTTGCCTACAGCTTGTGTCTGAGGCTAGATTTGAACTCAGAAAGATGAATCTTCCCTGACTCTGTCCTGAGCCACCTAGCTACCTTTATAAATGCCTAATAAAGATTTAAAAAAATTTTTTTTCAACTGGATATTATAATCTTGCATAGATTTTTGGACTTAACCGTGATATGCTATTAATAAAGACTTCTGTTTTTTGTGATAAAATAAGAAGGTCTTAGCCTGTTGGGTGAACCCCTTTAGAAAATGGAGGCACAGATCTGGACAGGAATCTTTTATGATGGGCAGATTCTCGTAGGATGCTTATACATCTTTGGAGGAGAGTGCAACAGTCTGTTGGAGTGTTGGAATAAAATGCTACATCCATTACCTAGGAGACATCAGTTGGCTGCTTATAGTGCAGTAATACTGAAACATCCACTCTAATAGTATTCATCATTTAGTGCCTCTGGGGATGATGTCACCACCTCCAAGGGGTGGTGGATAAAGAACTTTCGCTTTGAAACAGGTGAACTCAAGCTGCTGAAACAACTTACTGAGATTACCCAGTGACACAGTGAAACTGAGTCTAACCTCAGTGCTCCTGGCCCTAGGCCCACATTTATGCCAGGCTGGCGTGCCTGTGGGTGGCAGGAAGATAGCAACTACAGATTATTTCTGTAGGATGCTTGGGGAATTCATGCCCAAATGTCATTTTTTTTTCTATTTTCATGTTACTTTTTTATTTTAATTTTAATTGTTATTTTTAAAGAAGTTAAATTTGGATAATGGCCTTCTCTTCCCTAGTCTGGCCTGCTTTGTGTTGGTTCCGAGTCATCCCAGAGGAATTTTGATTGTGTGCAATGTTTATAATCTATTATTTTGGTTACAAAGTGTGATGGGAAGTGATTGGAATGAAGAGGCTACTTCAGGTGTAGTGAGGTTTAACTCATTTAACCACTGTTCTAACTTGTCCTACTCTGGGTTGGCTCTCAGGCTTGTTTACGTATTGTATAATCCAAACTGGCCTGTCTTGTTTGGTAGGTTAAGTTATAAATTGCAGAGCTAAGTAACTGCATGATAACATTTTAAATAACATAAGAAGTTCAGTAGCACTTTTAGGGATGACAGTGCGACTGTCCACCCTCTCTCCTGGGGTGGGGGAGCTTCCCTTCTGAGCTCTTGCTTGCCAAGCCTCTTCTTGTCCAGGTAGTGAGAGTTTATTATTTTTTTGTAGCTGACAGAAACAGTATCCCAGCCATGCTAAGATGACTGCTTCTTTTGACATCCAGCTCACAGAACAGGCTCATAGACTCATGCGTTTAAATAACTAGCCTTTAGAGCCAGGCACAGTGGCATATATAGTGAGCATTTGTGTTGAGTTTTGCAGATGGCCTAAAAATATAACAGGCCTCTAAAACCCATTCAGATTTATAGTTTAGGTTTTCAGCTGCTATGTCCATATAGGAGAACAGTGACAGGAGAAGGCAAATTTAAGATTGTGTTTCCCTTTGCCTCAACGAAGGCATTCTCAGCCATCTGAGAATCAGCCATTACCCCTCCTCAATTTCCACTTCAACTGAAGTTCGTGGGTAGGATATAGTTAACAAATTCAAACATTTATTAAGCATCTATTTGGGTGAAGCTTCAGTTAAAATCCTACATCTTTCTAGAGCCTTTAAAATTTTTATCATGTGATGGCGGGAAGGTTATACTCACAGGTTCTAGGAGTCATTGCCAGTAGAGATGAAAATTTTAGCAGGAGTCTACTAGCTTGAAAAAATTTTGAGTGTGTCTGTCTTGGGACTACAGTCCAGAGAGGCACATACATAGCCAGGTTGACCTCAGGGTAATGAATTTTTGATCATAGCAACATGATTTGCCAAATCAAAGAGAGATCATGATCTATGGTGGTGGAGGGGATACCCACTACCACCACCATCATCATTATAATAGCAACTAACATTTATATAGTGAAATTATCTCATTTGATCCTTACCACTACCCTGGGAGGTAGGTGCTATTATTAGTGCTTGGCACAATGCCTGGCACATAGGAGGTGATTAATAAATATTTTCAAATTTATTATTCTCACCCCTATTTTAGAGATGAGGAAACTGAGGCAAGTAGAGTTTAAATGACTTGCCCACAGCTAGTAGGTATCTGAGACCAGATTTGGTCAATCAGTCTTCCTGACTCCAGGCCCAGTGCTCAGAAGCCCATTGTGCCTCTGAGTGGCACCATGACAAATCTCCCGTTCCTGAGAGTATTGAAGAGTCCGGAACACTGCGTCCCTAACACTAGGGCTCTGCCAAGATGGAAAGTTTGCAGAATTTAAATAAGACATACTCCTGTCTCCATATTCCTTATAGTCTAGTTCAGGTGTGGGGAACCTGTGACCTTGAGGCCACATGTGGCCCCCAGGTTCTCAAGTCCCTTAGACTGGATCCAAATAGTCAAGCTGCACTTGAGAACCTAGAGGGTCACATGTGGCCTCGGGGTTGCAGGTTCCCCACCCCTGGTCTATTTAGTAAATAGTATTTTAGAAACAATGATAATAGCTACTTTGTTAGTCTGTCAAGCCAGAGACTTCTGCTGCAGTTCAGGCATACAGAAAGCATCTATTAAATACTTACTATGGTCCCAGCAGTATGGCAGATTAGAGAATTGAAGACAGGAGTGAAGCTGACCCTATATGAATGCAGAATGTAGAATTAATATACATGTGAATGTAGCAACAAAATAAATGGTTGGGAATTCAGAGTTTGGGGGAGAGTGATGAACTGGGAGGTACTAGCAGCTTAAGGGTAGGGGCAAAAGGGGAAGGTGGGAGCAGGAAAGAATTTTTGTGTAGAAGGTTGCTTGTTGAGCTGAACCTTGAAGGAAACTAGAAACTAAGGAGGAAGTCAGAAGGATCTGAATTCCAGGTATGGGGTGTGTGTGTATGTGGGGAGTATATCCTATTCAGAGACCAAAAGATGGGACGCCAGTGTCATTTTGTGAGAAATAGTGAGCAGGACTGTTTGGCTGGATGCAGTCCAGTATGCAGTAAAGGAGAATAACCTTGGCAAAATCAGTTCACCGAGCTCTCCTGACTGAACTGCAGAGGCAAAGATTATAGCATTTAGAGTTGGAAGGGATTTTTGAGGTCATCTAGCCCACTCTCCTTATATTAGAGATGAGGAAGCCAGAGCGCAGTTAAGCAGTTTGCCCAGGATCACAGCCTCACCGGTGTTTTGCAAAATACTCAGTGACTTTGGACTCTAGATGGTGAAATTTTCCCAGATGAATAGAAATTCAATGATAAGCCCTTTTTAAACCTACCATAAATCCGTGACCTTTAGAGCTGGAAAGGGGGTCTTTAGAGACACATAGTCCGGACACTAGCCTCCTCATCTTAGATCTGAGAAAACTGGGACCCAGAGAGGTAACAGTGGGAGGAGCACAAGATTTCATATCATGGTTCAGGCATATATTACCCATGTAACCTGGGGCAAATCTTTTGATCTCAGTTTCCTCATCTGTAAATGACTACTATCTTAAGTTGTGCTCATTTTTCCTTAAAAAGGGAGTTGGAAAGTGAGGTGGTCTTTTTAAATTTATTTTTGAGTTTTCCAGGAGGCAGTGGTGTTAGGTAATTTGCCCAGGGTCACACAGCTAGTAAGTGTCTGAGGCCATATTTGAACTCAGGTCCTCTTGACTCCAGAGCTGGTGCTCTATCCACTGTACCATCTCCTTGCCCCCAAAAGTGACTTTTTTTGAGGTTACTCAGAATTTGTCACAGATTTGAGACCATTTTCTCTGAATCCCAGTTTAAAACTTTCTGTTCTGTAATGTTGCTTTATTCCACAAGAAATGAGACTAGTGGATACCCTGAGAGTAGAGAATCAGTGTAGTTTTCATTTTTATAAGCATTTTCACTTAACCATTTAGTTTCCTAGAGATACCTAAAATTCATTTAGTGATAAGTGTAAATGATGGACCTTAAAAGCCTTGAAATGTGGATTTTAAAAGTAAACAGGATGAAATTGATCACATCCCTAAAGTGCTTTTTTTAATTAAGTTCTGTGAAATGGATGGGGTTAAGTGTCTGTTTATTTTGATATTATTATGATCATAGTATGATGTAGTGTTTGGCTATATGGCTGGGAGAGACTTGAGAGAGAGACCTATTAGAAGGCTTTTTTGCTTTCCCAGTGAAAGGTGATGAGAATCTGAACTAGGGTGATAATTGCATGAGTGAGGAGAAGATATATGCAAGAGATGCTGTGAGAATAATAGTGGCAGGATTTAGCAGTTGATTAGATGCGTGGGGCTGGAGAGAGAAGTCAAGGATAATCAGAAAGTTATGAGCTTATAAAAATGGGGGTACCCTTGAGAGTAACAGAGCTTCAGAAGAGAGGAAGTTTGGAGGGAAATTCAGTTGTGGACATGCTGAGTTTGAGGTGTGTATGGAGGTAGCCAAAAGGCAGTTGGTGATGTAGTATATAGATCAGGAGATAGACTGGGAATAGATAATGTATATTTTGGAATCATGTATAGGCATGTTAATGGAACACATAGAAGCTGATATCACTGAGATGAAATAGATCCTGGGATCTGCTGATGGTTAATGGGTGTGACGTGGATGAAGAGCCTGCAAAGGAGACAGGGCAGAAAACCAAGAGAGAAGACCATGAAAACCAAGAGTGGAGGCATTTATCCATGAGATGATGCTTCAGAGAGAAGCCCAGAAGAGTGAGAGTTGAGAAAAGGCCATTAGATATGGAATTAATATACCATCACTGACTTTGGAGAGAGTAGTTTGAGTTAAGTGCTAATGTTGTGTGCAGATTGGAGAATGTGGAGAGGAAGTAGAGGCACTGGTTGTAGATGGCTTTTGCAAGGAGGTTAGCTCAGAAAAGGAAGAGAGATATAGGAGCAAAGCTAGCAGGAATGGTGGAATCAGTCTGGATTTTTTTTAAGGGTAGGAGAGACCAGGACACATTTGTGAATAGCAGGGAAGGAACCATTAAACAATGAGAGATGAAAGATATGAGAGAATGGAGCAATATGCTAGGAAAGCCTAGAGGAATTGGAAGTAAGGGGTACATTCAGAGGGGTTTTTCTCGGCAGTGAGGTTCACCTCTTCTGATTCCATCATGAAGGAAAAGATAATGGATCAAAGTAGGAATAAGATGCACGTAGTCCATCTCTGCAAATGACCTTGGTTTTTCTCATGAAATGTTCTGTACTGAAGAGGTCTTTAGCTAGGAAGGTGAGGAGAGGAGGTACCATGGGAGGCTTGAGGAGAGAGGTTGGAGAGAGTTTTTGTTAAAGAAGGATAACAGATTGATTGGGGGAAGTGGGCTGATGAGTGAGATGTGTAGTGGAACCGTTTAATAGGGTTACATGATTTCCTCCAACCTAGAGCGCATGAACTGATGCTGGGAGTCATTCACCATTGGGGTTTGGCAAGGTCTCATCTGCTCCGAGAGGAAGGGGCAAGGGATTTGAAGTAGAGTAGAAGTGGAAGACAGACAAGAGGCAGAGCCAGGTTAGAACTGATGGGTTCACACAAATAATGTGTGCAATAAAGTGATATCCAGATCTTTACTCCCCAATCCAGCCTCTAAAAATACCTTAAAGAAACCTCCAATCCCTGATTTATAAGAGCAACTTTAGTTCCCATGAGTCACTGTTAGCTGGAAGTGTCCCGAAGATGATTCTTCTTCTAAGTCAGGGAGGTTTCAGCCTGCTGAGATTTATAGAGTCTATAGTTTATGGACACTTGAGGGAGCAGAGAGGAAATAGCCTTTTTACCGATGCTGCAGAAATTGGAGTGACCCAGATGCCACCTGATCTCACTGCGCGTGACATCTTTAAGAAAGTGAATCGTCCTTGGCATAAGTAGATTTACTAGTTTATATATCTGGGATTAAAGTAATGAGTAAGGGCTTAATTCCGTATTTGTTGCTTCAAGAAGAAAAAGTCATAATATGAAGCTGCTAACATTTCTAAGTAAGTAGTTTAAATTTGATTTAGTTCAGTGAAGGCTTAGGCAGTTAGGTGGTATAATGGATGAAGCACCAGCCCTGGAACCAGGAGGACCTGAATTCATAATCGGGTTTGAGACACTTAGCAGTGTGACCCTGGCAAGTCACTTAGTCCCAATTGCCTCAAAAAAAAAATTCATTAAGGGTCTACCATGAAAATGAAATAGTTGCTGCCTGCAAAGGTTTACATTTTACATCCTTTCCCTGTTATTCTATCCATCTCTCCACATTTTGGGGGGAGGAGGCAGAGATCAAGAAAATTATTTTTATTATATTTATGTATCTTTGATGTGAAAGTTAAAAAAAGATCCATGAAGTTTTCATCCTTTCTGGGGTAGCGCCAGAATGATACGGCCTCTTCAGTGTTTTGCAAGGTAAAACCTAAAAGAAAATTAGGTATAAAAATTGTTAAAAAATTAAAAAGGAATGTATGTTTTTTCAATTAAGCATGTAAATTAATTTTTAAAGGATTTTAAACAAATTATAGTGATTTCCTGGCTGAACAAATTGCCATACTACTTCAGCAAAAGACTATAATTTTTTTTCAGTTTAAAAAACATCTTTACAATTTAGGGAACAATGAGAATAGTATGCTTCAGTGAATCCATTTATAATATTAAAAGATTAGGAAAATACAACAGCTCTTAGAAATCTTTTCCTCTGTCTCACATTTTCCCCCTACTTAACAGTATTTTATTTTTTCCAACTACATGTAAAAATAGTTTTCAACATTCCTTTTCATAAGATTTTGAAATCCAGATTTTCTCCTTTCCTCCTCTTTCCCCCTCTGTAAGACAGCAAGCAATCTAATATAGGTTATCCATCTACAATCATAGTGGTCATATTTCCATATTAGTCATGTTGTGAAAGAATCAGAACAAAAGAGAAAAACCACAAGAAGGAAAAAAAGTGAAAATGGTCTGCTTCGCTCTTCATTCAGGCTCTATAGTTCTTTCTCTGGATGTGGATAACATTTTCCATCATGAGTCCTTTAGAATTGCCTTGGATCATTCTATTGCTGAGAAGAGCTAAGTCTGTCATAGCTGATCATTGTTCACTGTTGCTGTTGCCATATGGAATATTCTCCTGGTCTTGCTCATTTCACTCAGCATCAGCTCATGTGAGTCTTTCCAGATTTTTCTGCATGCTTATCATTGTTTATAGCGCAACAGTATTCTGTTACCTTAATATGCCTCAATGTATTCAGCCATTCTCCAATTGATGAGCATCCTTTCAATTTCCAATTCTTTGTCACAACAGAAAGAACAGCCATAAATATTTTTATTAATGGTACAAAGGTCCTTTTCTTTTTGTTATGACCTCTTTGGGATATAAACCTAGTAGTGGTATTTCTGGATCAAAGAGTATGCCCAGTTTTATAGCCCTTTGTTCCAAATTGCTCTCCAGAATGGTTGGCTCAGTTCACAGCTTCACCAACGATGCATTAGTGTTTCAATTTTCCCACATCTTCTCCAGCACTTACCATTTTCTTTTTCTGACATGTTAGCCAATCTGATAGTTTTGAGGCGGTACCTCAGAGTTGTTTTCATTTGTATTTCTCTAGTCAATAGTGATTTAGAGCATTTTTTAATATAATTATAGATAGCTTTTATTTCTTCAGAAAATTGCCTGTTCATAGCATTTGGCCTTTTATCAATTGAAGAGTGACTTGTATTATACATTTGATTCAGTTCTCTATATTTTTGAGAAAAAAAGCCTTTTTATCAGAGACACTGGTTGTAAAAATTATTTCCCAGATTTCTGCTTTCCTTCTAATCTTGGTTACATTGACTTTGTTTGTGCAAAAACTTTTAATGTAATAAGAATTATCTATTTTGCATTTCACAGTATTCTCTATCATGCTAACTGGAACCTCACTTCTATCTACCTCCCTTCATCTATCTCCATTCCCTTTTCTTTCCCCTTCCTGCTTTTATTTCCCCATAGAATAAGGTAAGTTTCTATATTTAACTGAATGGATTTGAGACAAATCCAATGAGAGTAAGGCTCAAACAATATTTAATCCCCTTCCTTCTTTCCCTATACTATAATAGCTCTTTTGCATCTCTTCATGTAATGCTGTTTACCCCATTCTGCTTGCTTCCTCCTTTCCTTTTCTCCCAGTACAACCTTTTTTATCTCTTTAATTTTTTTAACATAGTCACATCAAAGTCAACTTACACCCGTATCCTCTATGTATATTCCTTCTAACTGCACTAATAGAGATATAGTTCTCAAAAGCATAAATTTAAAAAAAAGCTAACTGAATATTTGTAGGATAAACTTTTCCCTCCACATATATTTTTTCTTTGACTGTTGCCACTGTACTGAAAAAATAGATTTTCTACTAAATTGTTTTTCTCTTAAACTGCCCCCTGCTGTAAATAATTTTGCACATGTGCCAAAAATGTTTTTCATGTTGTTTCTGTAGATACTCAGGTCTTATTGAAAAGGTTTTCGTTTTAGATCTAGTTCTCTTGTGAAGATAATTAAGAAGCAAGTCTAAAGTAAAGTTTAAAAAATGGAGCTTGAGGGTTCTGTTCAGTTATAACTATAAGCCTAACTAGAATAAGTGTGCTCATTTCATTTTTATTATTTCATTCAAGTCTTTCCATGTTTTTCTAAAATCAGCCACATCACCATTTCTTACAGAACTGTAATATTCCATCACAATCATATTATCCACAGCTTGTTTAGTCATTCCCCTTTTGATGGGGCATCCCCACAATTTTCAGTTCTTTGCTATCACAGAGAGAGCTACTTGCAATATTTTAGAACATAGAAGTTCTTTTTCCCTGATCACCTTGGAAAATGGAGCTAATAATGATATTACTGGGTCAAGGGGTATAAACAGTTTTCAAACTCTTTGGGGATAATGCCAGATTGCTTTCCAAAATGATTAGATCAGTTCATTGTACTACCAAGTGTATTAGTGGAAATTTGCTATTTTCTGATAAATTCTGATATTGTACAACTGTGAAAGATCAGATGAATTTAGAGTTATTTGTAGTTAGTAATTGAATAATGCTAAAGCTTAATTTCTTTCCTCAATCATTATTTACAAATATATTCTATAGCAAATGTGAGGGAAGGTCTGAAGTGAAACTAATAAAATACTTTAAAACAAAGGACAAAATTCATCTTGCTCAACAGTTTGCAATCTCAGAAAAATCATTTCAGTTTCACCAGTGGCCTTCTAAAATCAGGTTAGGTGCTCCATTCATACTTCCCTTTACTTCCCCTAGGTCTTCTCACTGGCCCCTATGCCATATACTTCTCTGAATCACCCACAGATCCTCTTTTTCCAGTTCTGGAATCAGATCAAAACAGCAGAACCAAGAGAACATTGTATGCAGTAACAGCAGTATATGAACAACTAAGTTATTCTGAGTATTATAAATACTCAAATCAACTGCAAAAGCACCTGTCCACCTCCAGAGAAAAAAGTAATAAATAGAAATAGGCATAGTACAGTTTTACATGTATTTATAAATCTGTGTTGAATGGTGGCTTTCTCTAGTGTGGAATGGGAAGGAGGGAAAGAGAGACTATTGGGAAGTTAAAATGTAACAAATTACATAAAGAAAATAACAAATTTCAATTGTTTCACATCAACATGTAAATAAAGAGGAAAATTCATTTCCAGATATGGCTGTTAATTTTCCTGTGTCCACAGATGGTGCTGAGCAAGATCACAGTATTATTTACCCTCCTGATGTTTGAAAATATGCTATGGTAGTTAGTGTCAGACTAGTTTTAAAATACTGGCTTTCTTTATTGCTAGATTTCTCCCCTGTCCCCTTTAGGGGGCCAAATAAACAAAACCTTGAGAGGAGTATGACAATGAACCTGAAGCTGTGGGTGGACATGTACATACCCTTTCTGACCGCGGAGGTTCCAGTTAGCAAGCAGAGCTCAGTGGAATATCTAATTGACTTTGGATTCAGTTCTCGTGGTTACTTGATTTACAAATAATTTACTTGAAAAAGATTTTTTAAAATACACAAATTTTATGACCTTGTTGATTCCATATCAGTCATTTTAGCGGCTTCACTGAATATAAAATCAATATTTAGCTGGAATTTAGTCCTGGTAATTATGGGAAATTGGAAACCCACATTTGACAAGCTGTTCAATTTTGGTAGAAAAGCCATACCTAAATTATTCAAGAATTAGCTTCTGTTTGTGATCTTTTAAGTGCTACTTGGTGTTGCTACTTAATACAGGAACCTAATTCAAACAGGTGATGTTCTCAATATTTCTGCTGGCAAAAAGGAGACATCATCAAGAGTTGGCAAGGACCTTCGCCTATTTCTTTTCAGAAGAAGAAAAAAAACTTTTGAATTATTAAAGTGAACTAGATACAGATTAACTTGCTTTGATCGATATTTATTACTGTTTCATCATTACTGAAATGAAAAGAGGAAGCATTTTTATAAGTGTATGGAAAGATAATTTATTTTTCATTGAAGGCTCCATTTGTTGGGGAAAGAATGGACATTATTACAAAGTTAGGATGGAGATTTGGGATTTATTTTTTTCTGTAATAACCATAGATCTTCCATGTACAGTATGGGGCAATAGGAAGAGCATTGGATTTAACATTAGAGGACCTGAGTTTGAATTTACTGCCTATGTGACTTGGACCTTAATGGGAGTGGGGGGTGGCGTTAGACTATGCTACAGTATCTTCTAGCAAAAAACACTATGATTCCCTGATCATTTCTTGCTCTGAGCATCTTGTTGATAAATATGTTTGTCAAGTGATAGCTACTTGATGATCTATAACTTTCTACCCTTTAATTATAATTGATGGTTACCTTTAAAGTTATTATTTATTATTATTAAAATATTAAAATTATTATTATATTATTATATTATATTATATATAATTATATTATATTATTAAATAATATAATTATTTATAAATATAAATAATTATTAAAATTAAAAAATTATGTAATTTTTATAAATATAAAGATAAAAATAAATATAAATAATTATTAAAATTAAAAAATTAAAATTATTATTTATAAAGTTATTATTTATTATTATTAAAGTTATACAGCATGGGCATGTTATGTGTTTATATACATATATATCCTATTTTAATCTAGAATCAACAGGCATCTTTTTCTTCTACATCCACATGTTAAGTTCAACAAACTAATAGAAAACACTTTGGGAAACACAAAATGATACATTAATGTCGGCTATCATCATGTCCTGGAGGCTTGTGATCCTCTTGAAGCTTATATAAAGGGCTACACTGATTGTAGAATACAACATCAAACCTAAAGATAATGCAGGCACAAAAAAGAAGACCATTCTCTTTTAAAAAAAATCCTTCATCTTTCTCTGAAAGGTTGTAATTAATCTGAGTATCATTTCCAGCCTTGTTCAGGAAGGAGATCATCAGAAGACATTTACTGAGTGTTTCTCCAAGTTCTTCATGTGCCTCTGTTCTTTCCTACATCAGTCATCACCTATTTTTAAAGCAGCATTTCATATGTTCCTTAGAATAATAGATCTACACTAGAATTCAGCTTTGATATTTGCAAGTGTGATTTTTTTTAGAGTATTAATAGATTTAGAGATAGAGGGTTGGAATTATAAATTAGATTTTCTTTTTATTTTGGATTCTCTCATCCTTCTTAATTTTTTTTCCCTTTTGAGTCATTTATGAGATTATTTATACCTAACTTCTGAGCAGCTGTGTGGCTCATTGGATTGACTGCAGGGCCAGGAATCAGGAAGATGCCTCCTTCATACTCCCTCAGACATTTACTAGCTGTGTGACCCTGGGCAAGTCACTTAACCCTGTTTGCATCAATTACTCTTCTGTAAAATGAGCTGGAGAAGAAAATGACAAACCACTCCAGTATCTTTGCCAAAAAATACCAAATGGGATCATAAAATGTTGGACACAGCTGGAAAGCAGGGCACTAAGGACTTGTTTGCACATACATGGTCACTTTTCTATGAAGTTCTATTTATAACTTGATTGGTTTTAAGAATGAAAGCTAGAGAAAGCAAGGAGCTGTCAAAATTATGTGTGTGTATTCGTCCTTCATTGCTAAAGAAGACCATGCCATCAGAGAAATGATGACATGACTTGCACTTGACTTTGTTTTGAGTGAGGGAGACTGTGCAGGTCACCAGTCTCACTTCTTCTCCAGAGCCATCTGAATCCAGTGACCAGGATGATGACCAATGATCAGGATGACTGGAGATGACTCAGGATGAGGCAGTTGGGGTCAAGTGACTTGCCCAAGGTCACACAGCTAGTGAGTGTCAAGTGTCTGAGGTGAGATTTGAACTCAGGTCCTCCTGACTCCTGCACTGGTGCTTTATCTACTGCACCATCTCCCTGCCTTGTTAAGATTATAAAGATATTCCAGATGGAAGCTAGTTAATATGGGCATTAGTTTCACAGGGATCTGTCTCTAACTTGACTAGCTAGTACCCAGTCCCAGGATAGTCTTGGGTTTGTTTACTCAAGTGAGGCTCAGATACCCTCTGATGGAGGGACTTAGATCTTTTTCTTTTGAGATTCTGCATATGAATATTAATTCTGATCTTTTTGGGAAGGAGAACAAATTTCCAACATATAAAACACCTAACGTGGAGGAAAGACCTCACCTGTGAATTTATGTAAATATGTACCTGCATATCTATTAGCAAGCAATTTTAATTCATTTGCATTCTCAAGAGGAAAGTTGACATTCTCAGTTAAAAAAAATTCTAAGAAGTAAACATCTTTATACATAGCATAAGAAAAATCATATCACCAACCGTATACTCTGCAATGAATTCCTGCTATCAGAATCTAATGGGCCCCACACAATAGAAACAAAATGATCCATTTTTGTATCCCCAGAGACTTACCTACGCAAGGGCTTAGTAGCTGTTTTATGATCACTGAGGGTGAGAATGCCAAAGTTTTATAATTTAGGTTGTCAAGAGTGATGGCATGCGAAGCCTGCACATGGTTGCTTAATTCTGTTTCCCATGTTAGAGTGAAAACATGAAGGGACTGAATAGAATACAGGTGGAGAATTAGGAGTTGAGACCCAAGTGGTTTATCCAGTCATTATTGTGCATTCTGTCCAGTGACAAGTGCAGAAGCATCTTCCTGCTTTGAGAACGTCCGTAGTTCCTTACAGTCCTCAGTTCATGTTTTCCTGATTTTTGTTCACATTGTTTTTTGTTCCTGGCACATTCTCCTTCTTCCTGACTCCTGAATGTTTACCACCATTTATAACCTAAATTTATAATTCAGTGATAACTCAACCTCCTTTAGGAAGTCTTCACTTTCCCCTCTAGGTTCTCTCAGATTAATAACAGCCTTCTGCCTTGAACGTTGTTCAAGGAAACCTTGTTTCCTGTTGAATGTTCTTTTTTTTCCTTTCAGCTCTTACCGGTGTTGTTTGATTTTTATCATATTCATTTCTAGATACCCTCTGTCACCCCAAAAGAGTGTTTCCTTGTAACAAAGAAAGAAAAAACCCAGTTAAACCAAAACAGCCAATGAGTCTTCCAGGTCTGCCGTCTATGTAGCTTTCTATTGCCATATTCTTTCACCTCTCTGACAACAGGAGAGGTTTTGAATGGCATTTTGATTACATTTCTTTGATGTACCATTAGTGCATTAAAGAAATTTGTACTCCTTAGATGGGTGTAGGAGTCTAATAACTAGACTAAGTGCCATGAGTGCAGGACCCAAATAGTTTTCCTTTTTCTTTCTTTTTTTTTTAAATTCTGAATGTCAGTTCTCAAAAGAAGCATTTACCTATACACAGCAGAGTGCAAAAGGAAGATTCTGTCTGAAACCATGAATCGCCATTTCATACTGTTTACTTTTTTTCAAAGCATGTAATAATAGATCTAAACATTACTTTCAAATATGTCCCACTTGTCTTTGCTTCTTTCTGAACTCAGTTCTGTTCTCTTGTGCATTTAAAAAATGTTTTAATGTTACAGGTTCAAGGTCTTATCTGAACTCTCTATTTCCCCCTGTAGTTAGGATGGGGGCTTTGCATACTCTAGGTGCTTCATAAATATAGTTTTGTTGAATCAGTGTAAGAGTTGGACAGCTCCCTATCATTTGGAAGAGTTCATGCCGAGACTGCATGAACCCTGTCTGATAGTCTCTAGAGGAACCTTCGGAAAGAGCTTTGGACAAGGTCCCACAGAGCTGGAAGAGTCAGATTCTCCCTTTATATTTCTGAAGTCCCAGCACTTTTTAAAGTTCTAAATTCCTGGGACTCAACAATTCTTTGACTAGAAAGGGTGCTACTGCAGTTGGAATTCTTAGAAGATGTGGATTCCAATCCTAGTTCAGGTCAACAAGCATTTATTTATTCAGTGTTGTGCTGAGTATTGAGGATGCAAAGGAAGGTAAACACAGTTCCTACCCTCCAGAGGAGACAAGATGCAAACAGCCATATACATTTTAAGATGCATACAGAGTATATTGGAGGAAATCTCAGAGAAGTGACTTTATCTCTTTGGGATTCAGTTTCTCCCCCTCTGTAAGGTGAGGGAGGAGAGATGACCTCCAAAATCCCTTGCAGCTCTCAGCCAGTTATCCAGTGTTTCTGTGATATAATACTTTTTGAGACAGTTATTGTCACACAGAGTAGAAATTTAAAATAAAGTATCATTTCACAAAAAATAGCACATTTATCCATTTTTTTCTCTCCTTAGTAGGGCAGCTAGGTGGTGCAGTTGATAAAGGCCCTGGAATCAGGAGGACCTGAGTTCAAATGCAGCCTCAGACACTTACTAGCTCTGTGACCTTGGGCAAGTCACTTAACCCTGTTTGTCTCAGCTTCCTCATCTATAAAATGAGCTGGAGAAGAAAGTGCCAAACCCTCAAGTTTCTTTGCCAAGAAAATCCCAAAAGGGGTCACAACTAAGTCACAAATATGTCCTTAACTCTGAGCATATCACCTGTGGTTCAACAGTTATACCCAACAAACATTTCCTAAGTTCTTACTACCAGCAAGATACTGTGCCAGGCATGGGGCTACAGGGTACAGCAGACAGAAGTCCAGACTTGGAGTCAGAAAAATGTGAATTCTACTAGTTTATGACCCTGGGCAAGGCTCTCTCTCTCCCTCAGTTTCCTCACATTTAAATTAGAGATAATGAGTTATTAAGAATTTACTAAATGGACTTTTAGGGTTGTTGTGGGGTCAGATTAAATGAGATCATCTATGTAATGCATTTTGTTAACCTTAAAGCTCTAGGTCAATATTAATTATTATCATTATTACAAAGATGAATAAAATAATCCTGATCTCAAGGCTCTCACTGTCTAGGGTAGATAGGACAGGTACACTATAATATCAATAATGTACCATGACTGATAGATTAGATTATAGTGAAGGTACAAGATTAGATTATAGTGAAGGTACAAGAGAAGCATAAAATTCTGTGAAAAAATCTGAGAATGGGAAGGCTGTTTCTTGATTTAGGGATTAGGGATGACTTCATTTGTGTAATATTGTCATTTTCAGACTAGAATCCCAGTCCAGCAGGCAGCCCCCTTGGCAGTTCAGGGAATGAAGATGGTTGTAGCATAATGCCGTTCATTCACTCCATGAATCTGCTGTGTTAGCCAGGGACTTCTTTGTATGGCAAAGGGAGAAAAAGGAATCCCTTCTTTTTCTTTTTTTCATGTTTATATGATACTGTTGAATGTGTGGGAAAGAGTCTGTTCTTCTAAAGGGTAAATTCCCATGCTATCTTCAGGTTTTAGCGTCTCCTTAAGAACTTCAAAGATAAAACTACTTTCAGTTTTTAGACAATGCAACTATTTAGGAAAAGAGATTGGAAACTACTCCTCCAGAGCTTTCTGGAGGCCAGACTGTTCTTGGCCTGGGGTAGGCTCAAAGCAGTTATATTTGGATTATTAGATCATTTGGGCAAATTAGAGTTTGCTCCTAAACTCAGGGCCTTAAAAAGTATTTCAGATTATATTGAAAAATTTAAGTCCAACACAAACTTACATAGCTAGGCTAAATCAAATTTGATCAAAGCAATCTTGCTATTAGCTTTCTTTAATTATTAATATTTGGGTGCACAAATAGACTATTTGCTTATGTCTTCCTGATCAGAACTGGAATAAAAGGTGAGCATGACTGCCAAACACAGCATTGGTAGCTAGATTTTTGGTACCCCTGTGCAACACTGGGGCTGTCCATCTCTCCTTGATGTGATTCTTATGCATGGCCTTCCAAAAATCCTCTGTAGAGGATCTATCTAATGTGCTGCAGGCCGGTCATTAATTGTCTTTTGGGCTGAGTATTGATTCTCTATTACTTCTACTCTATGACTTAACCAGCTGGAAAAAGGAAGAATCATGGGGGCGCCATGACCATTCATTAATTCTTTTAATGGGATGCAGCATTTGGGCTGACCATTCATTATCTGTTTTTCTCATTCCATGACTTAGTCCAACTGGAAACGGAAGATTCATGGGAGCACCATGACAATTTATTAGTTCTTTTAATGGATTACAGCTTATGTACTAACCATTCATTAACTTAGCATTCTTATTTCATGACTTATCCCAACTGGAAAAAGAAAGATTCCAAGGGGCTACTAAAGCTTTTTTCAAGTATTTGAAAAGCTATTATGTGAAGGAGAGATTCTACACCAGAAGCAACAACAAGTAGAAGTTGCAAAGAGGACAGTTTAGGTTTCAGGTCAGGGCAGTTAGAGCTGACCTGCAGTATCCCAGGCTCCCTTGAGAGGTTCGCCCTCTTTGTAGGTATTGAGGCTAGATGACTGCTTGGGTCAGTCAGACTAGATGACTATTCATCTGGTATGCTATAGTGGGAATTCCTTTGCCACTAAGGTTCCTCCGAACTGAGGATTTGAGCCCTTCAATAATTTGTTTTCTGATCACATATAATGTGATATCTTTTATGTTGCCTCTTAGACCTGGTAGTCTTTGGTGATACGATGTAGCCAATTTATACCTGTCATACCTTTCTTTTTATTCTGTTGGCCACTGGGTGGGTGAATTGTATGACCATGGCAATCTGTGAAACTCTGGTCACCAACCTTGATGATGATGGGGTGCATTATGGCAAAGGGAATTAGCCTTCTGACTTTGGGGCTGTGATACAATTTCGCCATGTGAATTTGGGAGATGAGGGGACAGCTCTGTGAGGGCTGCTGCCTGCTGAACTGAAGGGAAAACGACCATATGTCTGCATGATGGCAACGAGAAGGATTTGAAGACCACAGTGTAAAACATTGCATGAAGCAGAATTTTGGAAGAGAAATAATACCATGTCATCAGCCTTTGTGTTTGTGTGTGTGATTTTTTTGGTTGGTTTTTTGTTGTTACTGTTTTTGGTCTGAATCTATGATTTTATCTTTTGGGAACTGTCCTTGTGGAAATTCCCAACACCTCCACAGATGCAGATCAGCAACTCAGCTCTAACGCAACTCAGCTGTAACGCAACTCAGCTCTAACACATCTCAGCTCTAACGCAACTCAGCTCTAACGCAACTCAGCTCTAACGCAACTCAGCTCTAACTCATCTCAGCTCTAACGCATCTCAGCTCTAAGGCATCTCAGCTCTAAGGCAACTCAGCTCTAACGCATCTCAGCTCTAACGCGTCTCAGCTCTAACGCGTCTCAGCTCTAAGGCATCTCAGCTCTAAGGCAACTCAGCTCTAACGCAACTCAGCTCTAACGCATCTCAGCTCTAACGCATCTCAGCTCTAACGCATCTCTTGTTCTTGTGTTTGAAAGTCAAATTTTCTTTTCAGCTCTGGTCTTTTCATCAAGAATGATTGAAAGTCCTCTGTTTCATTGAAAGACCATATTTTCCCTTGAAGTATTATACTCAGTTTAGCTGGGTAGGTGATTCTTGGTTTGAGTCCTAGTTCCTTTGCCTTCTGGAATATCCTATTCCACGCCCTTCGATCCCTTAATGTAGAAGCTGCTAGATCTTGAGTTATCCTGATTGTATTTCCACAGTACTGGAATTGTTTCTTTCTAGCTGCTTGCAAGATTTTTTCCTTGAGCTGGGAGTTCTGGAATTTGGCCACAATGTTGCTAGGAGTTTCTCTTTTTGGATCTCTTTCAGGTGGTGATTGATGGATTCTTTCAATACTTATTTTGCCCTCTGGTTCTAGAATGTCAGGGCAGTTTTCCTTGATAATTTCATGGAAGATGATGTCTAGGCTCTGTTTTTGATCATGAGTTTCAGGTAGACGCATAATTTTTAAATTGTCTCTCCTGGATCTATTTTCCAGGTCAGTTGTTTTTCCCATGAGATATTTCACATTCTCTTCCATTTTTTCGTTCTTTTGGTTTTGTTTAGTGATTTCTTGGTTTCTCATAAAGTCATTAGACTCCATCTGCTCCATTCTAATTTTGAGAGAACTATTAAATTCAGTGAGCTTTTGAGCTCTTTTTCCATTTGGCTCATTCTGCTTTTGAAAGCATTCTTCTCCTCATTGGCTTTTTGAACCTCTTTTGCCAATTGAGTGAGCCTATTTTTCAAGGTGTTAATTTCCTCAGCATTTTTTTGGGTCTCCTTTACCAAGGTATTGACCCGTTTTTCATACTTTTCTTGCATCTCTGTCATTTCTCTTCCCAGTTTTTCCTCCACCTGTCTAACTTGCTTTTCAAAATCCTTTTTGAGCTGTTCCAGGGCCTGAGCCCACCCGCCACCCCCCTGGGGTGTCTGGGGTACTGAGGCCCCGCCCTCCACGTCTTTCCCTAATGGCAAGAATACGTCCTCATCTTCGTCAGATCCGAAGGTCGGGATCATTTGCATTTGTTGGAAAAAACTCTCTATAGTCTTATTTTTCTTCCCTTTTCTAGGCATTTTCCCAGCCAGTTACTTGACTTCTCAGCTCTAACGCATCTCAGCTCTAACTCATCTCAGCTCTAACGCATCTCAGCTCTAACTCATCTCAGCTCTAACTCATCTCAGCTCTAACGCATCTCAGCTCTAACGCATCTCAGCTCTAGCATCTCAGCTCTAATGCAACTCAGCTCTAACACATCTCAGCTCTAACGATCGTTTTAGAGATTGCCTGGGGCTAGATTAACAATGCTTGCTTTTGGTCACACAGCTAAATGTATGTCAGATGCTGGAATCACCTAAGGCCAGCCCCTCTGGCCAGTAACTTTACCATGTTTACTCTTTGGTTGGAAATGAATCCTTTAGAAATCCCATTGTCCAGCCCCCTCATTTTAGGGACGAGGAAACTGAGGCTCAGAGAAAGGAGATGATTTCCCCCGTGTCGTGATCATCTTCTCATGTAAAAATGAGGATTACAGTGGTTCTTTTTGAGTAGAGGACTTCTACTGGGAAGTATGTGATAATAGCTAACTCATTCTTACTTAGGGTGTATAGTTTACAGAGCTCTTTATGGCCTAGATTCACAGGGATTCAGTCAGAGGGCCACATATGTCCTCAAGGTCACAGGTTACTTAACCTAGAAAGCACTTGAAAAGTGTAGACAGAAAGAATGGATTCCGATCTCCCCTATCTGCTGCCTGCTTCTTATGTGACCTAGGACAAATTACTTTATTTTTCTCAGTTCTCAAGTTTTCCCTCCATTGTAAGCTATAGTTTTGGATTAAATGGCTTCTAGTTTCCTTTCCATTGGTAGATTTATGACCCTATGAACTCTGTGCAGTTGATAGTGAAAGGAGGGGGAGGGGAATCAGTATTTGTTTATACTACTATGTGCCAAGCGCTATACTAAATGCTTTACAAATACTATCACAGAAGCTCTGCAAAGTAGGTGCAATCCCAACTGCAGTAAAAAACTGAGGCCAATGGTGGTTAAGGGATCTGTGCAGCATAATACAGCCAGCAGGTGTCTTAGGCTAGATGTGAGTTCAGGGCTTCTTGACTCAAGTCCACTGCACCATCTCCGTGCTTCAGCTGTTACTGCTGAGACAGCCTGGTGCTACGATGGACTCTGTGGGTTATTCACCCTCCTCATCTCTGCCTCTTGGCGTCCTTTAAGTCCCACCTTCTACAAGAAGTCTTTCTCGATCCCTGATCCCCACTTAAGGCATTAGCCTTCCCTCTGTTAATGAACTCTAGTTTACCCTTTGATTTAATTTTAATCTTTTTCTCAGTTTGTTGTTGTTCGGCTGTTTCAGTTCTATCTGACTCTTCATGACCCCGTTGGGGGTTTTCTTGGCAAAGATAGTCTGAGTGGTTTGCCATTTCCTTCTCTAGCTCATTTTGTAGATGAGGAAGTTGAGGCAAACAGGGTTAAGTGGCTTGCCTAGGGTCACATAGCTACTAAGTGTCTAAAGTCACATTTGAACTCAGGAAGATGAGTCTTCCTGACTCCAGGCCCAGAAGTGTATCCACTGTATTCCCTAGCTCAACTACATGGAAACAAAAAATTTTAACATTCATTTTAAAAAATTTTGAGTTCCAAATTCTCTTTTCCTTTCTCCTCCTTGAGAAGGCAAGCAATCTGATATAGATTTTAAATGTGTAGACATGCACAACATTTCTATATTACCCATGTTGTGAAAGAAAACAATGACCCCAAAAAACAATAATGAAGAAAGTTTAAAAAGTGTGCTTCAAATTGCGTTCTCTTTAGGTGGATAGCATTTTGCATCCTGAGTCTTTTGGAATTTTCTGGGATCATTGTATGGCTGAGAACTAAGTTACTCACAGTTGATCATAAATGCATAAGAGACCGTTAGTCTAAGAGCTCCTTGAGAGTAAAGAACTGTCTTTTGCCTTTCTTTATCTCCCTAGAACTTAGTACCATGCCTGGGGCAGAGCAGTCCCTCAGTAAATGAGTGTTGAGTTGTACAAAGTAACAGTAACATTGTTTGATGATTACCTGTGAATGTGTTTGCTATTCTTAGCAGTACAGTAATCCAAGACAATCCAAAGGACTCATGATGAAAAATGCTATCCATCTCTAGAGAAAGAACTAATGGAGTATGAATGCAGCTTAAAGCATACTATTTTCACTTTCTTGGGGTTTTTTTGTGTTTTTTCTGGTCTGTTCTTTTACAACATGACAAATACAGAAATATGTTTTACTACATTGCATATATACAACCTGTATCAAATTGCTTACCATCTTAGGGAGGAGGGATGTGAAGAAGGGAGGAAGAAAATTTGGAACTCAAATTTTTTGAAATGAATGTAAAGAATCATTTTTATGTGTAATGGGGAAAAAATAAAATACTGTTTAAATTTTTTTTAAATGTTGACTGATTGATCTGAAAGCCAGTGAGAGCAAAGTAGGCTGTCTTTTGAACCTTTTGGGTAAACCCACAAGTCATAGGGGCAGAACTGTCAACTAGGACAACCTCTTTAAATAGTCTCTGCAGTTGCAGAGTAGTAAATGGTATCCCCCTGTGCAGAGTCACAGTACTTTGACTCCATATAGTTTCTTCCACCCCACCCACAGATCAAAATCATTCTCATCTTTGACAGCGAAGAACCAGCAATATCTGTTGGCTGGAGGTCCTGCTTTTGTGGAAGTAAGGGAGCAGAAACCAACATGATTTTGGGATGTTTATCTACTCAAGCAGAAGGGAATTTCCTTAGTTGAAAGGTAAAGAAAAGGAGAATGCCCCTAACTGGTCTTTTGTGGTGTGTGTTCTTTCATTTTCTCTGTCATTAGGAGAAAATTTATGTTTTGTAGGAGAATCTTCTGGTTTCTAGACCAGACAGTGGGGTGAGTAATTGACTAAAATGGAAAACCAGCAAGCAGGTTGAAGACTTACTGAGGTAGGTAACGATGGGACTTGGATTTTTGCCACATGTTCCCTTCATGTAGTGCCTGCTAATCATTGTCGGTGGCAGGAGTCTAGTTTATGGTCTATATTTGCTGTAAATATGCTAATTAGCATAAATGCCTCACTTTTGTTTTTAAAAGCTGCTAATTACCTTTTAATTATAGTATAGAGGCAGTTAGGCTTGGTGTGGTTGCTAATAGATCCCCATGGAGCTTCTTTCTTGACTCTTGGTTGAACTCACAAAAATATTTTTTTCCTCTTGCTTTTGTAACAGTTTCTTTTAAAGTCACTTTTGTGTTACTTTGTCTGGATTTTTCTTATTGTAATTCCCCACTGTCTCTAAGATACCTACTTAACGTTTCTGATGGCAGGGAAAAGTAGAAATTTCTAGACTGGTGCTAAATGATAATTCACTTTTTTGCTACTCAGTATACATTTATGAAAGATAAAATGCTAATTCACTTTTTTACTACTCTGTACATTAGTGAAGGACACTCTAGAAGACAAAAATGCTTCACTTTCCATCAGGATTTTTTGGAAAAAGGAAGTCGGGTGAGAAATAGGGTGTAATTTTTGTAATCCTAAAGGAAGATTCCATCTTTAAAATTAGTTAAGAGAAGCTGCACTTCTCACAGACCAGCATCTGGAGAAAGAACGTAATGGGTGTATGGTTTCCTGATTTCCTGGTAATTGCCCTTACTGTCCTAAATTTGTGATCCTGTTAACGATAACTTCAAGTAGCTTCGGTAGCTTCCTGTTTGTGAGGGAATGAATCTCCAGCCAGAGGGAGTGCTTGTTGAACTGGTCAGCAGTTATTAAAGAACGAACAGGAAACCAACCTGCTCAGTAGTTGTGCTCCAACAGCACATGACAGACTGTAGCTCAGTGATATTTGCAAGATGGAGTCACATGCTCTGAAAATTTTCCTTGTAAAAATGAAGCTTCAGAATAGGAATTCCATCTTTTTTTGGTCATTATCTTTATTTTTCATTTTAAAAGTTTGGTGTCTTTTGTTTCTATGCCACAATCATTTTCCAATCTACTGCCATCATTAAACCTCCTCTCGTGACAGAGAAAAACAGTTCATAAAAGTCACCATCTTAATGCTATATGGTATATAATGCTGTGTATTAGCTACTTCGTCTCCTGCCTCTCTACTAAGAAGCGTTTAATCATGTTTCAAACCTGTTCTCTGGATTCAACTAATAATATGTTCGTTGTTCTCCAGGTTCTGATTCCTTTGAGCTCTTTTAGCTTGGATGTTTCTTTGCATGTTTCTCTAAATTAGGAATTATTTTTATGGAGGTTAAAGACCTAAAAACCACATCCCACAGCCATACTTCCTCCTATTACTCCTTCCTTTTTTCCTTCTTCACCCTCTTTCTCCTCTTCCATCTTTATTGAGCTGATTTATATTGGATTGTTCTTGTTCGAGGGATCACACCTAAATTTTCTAAACTTGTTGACATTTATTTTCTTCATACCTAGAACCACATTTGACTATTTTTTGCTACTGAAAATGGTTGAAGGATATGGTGCTTTTCTCCCAAGGTTCTCCTCAATTTCACTAGTTCTTACTTCTTGATCTTGTAAAAGGATTCTAGTTTCCACGTAGAAATTCGGTATCAAGTACAGTGTACTTGGATTAGATTAGGAGTACCTTGAAACTCTCACAAGTACCCCTCTAGCATCATGGTAATATACTTGTCTTATTTCATTGGTTTATGTGATTTTAACTAGGAAAGTTACTGAAACAGTTATTCTTCCCTGATTCTAAATTGGGGACATTTCTACAGATTAGAATGTGGGGAAACATGTCTTACTTGTTTCAATGAAGTGACTTTGAGGCTGGATTCTAAGTATCAGAGATGCTCTTGCCTATGTTGGCAGAAGGATGAATCATTTGATAAGGCTTCAGGGAAAGAGTCTGCCTTGCAAATACTCCTGTTCCAGGGAAAATGGCTAGTGCCAATTATTGTGGGAATGTTATAGTTTGGTTTTGTCAACAAAGTATGCTCTCATTTTCCAAATCTGGCATTGATTTGAATATTTTCTCTTTGGTAGATCTGTGTTAGGAATTTCATTTGACATTGTTCTATTCAATTTAATTGGCAAAAACTAAATACTTTTCTATGCGTGGCACCGCCCTAGGCACCGATGCTACAAAGACCAACCCACCCACCCCAAAGCAGTTCTTGCTCTCATAGTACTTAGATTCAACTTGTATACAACTTGTGCCTACATGCATTAAAAAATATTTTAAAATTTTAATACTAAATTTATTTTAAAATGATATATTAAAATATATTTTTAAAATAAAATTGTATTGATACCTTTTACTTTTGTAGCACCAAAATTTTTCTCAACACCTTTTTCTGCCTCCCTTCCAGACAGCCATCTCCTATAATATTATTTTTAAAGAAAGAAAAGAGGAAGAGGGAGAGAAAATCAACAAAACCAATCAATACATTGAAAAAGTCTGAAAATATATATAATATTCCATACTTGTGGACTTCTCACCTCTGCAAGGGAAGGGAATGGTGAGGGTGGCTTCTTATGTTTTTTTTCTGAAAAAAATATTGTTGATCTAAATATAGATCATGTTATATATTGATATAATATCTATATATATATAATATAACATATAACTTTTAGTTATTTTGTGGTTGATCTTTTCATTTCCATTGATATAGTCTTTGTGTATATTGTTTTCTTGCCTCTGCTTACTTTACTCTGCATAGTTCATATAAGTTTTTCTATGTTTAATTGTTTCTTACAGTATGGTCATATTACATTGCATTCACATATACAGTGATTAGCATGACCCTCATGATGGGCATCTACTTTGTTTCTAATTTTTTGATACTACAAAAAATTCTGCCATGAATATTGTAGTGTATATGGGACAGAGACCATTCAAAGTAATACCTAGTAATGTTTATTAACTAGAAAGATCAGAAAAGGTCTCATGTAGAAAATGATGCATGAGCTGTGCTTTGAAGGAAACTAGAGCTTCTCAAAGGCATAGGTGTATATGGAAGACTTTCCAGATCGCAAGGTGGGGGACACCTGCACAAAGACAGAGGTGAAAGACGTTCTTTTAGGAGTATCAGTTTGGCAGCTTTGTGGAAGCTAGGTTGGCTGCTAGAAATAGGCAGGCCTTTTGGAAGTCTACTGCAATAGTCCAGGAAAGAGGTGGTTGAGGACCTAATCTACACAAGAGAAGGTTGGTTCAGGAGATTTTTGTGAAGGTATGATTGACAAAACTTGGTCACTTATTAGCACTGTTGGGGTGAGTGAGTGAAGAACGTTGGGAACCTGGACTGGTGATATCTTCGATGTAAACAGGGAAGTTAGGAGGAGAGAGAGAGGAAAGATAATGAGTTTGATTTTGGATGTGTTTGGAATTGTGATACCTATGAGACATTCAGGTGGAGATTTCCAGGAGGCAGTTGGAAATATGGTGCTGGCTCTCCAAAGACTGGAAATATAAAGTTAGTAGTCATCAGTATAGAGATGACATTTCAGTCCTTGAGAGCTAATGAGGTCACAGAACGAACTAAGAGAGAAAAAGAAGAAAATTGTGGGCAGTTCTTGGTGTCTGCCCACCCTTAAGGGGCAAGACATAGGTGATAATCCTTTAAGAGAGATTAGAGCAGTGTCTGAAAACCCAAGGAGAAAGAAGTCTCTAGAAGAAGCTCTTCTGGCAATTTTCTCAGCTGTTGCCAGTAAGTTAGAAGGATGACACTTGAGATAAGGCCATTGATAAAGCCAAGCTAGTGAAGGTCATTGGTGAACCTTTCAGAGAAGTTAGTTTCATTTGCGTGGTGGAACCCAAAGCCACATTGCTAGAGTGAATTGAGTGTGGAAGATGGGAGTAGGTGGGACAGATTAGCAATTCTTTCTAAGAATCAACTTTGAACTTTATAAAAAACAGAGAGAGAAGTAGTTTATCAAATAGGAAGTTAAGTCTGATCATTGTAATATTGTGCTAACAAGAGTTTAAACTTTTGAATAATGACTTGTGCAAATGATAAGTTTTTAAAATGTTAAAAATGTACCTAAGTATTAGAGACAGCTGAGTTACTCTATAGGAGAGGTGTTTGTGTGTATCTGTGTGTTGTGTGTCAGTGTGTCGTGTGTGTGTGTGCGTGCGTGCTTGCCTTCATAGAAGAACTCTACTATCACAGAAACATAGCAAGTGAAATGTTAGCTGCCAGCTGGTCATTAGTCTTAGTAGGTAAGACAGTTTGTTTCTTATACTTTGTACCTTGCGATTATTATCATCTCTAAGGAAGTCTTTGTTGTACTTCATCAAAAATTACATAATGACCAATGGGGCCTTCATAGGATTTGTTAGGCAATTTACAACTTCTCAAGCATTGAGTATTTTATTGTTTGGATTGCTGTTACTTTGTGTCATTCAGGATTTTGCTATGCCATTCTGAAACAGTAATCAACAGGAAAAGAGAAGATGGTAAGCCATTCAATCTGCTTGGATATGTTGATAGAACTATGATCCTTTCACATGAAAATTTTCATCGCTGACTTGGAGAAAGGTCTAAATGATATTTTTATAATACTTGAAGTGGCATAAAACTAGGAACAATAAATAATGCATTAGACAGAGTCAGGCTCATTTTGGACTGGCTGGAATAGTGGACTGTATCTAATAAGTTGAGATTTAATGGGGATAAATGTAAAGTGTTATTGGGGTTTCAGAAATCAATTTCCTAAGTATAAGATGTGGGGTATGAGTAGTAAGCATTTTTTGGCAGGAAAGATCTGGTTTTAAGAACAATATGATTCAGCAGTGTAATATGGTAGCCAAAAAAGCTAATACCATCTTGTGCTGGATTGGAAGGCATAGTTCCCAGGAATAAGAAAATGGTTTATTCCCTATTTACCCTGTCCTGGACAGACCACAAGGAGAATTTTGTGTTCAGTTCTGGGCATTTTGGAAAAATGTAGAAAAATTCCAGAGGCCAGTGGCAAAAGACCTCAAGGCCATGCTGTATGAGGAGCCATCCATGAAATTGGGAATGTTTAGCTTAAAGACAAGCGTTCTCAGGGGACGTGTTATCTGTCTTCAGGAACTTGAAAGACTTTTATGGAAGAGGAATTATATTTGTTCTGCTTGGCCCCAGATGGCAGAAGCAGGAGCACTGGGTGAAAATGTCAGAGACAAATCTAGGGTTGATTTAAGGAAAAAAACGAAACAATAATTAGAGCTTCCCAGAAGTGGATGGGACTGTGTAGAGAAATGGTAGATTCCCACCCCCACCCTCCCACCCCGCCTCCTTATTTCAGGTCCTGAAGAAAAGGTGAGATGATCATCGGTGGGGTGAGTTGTAGTGAAGATTCTTTTTTGGTGATGGGTTATTCTAGATGACCATAAAGAGCTCTTCTGACTCTGAAATTCTCTGGTTTTGTGATTGAGTTTGTGCAGATCACAACTTATCCAATATGACCAGTTCATGGAGTCTTACATATCTTTAGGCTATCTGCCCAATAACATGCTTGGGCTTTCCTTTAGAGACCTCTGCGTAGTAGGATTACCAGTGCAGCATGTGATCAGCCCCCAGTTATACACTATATAAGCCATCTACCTTCTTTTCTAGTTATCTTTCTCTTTCTATGATATCCCTTACACCAGTGACATCAAACTCAAATAGAAATGGCTCCTGTGGGCCTCATATAGTGACTTAGAAAACTATATGTTAGAATTATATGGTATTATATTGTATTTTTATTTATTTTGTTAAGTATTTCCCAGTTACATTTTAATCTGGTTCCAAGCACATTATGACATTTTTCATCCTTGAGTTTGTATCGTTTCTTCTCCATCACAGTTTCTTCTTAGTAATATGTGCAAGCAAACTCATCCCCTCATTGCTTCTTTGTTGCCCTTTGGGTAACCTTCAACTTTAATTGTTCATGACTCACAGACATATGGCATCACTAGAAGAGTGCTGCACATTGGGTCCACCAGTACCCTTCATATGATATAAAGTCTGGTTAATTCTATTGCAGTCTGCTAAAGAAGGCTTGGCTGAAATGTGCAGAATGCGGGTTCAGGTTTTTTTGTTGACTTCTTATTAAAGAGTTTGTCTTGGTTATTATAAACATAATACAAATAGTCTATCATTTAGTAGATAAGACTTAGAGAGTTCCTTGGGGCTCATAGAGGCTTCATCATCAGATAGTTAATAACTAACATTTAAATAGCACCAACTGTATACTGTGCTGAGCACTATAATAGCTAACATTTATATATCCCTTACTGTGTATCAGGCATTGTGCTAAGCACTTTACAGTTTATTCATTTGATTTTCACATAAGTCTGGGAAGAAGACCCTATTATTCCCATTTTACAGATAAAGAAACTGACACAGAAGTTAAGTGACTTGCCCAGAATCACACAGCTAATAGATGTGCTGAATTTGAACTGAAGTCTTCTTGACTCCATACCCAACACACCATCCACCTAGCTGCCGTAGGGATAATTAGGGAATATCAGAGGCATTAGACTTCTGTCTAGAGTCTCTGAGATATTCTTCACTTCATATGTGCATAGATAATACCTATACAATCTAATTTACACATTGCTTTGTTAACTGAATATGTATGCAAGTAAAATTTATGGAGACTAAATGTTAAAGATGACATTTAACATATGTAAATGCAGTCTCCGTGGCACATTTCAACTCTGGTCCCTTCAGTGAACCCTGGGGAGGGAGCGTGGACATGGAAATCAGAAGACCTGGTGTTGAACTCCATTTCTGCCACTTGATGTTTCTTTGGCTTTGAGATAATCATATTATCTGTTCAAATTCCATTTTTATTAATGTAAAAAATGAGAGAATTGGACTAGACAATCACTTCTAGGAGTGATGGCCTGAATCTGTCATAATCATTTCTTAATTTTTTGTTGTTTTTGTATGATTAGATTTTCCCTATGCGCTTTCTTTAAGCTTCTCCATTAGCTGACTTAAAAGCATTTTACCTTGCATCTGTAGGGTTTGTTGAAAAGCGGACAAATAGGTAGTTCATTCCTGAAAATTCTTGTTCTGTTTTTGAGTGCGTATTTGTAAGTTGAGAGAGGTATGTTTTTTCTCAGAACTAATTTATGTGGGATGCTTTTGAAGGACTACAAGAAATGGATTGTTCAGTCAAGAAATCCCTTTTGACATTTTGGGTTGCTTGCAATATTATACCGTGCTATTTGAAAATTGTATTAAGAGTCGATTATTCTGACTGCAATGTCCTGGCAGACATGAGCATGTCAGATGTCTTGGCACGGTTTTTGACTAGAAGGGGACTTTCCCACTTCTTTATATAAGCAACAGCCAGAACGTGTGGGAGATTGATGAAATCTCTTCTGTTCTAGTGAAATGCTTTGCTCTGTGTGCTACTTAATGAAAACAGACTGTGTGTTGTGTGTGTGTGTGTGTTTAAATGAGATTAAGAAGTGAAATTAAAACCTCAAAACACTTTCCTTTGCTGTGCAATATATTTTTAGACCACACAATACAGGCAGCCTCCAATTTACAAGTAAGTTGTATTCCCAGACAAATTGGTTTGTGTAACTTGGAGTGTATTTTTCCATATAAATAGTCTTATAAGTGACCCTTCAGGTCTGAGGTCCCCCCGATAAAACCTAACTCAGACAATAACAGAAATACTGTACGTGTACAAGGGGGAAAAAGTACTTAACAATACAGCACAGTTACAAAGATTTTCAACAGGTCTTCATACTATTAATTGAATGAATCAGGAAAAACAACTTGGCATAACTGGATAAGAAATAGGTTTGTGTCGTTGTTCTGGTGCTTGAGGAAAAACAGGCTAATTAGAAGAGGAGACGGGAATGCTAGAAGACTGGGGACTGTCATGGCAGCTTTTAAGGGGCTTTTGACCTTTTCAGGGGTTTTAGAGGTTGACGACCCTGCTTTGTTGTGTCTAACTTCACTTTGGTCCATTCTGTTTTTCCTTTTTCTTGATACAAGAATTTACTGGCTCAAACGGTTGTGTGCCCATCAGTCACGTTTAAACTCCCTGCTAGGCCTACACATGGAATGAATGGAATAAATGCTTTCACTCAGGCAGCAAAGTTTCCTCAACCTCCTCAAAGCAAGTTTTGTCTCTGATCTGCCTTTGAGTCTGTCTCTAGCCTTGACTCAGATTTCTCTCGGAGTCTCTTAACAACAATTCTACTTAACACTTGGAGTCTGTTTCTCATGGTCTCATAGTTTATCTCAAACAAACCCTCATCTCACACCAGTTTTCTGACTTCTTCAGCAAGCAAGGCCCAGTGGCTGTTAGATCTTTCTCTGACTGAGACTTTTACTCTGGGCTAGAAATTAAACTCTGGATTGCCAGTGGATTCTTAGCAGATAATGCATCTTCTAGGACTGACCTGTCCCAGAGCTCCGACTCATGGGATGCTAGAGCTAGAAACCAGTACAGACCTATTATCACTGTACAGTTCCCTACCCACAGTCACACTCTTCCAGTGGGAAGAGACTGTTTAATTTTTCCTTTTTATCTTTGTGCAAACATAGTGCGTGTGTTCTTGGATCATAGATCTAGAAAGCTGGGACTTCAGAGATGTCTAGTCCAATGCTGTTTTATAGATGAGAGAATGTTAAATGACTTTCTGGAGCCCTTACAGATGCCAAGTTTCCCAGCTGGCATTTGAACCCAGGTACTCTACATGAACTGAATTTCAGCTTCTGTTGGATTGAATTGAATTGGAAGTTTGAAAACAGGACAAAAATGAGGAGACGTTGTCCCTGGGGAGTGGTAGAGTGGGTCTGGGATCTTTTGATCTAAAGCTTTAGATAGCTTTTCTGATACCTATTAGGCAACTATGTGGTACAGTAGATAGAGTGCTGAACTTGAGGTCAGGAAGGCAAGAGATCAAATCTGGCTTCAGATACTTGTCTGCTTTGATTTCCTCATCTGTAAAATGGGATAATAATATCTACCTCCCAAGAATGTATGAGATAATATTTATAAAGTGCTTTGCAAACCTTAAGCAAAAATGCTAAATATTGTAATTATCATTATTACCATCACCAAACTTTCTTAATTCTCAGCAGGCTCCTGCAATTGAAAGGGTTTGTTATCTGCAGCTCTGTCTTTTTTCCTCTAATCTACAAAACCAGTCAGGCAACTGAGTAGGTAGCAAGTACTGATAGGCAGAGGGGAATTCCTTGTAGCAGCTGTGAGGGAGGATTAGGGATCGATCCCTAATGATGACTCAAAAAAGCAAGGGATGTGTGACACCTGGGACGAGGGAGGAAAGTGGAACGTTAGGGAAGGAATCATGACAGGGAGAGGAGGGGAAGCTCTGTGGTAGGAAGGTGACTGTCCAACCAGAGATGTTCACCGTGTACATGTAAGGGGCAATCCTAAATTCATACGTTGAGGGCTACCTCATATAAAATTATTTTACATATTGAATGTATGTATTAAAAATTCACAAGCCTTTTTTTTTAACAGTTTCAGATTGAGAAATACCTTATTAGAATAATAGTTTATATTTCTGATGCTGGCTGCAAAAAAATAATTCTTAAAATTGAAATCCTAAAACTTGGAACTAATTTAGTTTAGTTCAAATTCACATTGGGGATAAGGAAACTAAGAGTGAAGTGAATTGATAGCTAAAAATAAAACCAGTTATCGATTGGGTTGGTCCAGCACAGGGACTCCCCTAGGCTCTCTAGAGGATACTTTGGTGACTCTAGGGTGTCATCACTGTGAGTATTCCTTTCAGTAAGGTACAAGCCATCCAACACTCTCAACATTTGTAATTCTTGTCCATTTTCGTTCTTAGGATCATAGGCCTAATGCTGGAAGATACCTAAGATGTCAGCTGGTCCAACCCTTGCGTTTTACAGATGAGTAACTGAGGCCAAGAGAGAGTAACATGCCCAAGGTCACCTAGGTAATAAGCATCAGAGGCAGGATTAGAATGTAGGTCTGCAGACTCCTGTAAGAACATTTAGACTCCTCTAAATGCATGCTGGCTGAGGGGATAGAATGCCAACCCAGGAGTCAGGAAGAGTTATATTCCTGAGTTCAAATCTGGACTCTGGCACATATTAGCTGCATTACCCTGGGCAAGTCATTTCACCCTATTTGCCTCAGTTTCCTCATCTGTAAAACAAGCTAGAAAAGGAAATGACAAAACTGCTCTTCTGTCTCTCCAAGAAAATCCCAAATGGGGTCACAAAAAGTCAGACACAACTGAAAACAACTTGACAATATCCTTGGACGCAAGAGCTAGTATTATTTTCACTGTACCACACAAAAATACTTTAGAAGAGGTCCATCCAATGCTTTAGGAGCTTTTTAGATCTTAGCACTGCATGAGTGGGGCACATGGACTGCTCTTTGGATAACTTCCTCAGGCTGGAACTTCATCTTTCTTCCTTTTCCTATTATGTAAACCTTTCTAGAGGCATCCTTTATGTCATTTCCCCTACCTAACTGTCAGTTGCATTTTGCAGACCATTCAGACTCTCCATGAACCTGTCTCTTGCCTTTGGGTGTACTACTACATTCTTCGGAGGCTATGGAGTTCCATAATTGACAGTAAAACAAATGGTCCTTTGTTCCAAAGAGGTGCTCTTGGTTCACTTAAAGTCACTGCCTAATTTAAATTTTCCAAAGACAAATCAACTCACTTCTTATTCTAGGGTCAACTCACTTCTTCTGAATCCCCAACTCATAGTTCAAATGTAAGCACTTGTGCAGGATGAATGCACTGGTGGATCAGTGCTATAGGTTGTCCATGCAAGTGCCGGTCATGAGAATGGACAACAGGTATTCTTCAGCCTTTGATTTTTTTCTTTATGAATGATTAGTTTGAACTTAATTAATAAATCAAATTAAATCATGGATACACAGTCTTTACAAAGCTGCAAGTACTATATAAATAGTAATTTATTATTGATGCTGTTAATTATAATAGATTTCATTTGAGAGGTTCTGAAGTGTCCTAGGGCTTGATAGAATCAGTTCAATGCCTTCTGCAAATAGGACAGTCTGATGGACCTCACTAACTATAGACAAGTCCCCTTCCTTTTAGAGTCTGAGCTGGATAGTTGCCACCGTAGTGACCAAGATGCTTCAGGAACATGTATTTCCCTGTTTTATGCTTTGTTTGTTATTAATCATCAGAGAGTCATTGAACAAAGTTAACTCTGTTGAGAAGTCTTTCAAAGAATGTTGTGTGATCTTGACATATCCTCCTTGTTGGAGGAAAGGGCAGTCTTTTGTCCTCACTGATCAAATCTGTGAGTGATAGGAAGCATTAAATAGAAGACATGGTCTTTGACCTCCGACACCTTACTGTCTTCTAGAGGCAGCAGCAGGGTGTCGAGTATATTATAAGAAAAAAAGAGTTTCTGGTACTCTCACCTTCCCCACCAGCCACCTTCAGGAAACATTTTCATTTTGTTGAGCCCTACTTTTAATGACCCCATTTGGGGTTTTCTTGGAAAAGATACTGGAGTGGTTTGCCATTTCCTTCTCCAGCTCATTTGACAGATGAGAAAACTGAGATAAACAGGGTGAAATGACTTGCCTGGGTCACACGACTAGTAAATGTCTGAGGTCAGATTTGAGCTCAGATCTTCCTGACTCCAGGCCCAGTGCTCTATCCCCTGTGCCTAATATGTATTAGTATATTAGATTTAGTTTACAAGATGAGGTACCAGTTTCTGTCCTACTGGAGTTTATAGTCAATCCCATCTTGCCTTTCTTCCAAATTTAGTTGTAGAAGAAAGTAGGAGGTGTCAACCTTAGTAGCTCTTCTGTACTATAAACATTACTTAGAAGAGGAGTTAGGTAGTGTAAACAGTGAGGGAAATTAAGTTGACCTAGGTTCTAGCCTTGCTTCTGCTAGATATTAGGATGCACTCTACTTCGAAAGTGACTGTGTCTCTATTTTGCCTGTGCATCTCCATATACCTGTTGTACCTGAGGGAAAATTTCCTTTTTGTCTTTATCCCTCATTATCTAGCATGGCCCTCACCCATACTGGGTAGTTAGTATTTATTGAATTGAGTAGCTATATTTCTTGAAGCAAGTCACTTAACTTTTTCCTGCCTTAGTTTCTTCTTCTATAAAAACAGAGTTAGACCAGATGAGGTTCTTTCCAATTCTAAGTCTGTGGTTCCCTGAGTCAGTCTTGTGATACTTTTGTCCTACATCCCTCTCTCAGTAATCACACTTTTTTATCCTTCCCTTCTTTCATAAAATTCTTTTCTATTTAGAGAGATCTGGGATGACAGCTAACAAGCCCAACTTATTTAATCGTATATAGTACAGGCTTTGAGGGGGCATCTAGTCTAATCTTTTCAATTAACATGAATTTATTTTCTTTCCTTACCCCTCTCCATTAAAAAAAAATAAGAAACACAGCACTTGTAACAAAAATACACAGTCAAGGAAAACAGATTTTGCTGGCCACATCCAAAATGTGTGCATCTCATTCTGCACCTTAAGTCCATCACATCTCTGAGGAGGAGCATAGCGCTTTGTCATGGATACTTTGGAATCAAGGTCGATCATTGCATTGCTCAGTTTTGTTATTGCATAAATTGTCTTCTAGTTTTGCTCATTTCGCTCTGCATCGGTTCATGCAAATCTTACTGTGCCTTTCTGAAAACATTCCTTTCACCTTTTGTGGTACGTTATATTCTTATACCATAATTTGTTCATCAATTCCCCCCCCGATGGTTGCATCCCTTTAATTTCCAGCTCTTTGACACCACAGTAAGAGCTTCTACAAATATTTTTGTAAGTATGGGTCCTTTTCTTCTTTCTACAATCTCTTTGGAGAGCAGAGCAGAGGTATAGCTGTGGTATTGCTGGGTCAAAGGGTTTGCAGTTTAGTGACCACTTTAAATTCAGTTCATTTCAACAGGTCTTTACCAAGTACTCCCTGTGTGAAAAGTAATGTGTTAGGTTAGCAATGGAAAAATGAGAACAGCAACAATGAATTCCTGCCCTTGAGGAGCAAGAATTTGGGTTTTGATGCCTTCAGCTGGTGGATCAAACCCTTCTGTACCTTAGTAAATAGTTTTAGATACCTGTATATATGAAAATAAAAACTTTTATTTGAATTAAAAAGTTCTCAGTCTTATAAGAGTTTCCTTTAAATGGCTAATACACACACATATAATACAGATATACAATACATATATATATCTGAAGATGGAGGACTACAGATAGGGATATTTAGTTTATAGACATTAGAAATAATGTATTTGGATAGGGAAATTTGCAGAATGAAATGCATTGTGTAAAGTCTTGTACCACAGTAACGCAGTGTATGCAAACCCCACTCTCCAGAGGCGATGGCTTTCAGTTGGTTTTTGCCCAGATAGTTTGTGCTGATCCATCTACTGCATTTTCTCAGCTCTTCTCTTGACCCAGGTACACTGACTTGAGGGTGAGTGACAGGAATCAGGATTGCAGTCTTGCTGTAGAAATGAATTAAGCTAGGTGTTATAGACCTAATGAGCTGACAACTTCCATCTTTTGCTGTACTCAGCTAAACTACAGCCACAGGAATATCCCAAGCCTTGCTGAGACTCTCACCAAATAGTGATATAGGCACTGAAGAGCCAAATGAGCCAGATCTTTGGCAACAGAATCCAATCTGTTACTTGATTTCGATACAAAGCGCTTAAAACGTTTTCATCAATATCTTTCGTTTTGATGTTGTCTATTTTTCTCAGTATATCCCCTTTTCCTCGGAGGGTTTCATCTCTTATGGTGAAGAAATTAAGCAAAATCAACCAACATATTAAAAAGTTTGATATTATTTTCAGTATTCAGCACTCATCATCTTATAGATCTTTTTAAAGAAGCATGGAGTGGGGTGATCTTGTGTATCTTTTTGGGGGCTAAGCTTAGACATTATAATTTCACAGCATTCAGTTTTGATTGTGTTACATTTGTTCTTTCCATTTACACCATTATTATTAATATCCAGATGGCTCTGGAGGAGAAAGTGAGGCTGATGACCTTGCGCAGCCCTCCCTCCCTCAAATTAAAGTCAAGTGAAAGTCATGTCATCATTTCCCCTGATGTCATGGTCCTCTTGGAAAATGAAGGACAAACACAATTAGTAATTAGGCATTTTGTTCTACTGGTGTTGGAAAGACTTCTGTGAACTGATGCAAAGTATAGCATGAAGACTTATTGAAGGGAATACACTTTTATCCAAGGGGTGTTGTAACTGCTGTTTGTTGCAAGAGATGTGGCTAGACAGCAGTTATTTGAAAAAGAGTTGAGGGTTTTGGTGGACTGCACGTTCATTGTGAGTCATCAGGGTGACTTGGCAGCCAAATAAACCTAGGGGGATTTTAATCTGCCTTAACAGAAAGGAATGTAGTGCCCTGGTCAAGGGAAGTGATAGTTTTGCTGCCCATACCACATCTGGAATATTTGAAAAGTTCTGCACTTTTAGGTAGAACATTGACAGCTCCTAAGACTTCCCGAGGAGAGGGGAGAAGGAGAGTCAAGCCCTGCCCTTGGTTCAGATATTTTAAGGGTTGGCATGAGACAGAGATTTGACTTGCTTTGTTATTTCCTAAAGGTCAGAATTGTAAGTAGATGCTACTGAGTGGCAAATTTCAGTTAAATTGAAGGACACATTTCTTAACCACAAGAATTGTCCAAAAATGTTTACTGAGATAACAGGTTCCTACAACAAGGAGGTCTTCAGTGAGATACTTTCTAACTGTTTCTTGGGGATGTTAGAAGGGATTCCTGCTTTGGGCATAGTTTAGGACTAAAATCCTAAGTGGTTCTTTCTACTATTCCATAATTCTGGGCCCTTTTTCTTGTTACTCAGAATTGTTCTGGGTTGCTCATAATGGTAGAAGGTAGTGTTGCACACTGGGAAGCATGTTGGCTACGTAGTGAAAGGACATATCTCTGCCACATACTTCTTTTGTTTCCTTGGGAAAGTCACTTAACCTTTGGACCTCTGAGGCCCCGTCTAGATCTTAAATTTGTGTTCATATATCCCATATTTGTGTAGTTTTTTTTTCAACTTTAAGGATATAGTCAAACTCAGACCAAAATCTCCAATCTGTTCCATTTTCTGTTATTATAGAAAGAAGAACAGTTGAAGTGAGCAGCTAAGTGACACAGTGGATAGAGCGCTGGACCTAGAGTCGGGAAGACCTGAGTTTAAATTCAGCCTCAGGCACTTACTAGCTCTGTGACCCTGGACAAGTCAGTTTACTCTGTTTTCCTTAGTTTCCTTAGCTAGAGAAGGAAGTGGCTTTACACCAGTACCTTTGCCAAGAAAACCCTCAAAAAGGGTCATTAAGAGTTGGACACGATTTAAAAATGCCTAAGCAAGAAAATATGGCTTCGATGTAGGACAGTTACACTTTCTGGATTTAGAACTTTAACTGGGGGGTAGGATGAGGGAAAGGAAAGGTATGCACCTGACTTGCCAGGCAGTTTAGAGAGAAGTCTGTGGAGGAAGAGAGATGGTCAGAGAGGTGGGAGTGAAGTGAAGAATGGTTTTCCTGAAGGAGTGTTTCAGGAGAGACAATCACCAATCAGGAGAGCAGAGACCTAGGAGGAGAGGGTGGCCAGTCATGGATAGCTGGCAGTGTACATCACTGAAAGGAGCCATAAATGGATGAGCTCACCGATCTATTTGAATTTGAGGTCGTTCTCATTTTATGTAGCCTAATGAAGGTTACATTTGCACTTCTTGCTGCCGTTGCTATGATCTTTCCCCCCTACCTTCACTTTGTAAACTTCTTACAAATAGAATTTATATTCAGCATCTAGCACAGTACCTGACACTTAGTAGGCACAAAAAAAAAAAAATTTTAAGTGATTTCTGTCTGGTTTGGAAAACCAATATTGTTTCCCAAACGAGAAATGATCCTTCTTCATTAAGTGACTTGGTGTTACTGATGACATTTTATTTAAATTCAGTTAAATTGGGATTGATTTAAGGTTAGAATTCTTAACATAGTTTCATTTTCCTATGGATTCTAATTTTTTTCCCCTCTCTTAAGGTCTTCAGTTTTATTGTCACAATTTTATAGTAAAATAACTCCTTAGGGAAAATATTAGTTAAAGCATTGGGTCTTGCATAGCCACAAAGAATGTACTCTTGCTTTTTCTCCAGTAGGATATAAGCTCTTTTGAAGTCAGTTACTGTTTGGTTGGGTTTTTTTTTGGGGGGTGGGGTTGGTCAGGGGGAAAGTGGTCCCTTTCCCCAGTGCTTATAAAATTGAATGCAACTGAAGGTGATTTGGAAAATTTAATTTTCTGTTCAATTCTGCAAATATTTATTAAATGTCTGTTACGTACCAGACACTGTGCTAGCAGTGGGGATTGAGGGACAAGGAAAGAAAAAGCCCCCAAGGAACTTTATTTCTCTGGGGATGTTGGAAAAAGAGAGGTGAAAGGAAAATACTAAAGGTACACAGATAAAATTGTACCAGATGAAGTAAAGGAAGAAAAAGCTCTTGCCACCAAGATAACAGGAAAGACCTAGTGCAGAAGGTGGCACCAGAGCCATGCTCTGAAGGGAGTTAGGATTCTATGAGGGAGAGGTGAAGACCAGAAGGGATTCCAGACCTAGCTTTCAGCAGGGAAGTCATCTGGGTTAAGACCTGGAGATGAGAGGAGGATTTTACTTAAGGAGGAAAACTAGCTTTGACAAAGAGAACAGAAGGGCATCAACCATTCTCCCTGAAATCCGGTAACCTGTAAAGGGAAATGTTATTTTTTTTTAAATTTTTGAGCTATTTTAAAATTTCCTCTTTAAGAAAAAATAAATGAACTAGCTTCCAGATTTTTGGCCTTCTCTTAGGTTTTTAAATAAGAAGTTTGTTATGGCCAAGGGAGCAATTAGTTGAGAAATAATGCTTGAGTGAATACTTGGGATCATTAGCATATAGTAAAGAGAGAGTAACATGCTAAGTTGATTAGTTAATATATTCTTTTCCCTTTCCCTTGTAATATATGAAAAGGAACACATGGTTTGAAACCATTGTTACTGTGATAAGTAGAGATGCATTCCAGCTTTGAACTTGATTCACTTTTTTTTTAAATTTTAGATGGACTGAGTCCCTCCCATTGGGGAATGGAACATGACCTTAGTCTGGCTTTAGCTTCTGTTTCCCACCCACCCCTCCACTGTGTGTATGGGGGGGTGGGGTTTAGTTTTGCTAACGTTTTTCTTTCTACACTTTGTATTCAAAGGGACTGGATGTTTTGTAAGGATTGTAGACAATTTCTTGTACCTTAATAACATGGCACAAAAATTTCCATACCACTTCAGAGGGACAAAACTTGAATCCCCTATGTTTGGCTTTGGAATACAATCAAAGGTGCAGATTCACCTCCTCTATGCCTCTCCTTGACCCATTTTCCAAGGACCTATTTTCAGTTAAGTGATGGAGGTAACTTTCAGATGCTGACAGTATCTTTTAATGCCAAGTTATTGAAATCATACCTGTTAAGAAACTCTTTTTCTTAAATTGTGGAAAAGATAATGAAGAAAGCTTTGTAATTAATGTCATAAGGACCTTTGATAGTAGAGCTGTAACCAGAGTGGGACAGCTAGGGCTTTACCTAAGGGGGCCAGTTATACAGGCTGCTAATAGCATACTTGCATTCCTTAAGCAATATAGAAACAGCAGAACTGAGCACCTAATTAGCACAAATAATTAGTTAAAATAGGAAGCTACAAGTTGGCAAGCTCTTCCTTGTCTTCCCTGACTGCTTTTGACCCAGCTTCCTGTTCTCCAACTGAAGGCCATTTACCATTGACACAAGTTGTGATATCTGTCCCAGTTGCAAAATTTCCCATTTGAGGTTCTTGGTAATATATGATCATGTTAAATAGCTGTTCATGACCCAAATTTGACCTACCTTAGCAGAGAACATTGGTGTCACTCGTTTGATATAATGCAAGCTATACATTTTTATTTGAAATGTTATTTATTGATTTACCTTGATGTGATAAAACTCTAACTAGTAATTAGCCAAACTCATTACTTGTAAGGCACCATTACTCTGGTCTACATTACTGTGTCTAAAGTCACAGAAGATGCCACCTATCCAAAGTGAAATATAACACTCAGACTAATTTATATATATTACCTTCCCTTTGGTTTAGAAGTGTGGCCACTTTGTCTGTAAGCACAGTTCTAGTGGTGTTGGAATTCAGCTATCATGAAACTCTTGCTGTAGGCACTGCCACTGCTGTATCCTTTTAATTTTATCCTTAGGCAGCAGAACAGTGGTATAATAAGTGGATTGGACCCTCTCCTAAAAGCCTCTGGTACCAGTGGCCATGTAAAACTAGAAAAACATTATGGTGCCAGGAACAGTCAGATGGGTATAACGCAAGTGGAGTGAAGGTTTTCTATGTGTCCAATGAAGTAGGCCCTTCTGTTTGGATGGACATAGATGGTGTCCTTGTATATAGTAAAGGAGGGAGGTACTTGTCTGCTGAAAGCTATGGAAGTTATATTTCTTAATCTAGTTTTGGATTACCCGTTGGTCTTGCATGGCAATGATGAAGGCTTAGAAAGATAGAGGAACCCCAAAACTTGAGTTCCCTGTGTGGGCCATCTGGAAAAGAATTTCACAGACTCAAGCATTCTGAAGATCAAGATGGTAAAGAGTTATTACACTTTTCAGCGGGTAAAAGTTCTTAGGGAAACTGCAATTTGAATGGGGTACAAAGAACATATTTTGTAATAAGACATGTTCCAAGTATGATTATTAGGTGATTTGGGGCAGGATTAGGAAATGGTTAGTTCTTAAAGGAACATGCACTTTAAGAGTTCATCAAGAAATAACCTGGGGAAGGGGGGCTACATGGAAGTATGGTAAGTCAATTAACTGTCCAGATTGACTAAGGAATACCAGCCTGTTCTCATCAATGTCTTGTTAGACAAGATAAATACAAGGGAGTGTATTTATGTCTCAGTCTGGGATACACATAATTGGTCAATGAGTAGTAAATGTCATTATGACCTAGTACACAGCCAGTTCAGCCAGTTCACAGCTGGTTCAAACTAGTAAATTTTGAGGTGCAGCTAGCTATGGTTTTTGCTAGAGCAGGCTGTTCTCAGGCTGGAGAAAAACTTCCTGGGATAGTGTTTTGAGGCTAGGGAGAAATGTGATTTTTAGAGAGAAATGGGATTTTAGAATTGGGGTCCAAGCATAGCCACCAAAGCACCCCATCAGATAGAGAGGTACAGAAAGTCAAGTAGTGTTTAGAATAACTGATGTAAGATTTTGAATACTCTTGCGGCTAAGGTTCCCACACAAAATCATGAATTTTATTTTATTCTGGGTTTATCATACAGTCTGTTAAAGATATCATAAGATGCTAGATTTAGAACTAGAAGGGGCCTTAGAATATGCGTAGTACAGCCCTCCCATTTTAAGCCTACCTCACTGTTTACTTGGTTATAATTGAGTTTTCAGTTGAAGAAGTCCTTGAAGAGGACAATTTCTCTCTAGAAGAGCATCACCTAATCCACAAAAATGCCTCCTAATGATTCGCCCCAGCTCAGACCTAACAACAAAATATTGGTATTTCTGTTCAAAGAGGACCGAAAGATGAACAACTTGGGCAGTATTGTGGAATGTTAACCAACCAGGCAGTCAACATGCATTTATATATAAGTGCTTTCTGGCACCTAACTAGCTACTTGAGGGAGAGGGGGTAATGTACAAAGATAAAACCAAATCATCCTTGGGGGTAGGAGTGGGGAGAGACATGCTCATATGAGCTATAGGAAAGACACAAGAGGACTTTGAAGGGAAAGGCACTAATCTAGGTGGTACAGTCGATAGAGTGCTAGATCTAGACTCAGGAAGACCTGAGTTCAAATCCCACTTACTAGCTCTGTGACCCTGGACTTAACTCTACTTGCCTCAGGTTCCTCATCTGCCAAGTGAGCTGAAGAAGGAAATGACAAACCACTCCAGTATCTTTGCCAAGAAAACACCAAAAGGGGTCACAAAGAGTCAGACAGGACTGAAAATAATTAAAGCAGTGGGTAGAGTGCTGGGCCTGAAGTCAGGCAGATCTGAGTTCAAAGTGCCTCCCAGACAGTTCTTAGCTGTATGACCTTGCGTAAATAATTTAACCTCTGCCTGCTTCAGTTTCCTCATGTATAAAATGGGGATAATAATAGCACTCCCAGAAGGAGAAGTGAGGTTGGTGACCTTACACAGCCGTACCTCACTCAAAAAACATCAAATGCAAGTGTTGTCATCATTTCTCTGATGGCATGGACTGCTTCGGCAATTGACAAACACAAGAGGGGGACCAAATGAGATAATTATTATAAAGCACTTAGTACAGTACCTGTCACATAGTAACCTCTGTATAAATGTTAGCTAGATTTTTGTTATGTGGAAAGTGGCTCCTGCTCTTTGAAAAAAAGACTTCTAAGCACCTAGGTGCAGAGGGAGTGGATGCGTTATAGGCATCAAAGATAGCCAATGGGAAAGGACAGAATGTTGCCTATTAAGTCTGGAAAGGTAGCATCATACCTGAAGAGATTGAGAAACATGTCATAGCATGCTGTTCCTTGGTGTGTTTGATACTTCAAGTTAATCACAAGAATGTAGGAAATCAGTCTCTGTTCCGTGTTCTGTTTTATGTCATTGGTTTCCCAGGTGGGTCCAGAAACCCATTCATAGTTTGTTTGTCCACATAGTTTGGTGGTTAAGCTTAGACTAAATTGAGCTGATGTTTAATTACTGACTGACATAATTTACCATTACACTGTGAGTGAAATACCTCATGTTTTAGAATTGTTATTCTGGAACAAATAACTTTGAACGCACGACATGTGAGTGGTATGAATGAGGCCTTGAAACTTAGTCCCTAGGAACAGTTGCCAATGCCAAAAATTTTGTTTCTTTTATAGTTTTTTATTTTTTCTTCTAAAATTTTCCCTTACTCAACCTGCCTCACTATGTTCTTCCTTTCCCTCTAATTCCTTTATGCTATTTGGCACAGAGGACTTGAATTATTTGTTCTTTTCTTTCTCTTAAAGTTTTATTGCTGTGAATTCCTTCCTTCTTTCCCTCTTTCTTCTTCACTTTCCAATGACTACATGCCTCCACTCAAACAGACTTCCCCTTCCTTGTAACATATAAGAATAGTCAAGCAAAACAACTCATTGGCTATGTCTGAAAATGTATGCCTCCCTCTGAGACCATAGTCCACACCTCATCTCTGCCGACAGATGGGAAGCATGCTTCACTGAGGCATTGAAGATGTAATACTAGCATCACTGTGTTGATCAGTTTTGACCTCTTTCAGTATTGTTTTTCATATTTTTATCATCTTTGTTGGTTCTTCCCACTTGGCTTTCTTTCATGTAAGACTCCCCATATTCCTCTGAGCTCTAAATATGCATCACTGATGACAGCGTTAAAATATTCCATTAACAGTTGTATGTCTCAATTTACCTAGTCATTCCCCCAGGCATTAGGTACTCGCTATTCTTCATCCACTTCAGTTCTTTGCACCTATAATAAAACATTATTATATTTTTTTGTATATATGGGTCTTTCTTGACTTCCTTAGGGTATATGCCTGATTGTGATATCAACCAGGGAGTTTCCCCTCTACCCAGCTCAACTTCAGTCCAATGAGGCATCTAATGGCACTAAAACAAAATGGGTTCATGACCAAAACTCAGTTATGGATAATTATTGATTACAAAAGGGGTTCTAACTCTGATTGGTCACTCTGGGTTTGTTACATCTGGAATGAATCTTCTTTTAATTGTTGTAATGCCTAGCTGGTGCTTCCAACTATGTGACAAGGTAGCTAGAGATTAGATTTGTTCTTTAGGGCCAATGTTGGAACAGAGTAAGGAGCAAGGAGTAGAAGTTGTAAAGAGGCAATTCACTTGTTGTGAAAGGCAAAGAAGCAAAACAAACTTTCTGTGAATTTAAATTCTTCTAAAGTGGGATGGGCTCTTTAGGAGTCAGTTATTTCCTTCTCATTAAAGGGCCTTACGGGGAACCTAGATCATGGTGATGTTGTGTAAGTTCAGGAACACATGGAACTAGAGGACCCCTCAGTTCCCTTCAAGTGTTGAGATCCTGTGGTCTCCTGCTTCAGCTTTGGGTTCCTCCTCCTCCTTCTGTTGATGGATCTTGGGAGGGACACTCCCACACTCTTACCCACTTCCCCTTGTGGCCAGCAGTGTGCATTTACCAGTTGCCTGGCATCCTGTGAAGGCAACATCAAGAGGTTTGAATTTAAATCCTGCCTTCTGTCCTTGTTAGGTATGTGACTTGAAATAGATCCCTTGCACCCTAAGTTTATTTAACTCTACAATGGGAATAATTATTCCTCTAGTCATTGGGTTGTTGTGAGGAAAGAAATTTGTAAACTTCAATTAAGGAAATGTAAGTTATTATTATAGCGTTAGGGAAAAAATATTCCTGTTTATGGTGTCAGAATTGCAAACTTGGACTTACTAGCATCTGTGTTAGATCAGCAGAAGTAAGTTTGAAAATGCACAGTTGTTGGTGGTGCCAGGTAGCATTAAAAAGTAGAGGTATGTAATGAACCAGGTAATGAAAGCTTTAAAAATGCAATTAGGACTTTACTGTTATGGTACAGTAAATGTAGATCTGGAATCTTAGTTGTCAACTAATGTTATCTCCTCAGTATTCGAAAACTGGGACCCAAAGGGGAGAAGTGAATTTCCTAATGTCACCAAGGTAGGAACTAAGTGAAAGAAATACAGACATCACACACACACACACACAGACACACACACACACACCCAGGTGGCAAGATACATTTACATGTATATATCAAAGTTGAATTTTGGACTTAACTACTTTTTGTGATTCACTGTTATAATTTCAGTTGCATCTATCCTTGTGAAGCTATAGAAGATAGAGAACCAGCCTCAGAGCCAGAAAAACCAATATTCAAGTCTTGCCATTGTTAAGTACTGGCTATATGAACCAGGAAAAGTCAATTTAACCCATCATTGCTCTAGGCTGCTCTCAGACTCAAGTTGCAGCAAAGCATCTGAATTCCACTAGTAGAAGGAGCTTCTATACCTGGAAATTCCCTGTACCAGTACAGTTCCATTCCATATCCCTATCTTCTTTCTCAGTTTTTCTAGTTCTGCCTTGAAATAAAATTATATTCCATAAACCAAACTTATCAATTTTTGAGGTTCTGCCTTGGAAAGGAAGTAGACTAGTTATGTGGTGAAAGTAAGTGATAACTGATAGTCAACCTGATTTGTTCATAGTTGCCCCCTAAATGTTGACAGACCAAAAAAGGAAATTCCAGAAGAAGGAATAGATTTTCTGTGGCTGCTGTATGAGAGAACCTAGACAAGAATTATGCATAAAGAGATTTTTTTCAAAACCTCCATGGATCCACCATGGATCCATTGAAGTACTAACCCAGTCTGAATAGCAAGCTAAGCCCTTGCTATTTGCTTAGTAGATCACACTCTGTGTTTTCATTATTCCACCAGAACTATAGGATAGTTTTAAGTCTACAAAGAGATACTTATGACCTATTCAACACCTCTACCTGGATTTTGCGTAGTCATCTCAAATTCCACATGTCCAAAACAGAATTCCTTATCCCCCCTCTCAAACTGAGTATCCCTCTAAACCGATTATCTTTTTCTATTGAGGATACCACTATCCTTCAGTTCACCTTGGCTCCATCCTCAACTCTTTTCTCCTCCCCACACCTAATCAGTTACCAACACCTATCTAGTTTACCTCCACAATGCCTCTCACTTTTGCCCCCTTCTCTTCACTGAAAGTCAATACCAAGTTCAGTGCAATCATTCACTTGGACTATAAACAATTGAGTTTCTCTTCTACAAGTCTAAACTGCCATGAAATTGGTATTCCTTAAGTACAAGATTGGTTTGACCATGCCTCTCCCTTGTTCAAGATGGCTGTTGGTGGCCAAACTCCTCCATTTTGTGTTTAAAGCCCTTCATCTGGCTTTGAACAGTCTTTCTAAACTGGTTTTACTTGACTCTCCTTGGTCTATTCATTGAATGGGTGTATCTCACTCAAAGTGAGAATCTGACAAGATCTTAGTCTAAAATGACTAGGGTAGCACATTGCAGCCTGGGCCATCTCCAGTCATCCTGATGAATGTCTGGCCACAGGACCCAGATGGCTCTGGAGGAGAAAATGAGACTGGTGACCTTCACAGCTCTCCCTCACATCAAAGTCAACCACAAGTCATGTCATCATCCTGATGGCATGGTTCGAACACAGCAGCAAGCTCTCCTCCTTAATTCACTGTATATGTTAGCTAAACTTGCCTACTTCCTAGTCCCTAGATATTGTATTGGTGTTTCTCTTGCCTGGAAGGCATTCCTTCTTTCACCTCTACTTCTTAGAATCCTGAGCAACATAAATTCAAGGCTTAATTCATGTGCCATCTTTTTCTGATTCCTTCAGATGCTAGTGTTTTCAGTTATTAAGTCATGCCATACCCTGAAAGCTGCTTTATGTGTGTACATACATAATTATACATATATCATATGATAAATAATATATACATATGTAATACTTTATATATTATATATGAAATATATAATAATACATGCTTTATCTATCTCCTCCCAAGACCCCTCCAAATTATAACGTTTCCCAAAGGCAGACAGTGGTTTTTTGGGGGCTGAGGGGGTTGTTCTGTTTTCTCATGTCTGCAGGGCCTGTTACACAGTAAGCTTCTGATAAATGTGTATTGATTTGAATCAAATGACTGACTGGCTGTCCTGGTTAGTCAGAAGTTCATATCCTTCGTGACCCCTCCCCAACCTTCCCCAGGCAACTCTTAAGATTAAGAAAAAGATGAGTTTTCTGTCTATAGTGATAGAAGGGGCCTTATGATGAGATACCCCTACACAGATGAAATGCCCAGTCCAGACCCAATAAAGAAAAACACATATTAATATTATTTACAGGGAAAGCATAATTGAGTTACAATAGAGATGAGTAGGCATTTTACATTTTCAACTTGCTTATCATTGCTGTAGAAGTGCAATCAAACAATAAATATGTACTGAGTGCCTACTGTCACTTTTCTGTTACGTCCACAAAAAAGTGAATGTATTCCCCCTAGTTCCGTAGCTTTTCCTACCAGGGACGGAGTTAGGAATCCAAGAAAGTAGTGCCTAAGGAGATGGGAAGAAAGTTGATGTCAGATTATACTGTTGAAAAAAAACAACCTGGAGTGATTGGTGTCTGGGTTTCAGTGTAGGATAATGACTTTTTAAACTTGGGTTTCCCAAGAACCAAAGCAGCCCTTTCATGCCTTCAGATATGGGTATATTGGCCAGTTTCTTGAAAGGAACAAGAATGAACCAAGACGTCATCAAGCCCTTTTACAAAGAAGTTTGAAAAGGAACAAGTGAATTGAGCCCACTGTGAGTAAGGCCTTGGGATTGTGGGTCAGTAGTCTTCCTTTCAATGGAGCCAAGGGTTGGAAAATTTTTCCAAGTGTTGCTTCTAGAGATTGCAACTTTCCAGGCAGTCTCTGGCAAAGACCTGTGTTTCATCATTTATCATTTGCCCTCTCAGCAGAACCTGGTTCCCACAGATTGATCTTGCCCTAAACAGGTATCCAAGGTAATGTGAGCTTTCAGCCTTTTGTCTTAGCTTAAATGGTTTGCTCTAATGAGCACTAGTCTCCCCCTACCCTTTTTTTAAAAAAATCCCTTTATTACTAGCCATGGAAACGAAAATGGGATCAGATCTGCATAGTAAAATAATTGTTCTATCCTGGCAAAGGACATGTAGTGTTCACTCGTCTTCTGTTAATTAAAACCTTGTAAATCTGGCAGTGGTTTTGAAAGGCAGATGGCTAGCCCAGTTTCGTTTTGTGCCCTGTTTATTTTTCTGCTCACATCAATTTGAAATGTGTCTCACATCATAATACAGAGAGGGTAGGAAAATTGTTTTCTGGATAGACTTGGTATGGCCAGCAACTGCTTAGACTTAAGTACAGCAAGCTAAATTCAATAAGCCAGCTAACATTTGTACATCACTTTTAAGGGTTACACAATGCTTCACACATATTTATTTGTTCCTCACAACAACCATGTTAATTAAGTTGTTAGCATGTTAACCATCTTAACTTAAGGGAAGGGTACTGTTATCACCCTTATTTTACAGATAAGGAAATTGAGACTGAGAGAGACTTACCCGTTATGTCACAGTTACTAAGTTGCAGCAGCCATATTTGAACCTTTCCTACTGGAGAGAAATGTTCTATAGTATCAGTTCCCCAGGACTGGTTTCCATTGCTGCTCCACTGTTTTCCTATTTGTATCTTTTCATTGCTGTGGCATTTGTGCGTGCCCTTCCTGTGGTCCTGGTTTCTTCACTTTCTATCACTTCCTACAAGTCTTCCCCCATTTCTCCACTTTCCTCATAGTTGTCATTCTCTGATACTATGATATTCGATGAGAACCATAGCCTACCCCTTGCTCAGCCATTTCCCAAACATCCCTTATTGCTTTTTAAAAGATTTAGTTTACAATTTAAAAAATATTCCTATTTTGTGATGCTCTCTATTGGCACTTTTAATATCTCTGGTGTTTCTCAATACTGAATTACCATATGTTCCTGAAAGAGGTTCCAACATAGTAAAAAGATAGTTGAAAAAAAATAGAGGAACTAAAAAGGCAAAAGACTTACTACTCTGTTGTTTTTTTTTTTTCCAGCAACTAACCTGTTTCTAATGTTTTTTAAATTGTGTGTGTGTGTGTGAGTATGTGTGTTCGCGGGGACATACTACTTTGTGATACTGAAAGGAACCCCCCTCCCCTCTAGTATTGTATAATTGTTGCTTCAGTTTGTTTCGTAGTAAACATATTGTTTGAAACCGCTAAAACAAGTTCATTTTGAACTAATTTTCTGTACTGTTTCAGTACTGTTGCGTTAATGTAGAGCTGAGGATCAATGGATCTTGGCTTTAAAGGCAGCATTAGGAATTCAGTACTCAGATAATAGTGTATCAGTGAATCTAGGATCTTTTCCACTGGTACCGTTTGTAACATATTCATGATTCCTCATGCGTTTTAATTTTTGTCCATATCTTTCTGTCAATCCCCGATTACAGGAGCCTCCAGCGCTACTAGGGACCTTCATTTAGATGTTTGAACATTCCAAGGTTACCAGTGAATCCATCCATCCATCCATCCATCCATCCATCCATCCATCCATCCATCCATCCATCCTTCCATCCATCCCTTGCCTCCATTATATGATTTGATCTATTTTTTTTTTTGTTCCTTCGGTTGCTATGGCCCAAGAATTCATCACCATATAGTAGCAGTCTATTGATCTTCTGTCTCTCAATGATTAACTAGGCCAGTCTCCAGACAGAAGACACAGTCTGTGGTAGAAATGATACTCGAATCCTTTCTATCATGGTAAACCTTCCAGAGTTCACACTTTATCAACATAGCCTTCAAGAACCCAGGGTCACTCTGCTACTTCAGCGAACTAGCAGTAATGAATATAACTTAAAATGGCAGAATGACCCCAGAACATCTCTCATTTTCATCAGCTCACCTTTCTTTCCAACTGTCTGTGTTTTTCATGATATATTTCTTGCTGTTCTTTGCATGCCAAGTCATAGTTAATAATATACCTACCTACCTATCTCCAATAAACACCTTCCTTTGTCCTCTGGGACCTAGACAAGTTTCATTCTGCTGCAATGGTGGTGTTTCATGATAATGCAGCTACATAAAGAGGTTATTACTTTGTAAAATACAGGCTTTTGCAACAGTTACCAGTTTGGTATCATTAATTTTCCAAGTGCAATATATTCCATCTCTTCCTGTTTAAATTTGGGTCTAACCTGTCCATCTACTCTGGTTTAAGAGGGACTAGGTAGGTTTCCCATTCAAATGCATGCCAGTTTATTATTATCACTCTGTATTCATTCATTACTGATAGTAGTAAGCTAGTGATAGAACCAAGCACAGGGTAAATCAACCAGGGTGAAATCTAAATCCCCACTTTTCAATCATTTATCATTTAATGTATTAAAAGAAACATAATATTTGTCCATTTTAACCAAGTAAATCAACAACACACAATGAATTTGCAGTCTCCTTCTAAATCTGTCTGAAATGATATCCTCCTTATTTTGTCTTTTAAATACACACACACACACAAACTACACATCTGACTTTGTGCATGTTGTACAGCTTCTGTTTTGTATCACCTTATATATTTCCATATTACAACAAAAACTTTTATATTGCAGGCATTGTGCTAAGAACTCTACAAATATTGATCCTCCCAACTACCATTGGAGGTTTGGTGCTATTGTTAGTACGCCCAATAATAACCTTATATTATTAAAGTTTATTTTATCATACCATGATTACTGCATTACAATAAATATAATATACTTTTCTAGCCATTCTCGGGGCATTGCTTTTATATCCAATTTTCATAAAGGTAGTTCCTTTTTCTCTTTGATGATAATTTTAAAGTAAAATAATAGCACTAGAATTACAAGTTTTATGATCAGCTTATTTACTTTTTTTATATTATTGTCAGATTGTTTTCCAAAGAGTTCAAATCACTTTACAGTCCCATGAACAATGTAATGGAGTACATCTTTCCATTGTTGTACTGAATTTTATATATGTGTGTATGTATTTTTTTCTACTTTGTTACTTTATTAGATATAAAGTAGTATTGCAAGATTGTCTTGATTTGTGTTCCTTTAATTATTAGAATCTTTGAATATCTTTCAAAATAATTATTATTTTTCCCCCTTCAAGTCATCTTTTTGTATCCTTTGAACATTTCTCCATTGTCAAAGGTAATACCATTTTTAGAGAGGCATAGTGATAGAGGGGATTTGAGTGAGAGTGGTCCAGTGAGTCATGCTGGCTGGGCGTTCACTTAACCCTTTGGTACCCCTCAGGTGATTCTCAAGAAATAGAAATTGGGGAATTCATCAGGAATTTCCCTACATAATAAAATGAGAGATTTGAACAGCAAAGAAATTATTGTTGTGTATTGTTTCCTTAACAAATTCTAGATGTCAAGTCTTTACCTGATACAGTTATGGGCCCTGCCTCCCAAAATCCCTTCAGTGTGCTCACTTTCTTTTAATTTTAAAGTTTTTTTTTAAATGGCACAAAACAGGATGAATTTGTTCTCCACTTTGCTGTTTCTCAGTGGATGACTAGGCCAACCTCTTTATCCTGGTACCTGTTGTTTTGTGAAAATTAATATAGTTACATCCTTTAATCTATGAGTTCATAACACTTTGCTCAGAGACTGCAACATGGCCAAGAAAGTGATTGGCAGTAATTCTTTTTTTTACCAGTAATTCTTTCTCCGGTTTCAAGTCTGGGGCTTAAATACCTTAAAGGAGGGTGGTGAGCTGGGATGTGGAATGCACTGTTGATGACTTTCTAGGAGATTGCAAGTTGTAGTCAGGGTTTTGACAGCTTGACGACCCCAAACGCATAGGGAAAAGTAGGAGGTATGTGATGAAAGGGAGGAAGGAAGAGAATGAAGGGCTTTGCAAATTTAACCCCATGTCTGACCTGGCAAATTCATTCAGCTTCCAGAAGTCTCTACTGGGAGAATGGTAGCTGTTTAAAAGCCAAGAATAAACAAACAAAAAAACCCCAAGCCAGCAAAAATAAATGAAAAGGAAAGGGGAAGTCATGTAGGGAAAACATTCTCCTTTATTTTCCTTCCCCAAAACCTATGTGGGAACATGTGAGACGATAAAATATATAAATAAATATTGAATATTATCTTAGGCCTTTTCAATGGAACAGTCAAAAGAGAACTAAACTCATTTCTTCATTGAAGAGAAAACTTCATTGTGTTTGTTATTTAAAATCAACTTTAGAAGTTTAGCCACATATATATGTATATATATATATGACTGAGAAATTATTCAAAAATAAAAGTAAGAAATAATCCCCTCTCCCCCCCTTTTTAAAAGAGCCTTCCAAGCTATTGACTTCTTTCTTTTTAAAAGTCTCTTAGCATGGCTCTTTACCTGACACCTGGATTTTTGCATGGGAACAACACAAGCATTCCTTAGTACTTTCAGGCTTGGCAAGGAAAGCCTCACGTTGTTTTGATTGTGAGTATTTTCATGTGTTTGGTAATGAGGTGGTCTTTAACAGCAGGCATCTGTTTTTGTTTTTATAAGTTACCCATGGCCTCATTCCTGAAAATAGCAGTGGTTATCTTTAACACGTGGCTCTGAGTTACTAGGGAAGGGACGTGGTGGTGCAGTTCCTTGAGTGTTTATGACATCTTCTTTCCCAGGAGTACAAATAAAGCATTATCTGTGGTTGCTCCGAGGTCCCAGCTGAATCCTTACCTGACCTGTGGGCTACACTTTTCCCAGTGACCAGATGTATCAGATAAGGTCTCCTATGTTGTTCCAGTTGAGTTGAGAGCCACCAGCAGTTGTAGCGAGTTGCCTCTTTGTTACTTCCAAACAAGCTGTCATGATTGTTAATGTTGAAAATTTGTCCAAATGTTTGGAAACTTGAACTAATTCAGAACTTCTCAAGTCTTCTGAGAGGGTGACAAGTGGTAATGGGTCAGATAAACGTTTCATTTCTGTGATAATTGCCATAGCAACTATAACTCAACCTGATTGTTAAATTTTCATTGTGCCCACGTACTTCTAGGAAACTAGCGAGCTCTACAGACCAAGCTCTACAGATTGATTTATTCTTTTGTGGATTGCTTAGACTTTAGAAAGTGATGAGAAAAATGTTAATTATGCACATTAAACTCTTAAAATGTGTTTACGTTAAAAAAACCTAGACAGCTAGTTGTTAAACATCTATCAACATACCACTGCATAAGACTAAGAAGGGAAGATTGCTGCATTAGAACTACATTATCCAATCCAAATATACCTTTGTTGGGATAGAAAAAAAGTCTATGTAAATAGTCTCTGACCTTATGGAGCTTGCTTCAGGCTGGACATCAAACTTTCTTATACTATTTATTCCATCTCTCTTAGTTTAATTATTTTTCTCTGACATTGAAAATAATGGATAGGTAATAGGGACCCCATTAGTAGGATTTAACCCGCACAGGGTCCATGTAGATTTCAGGGGAATCTTCAAAATTGTAGGGGACAAACATTACATATTTTTAATAACTGAAATTTAGCATTTTCTTCAATTATTTAAAAACTTCTTTCTAAGAAGACGTCCACAGGTTTTACCAGACTACCAAAGTGGGTAAAGAAGTAGCATTAAAGTTAGAAATTTGGGTTAAGAACCCCTCATTGAAGCTGAAGAATTATTTCAGTTAAATATGTGGAAAATGTTTGAGGTGGTACATGTCTAGCCTGGTCCTCTGCTCAGAAGGGACCCCAAGAGCCATCCCGTCAAAACCCCTCATTTTACAGATGAAAAATGGAGGTTTAGAGTCTTAAGTTACTTGCCCAAGGTCACACCTCTATAGTTTTAAGTTTTCATTTAATTTTTTCCTCTATTACATGTGAAAACAATTTTTGACATTAGTTTTCAAAAATTTTGAGTTTCAGATTCTTACCCCTCCTCTTTCCCTCCCTCCTTGAGAAGGCAAACAATTTGCTATAGATTATACATGTTCAAGTATGCAAAACATTTCCATATTAGCCATGCTGCAAAAAAAAAAAAAAATAGACCAAAAAAAAAACCCCAAGAAAAATAAATTTTTTTTTTAAAAAAAGTAAGTTTGCTTCTGTTTGCATTCAGACTCCATCAGTTCTTTCTCTGGAGAGGGATAGCATTTTTCATCATGAGTCCTTTGGAATTATCTTGGATCATTCATTATATTGTTGAGAATAGCTAAGTTATTCACAGTTAATCGTTGTACAGTGTTACTGTTACTATGTCTAAGGTTCTCCTGGTTCTACTCACTTCACTTTGCATCAGTTCATGTAAGTCTTCCCAAGTTTTTCAGAAAGCATCCTACACATCATTTCTTATAATTATATGGTAGTATTCCATGACAATCATAAACCATAATTTAGTCAGCCATTTCCTAACTGATAGACATCCCTTCCATTTCCAATTCTTTGCTACCACAAAAAGATCTGCTGTAAATATTTTTGTGCAAATAGGTCTTTTTCCTTTTATATTTTGTTCTTTTTTCCAATCTCTTTGGAATACACACCCAGTAGTGGTATAGCTGGGTCAAAGGATATTCAGTGTCCTTGGACATAGTTCCAAATTGCTCTCCACAATGATTGGATCAGTTCACAATTCCACCAGCAGTGCATTAGTGTCTTCATTTTCCCACATGTCTTCCAACATTTGCCATTTTCTTTTTCTAGTATATTAACCAATGAGAGTTCTTTTTAATTTGCATTTCTCTGGTCAGTAGTCACTTTTTTTCTAAATAGTCACACTTTCTATAGTAATGTAAACAGGATGCAAATCCAATCCTCTGATTTCAAATCCACTTTTTTTTTTTTTTACTAGAGCACTCTATTCTCTCATGCTCAAAAATATTTGTAGGCTTAATTTTATGCTGATGTTTTTGTACATCTCCATATATGGTGTGGACGTAACCAAAACCATCCCATTGTGTTTTTCTGTTCTCCAATTTAAATCATCTCTATTTCTTCCAACCTTTTTCATCCTTCATGTTAATTAGTGGACATTTCCTTTAAGTACATAATTATCTTTATCACTCTTCAGTTCCACCTCCTTGCTCCCTCCTCTCCCTTCTTTAAAGCAATATGACAGAATTGCACAGAGACAATGTGAGGAAGCTCTAGAAACATTTTTCTCCTCCTAAATGGAATATAATCAATTAGCTCCTGTCCCTTCACATCTTTTTGCTTGGATGGTTTTTTCCTTTTATGGACATTAGAGTGTACAGATCAGTACTCAAGATGAGTACTTTGGGAGTGTCAGGGGACCAGAGGAATGATGAGCTGCCATTGAAATTACACTGTGAAACCACACATTGATTACCTCATCTCATTAGCCGATTGAAACAGGACAATTCCATTCCAGACCTTTCAAAGAGATACAACATATGTAATCACTGGGATCCATGAGTTAAGCTCTGGCTAGAAGATTTCATTGCTTGTGGGATAGATGGGGGTACAGAATAATTGTGGCTCTAGTGCTCTAAAATAAGTTTTGTGAGACAGTGGAATGACTGCTGACTATTGCCAGACCTCATTTTCTTTTGAAATTGCCTATCAGCTTAGGCCTTAACATTGAGGTTGGCTTTTCCTTTGTCTGAAATCTTGCCCTGAATATCATCACTTTGTATACTTTTAAATATAACATGCTGAGGAAAGTATGTCTTTTTAAAAATTTTATTGGTGTCTTTTGTTTCTTACATCACAGTTATTACCAGATACATCCCTTTCCCAATGAAGCTTTTCTTGTAACAGATGAAAGCAGTTAAGGAAAGCTCGCAGCGGTCATATCTGACCATGTATACTTCATATGCCCATCATGGCCTCTCAGACAGAAGGAGGGAGGTACGTTTTGAACAGACTATTTTAAGATGGCAGATATTTCTTAAAAATTATTCCTCTTTGGGTAAAAATAGAACAGAGACTAAAATTAAACTGAACCAGTGAATGCTTTCCAGATTTTCATATATTCTTTTATATTCTTCAGCTTTTGACCTAACATTTACTACAAAAGGGCTTAAAATCAGGTTTTTTTTTTAAAGATAAGGAGCTTTGGGGAGTAATAATATAAATTAAATACCCATTCAGAAGTTTGGTCAGTTCTAGGGGAAGGTTTTGTTTTGATTTTACTCCCTTTCGTAGGAGGTTTGATCTGGTTGATACTAGGGGTGTTCAATAGAGACAATTGCAATGCTTAGCAATATTTTTCCTCCACAATGTTAAAATATGAGATTATGTAGTCAAAATAATTCGTAGGTTCAGTCCCCAAAAAAACTATCAAAAGATACCATTTTGGGGATATTAAAGTAGACAATTAAGTCAATACCTATTTTTTACCAAAATTTCCCCATTTTATCCCTGTGATATTTCATACTATTCCAGGAAGCATGGCTTGGTGGATAGTGGGCTAATTTTGGAGGCAGGAAAGCCTAGGTTATTGTCTTGCTTCTGACCCATATTGGCTATGTGACCATGGGCAGTTCATCTCTCAGCAACCTTGAAAGCAGAGATGTAAAGGGACAGATGGGACCCAGAGGCTCTTGAGTGGGGCCTGAACCAGAATAAAATGTAATTGGGGAATATTTAAAAATAAAACCACAGTAGAACATAGATAAGGTTAATATGTGTTTTTAAGCATTCTTTTTAAATTTTGAGGTCCAAATTCTCTCCTTCCACTCACCTCCTATCGCCAGTCACTGAGAAGGCATGGCATAAAATAACAGTTCTACTTATAAAATCATGCAAAACATACCCATATTACCATATTGCAAAAAAAAAAAAAGGCAAGAAAAAGTGAGAAAATTATGCTGCAGTTTGTACTCAGTCCATCATCATTTTCTCTCTGGAGGTGGATAGCACTTTTTCACTATGGGTCCTTTGGAGTCGTCTTGTTTAGTCACAGGTCGCCATCATTACAATATTGCTGTCACTGTGTACAGTAATCTAGTTCTTTTTATTTCACTAATAGGTGGTTTTCTAAGACAATATGTGGGCAAAGTCCTTCTATATGAATTGGTCACCCTTGTTTCTATTTGACACCATTGTTTTAAGGGCCTAAGTTACAGAGGAGTTACCTGTTGGGATAGGTAAAGAGAGTTTCTACCTGTAAGTTCCCTAAATGTTTACATTTCAAGGCGGGACCACCCCAGTACCACTTCCCTCCTCCTTCAGAAATTCAATTCAATAAACATTTATTAAATGCTTCCTATGAGTCAACCAAAAAATGTTTATTAACTACCTAATATAGACATATTCCCCAAGCAGTGGGGATACAGATAAGAAAATGAAAGACAATCCTTGCCTTGAAGGAGCTTGCAGTTGAATGGGAGAAGACAACACACTGAAATTCCATGCCCCTTCAAGTCATTTCTAACTCTTCATGACCCTGTGGACCATGGTGTCCATGGGATTTTCTTGGTAAAGATACTGGAGTGCTTTGCAATTTCCTTCTTCAATGAATTAAGACACACAAAGGTGAAGTGACTTGCCCAGGGTCGCCCAAGTGTTTGAATTCAGGTCTTCCTGACTCCAGGTCCAGCCATCTAGCATACCCCTAGACCAGTTTTCCAGCATACGCCTAAAGTGTTTTGAGACTCACTTAGTTTGAGAATCCTGCTGTTATTCATGGATGATTTTACTGGGGACTTGACCCATTCCTGGAAGCCCCAGCCTTGAATGCTCTGCCTAGTGGCATCATTCATGAGGACTTAGCTTGAGTAGAGATGGTCCAGCCCTGAAGATATGCACACCTGTAGAGAAGGGGATAAGGAGGAACAAAAGCCAGGATGAACATGCATTTGGCCAGGTGACTGAGTCAAAATGCAATTTGCTTGTAGTGCTAGAGTCATTCGGGAGGTTGTTTAAACCAGCAATATCTTTTTATCCTAAAGAACTATAGAGATGGTACATTACAAATGGAGTCATACCGTGTTTTTCTCCCAAGTTTCTACAATGAGATTGTCAGTGAATGATCCAAAAAATAATTGCACAGGAGAAAGTCAAATCATTATTATTCTGGGTGACAGTACTAGTGAATTTGGGGAAAATATATCTCCTAGAATTTTGGAGTCAGAAGGAATTTTGGACATTTGTCTCCCCCCTTCATTTTACAGATTAGGAAAGTGAGGTCACAATCATACAATATGGCAGAGCTAAGATTCAGACCCAGTTCTTTTTACTATAAATTCAGCTATTCAAATGATACCATATATTTGTACCATAATAACGTATCAACATAGGATCATAGATTCAGAGGTCAGCTTTAGAGATTATCTTACCTGGCCTACAGATTTATATTTACATGTTTCATATATATGTATCTTAGACACGTGTGTGTGTGTGTGTGTGTGTGTGTGTGTTATATCCAATGTCTCTTCAGTAGTTTCTAATCTTTCTGTGAAGAGGAGCTACTTGTGGAAATATTTTTTTCATAAATTAATTATTTTTATTTTTTAAGTCCTTGCAATTGCTATGAAGTTTCAAGTCTACCAGAAAAAACTCTTGCACACTGTGGTCATTGCTGTGCACGTTCTCGTGGTCCTTCTCCTTTCATTCAACATCAGTTCATATAAGTCTTTCCAGGCTTCTCTGAAGTCTTCCTGTTCATCATTTCTTATAGCACAATAGTATTCCATTACATTCATATACCATAATTTATTCAGCCATTTCCCAATTGATGGGCATCCCCTTGATTTTCACTTTTTGGCCACCACAAAGACAGCTGCTATAAATATTTTTGTACATATGGGACCCTTTCCCATTTTTATGATCTCTTGGGGATACAGTCCTAGAAGTGATATTGCTGGGTCAAAGGGTATGCATATTTTTGTAGCCCTTTGGGTATAGTTCCAAATTGCTCTCCAGAATGGCTGGATGAGCTCACAGCTCCACCAACAATGAATTAGTGTTCCAACTCTTCCACATCCTCTCCAACATTTATCATCTTCCTGTTTTGTCATGTTTGCCTGATAGGTGTGATGTGGTACCTCAGAGTTGTTTTGATTTGCATCTCTATAATCAGTAGGGATTTAGAGCATTTTTTCAGATGATTATAGATATCTTTTAATTTCTTCCTTTGAAAATTGCCTGTTCATATCCTTTGACCGTTTATCAATTGGGAAATGACTTGTATTCTTGTAAATTTGACTCAGTTCTCTGTATAGCCTATACTTGTGGAAATCTTAAGATATATTTTTAAACTGTGCTTTCCACTTTTTTATGATTGGACAGTTCCAGGACTACTTTACTTTTTTTAATAATTGATTTTTGAAATTTTGGATTGCACATACAGAGACCCAAGTTTAAATCTAATTGCCTGTGTGACTTTGACCAAAGTCTCTGGCCCTCCCTTTCCTCATTTGTACAATGAGGTGATTGGATTGGATAACCTCTAAGACTCCTTACAGCTCTAAATCTGTGATGCTATAAATGAGAATATGAGAATCCTATAAAGTAAAGGATGCATTGCTCCTTGGGCCCTCTGTTTATTTTATCACTTGTTTGCTCCTAAACCTGAAACTTTTCTTTTCATTTTTATATTAAACTCTCAGTTTATGCATCTTAGGATTTTACAAATATACAAATTTACAAAATAAAATTTGTTCGATTCAATTCCATAAAGATTATTCTTAAGCCCTAATTCCCCTGACAACTTCTAAGCCAGCACCACAAAAGCTTTTTAAAAACAAGCTTGTTTTTGCTTCCCTAACACTAAGAGTCCAGCCCACCAAATGCTTGTTTTTATAGAACCAGAGTCGTTCAGAAAGAAACTAGTTGTAAACTAGTCTTGAAAGCACAATTCTGTTGGGCGGGACATCTATTTTTACCCAGTGTGTTTCACATGTATTATTTCCTTTCCTCCACTATTTTGTTTGTCTTATTTTTACTGATAAGTCTTCAGTGTCTTCCTTCTTTCATACTTATTTTTATAGGATGTTTTCCACAAAAGTGCCTGTCTAAACTCAAAGATGGCCCTTTGCATTTGTCCTGTACAATTAAAGTCTTTCTCTTTGCCCCTAACTCGATTTTCTTAAGGTCATAAAATTTAGACTTTGAAAGACTAGGTCTCTAGATTTGCCCCCCCCTTCCCCTGCTTTTTGACTTGCAATTATTTTCAGTGCTATATAACATTAAGCCTTCATTTCATTGATGACTTTTTAAAAAAGAAAATAAAGCCCTACTTCTTATGTATATAGTATTCCCCAAATGGAACACTGTACTGATTTGATTTTGGTTTAGATTGAGTTAAAAAATAATAATTTTAACATCTAACAAAATAGTCTATAGGACTTCTGCTACCTCATCGTAGTGTGGTGGAACCCTGGGCTCTCAAAGGCTTTCCACAAGCCCTGGCAGGTCTTAGAAATCTGTCCAAATTACCTGGTGAGTTACCAAGAAACAAACAAACAAAAGGGAAAATGTTCAGCTTCTGTGTTGTGTGCAAACCAGTTATAGGCGTTATAGATGTAAGTCCTATGGTCAGGGAGTAAGAAGCTCTAACAAGCTAGAAGAGCTGTGGGAAGTAGGCCCAGTGACAGTGTGCATCCTCTCCGTGTTTGGAGGACCAGCCTAGTCAAGTTCAAAGAGTATCATCCATCACCAGCAGGTTGGCCACCAAATGATTAATTTTTTCTGGGGCTGTCTTTAAGCTATGGAGTGCTTCTGATCTGCCCAAGGAGAGGGAATATTCACACGTGGGTATGGGCTTCTCAATTATGTAGCCTCCATATTATGGGAATTTTCATTTCTATCTGTAACCTGTAGTTCAGTATACCTTGTATATAAATCACATATAGAAGTTGCACATCTTCTTCCTTTTCTTTTCTTTCTTTGTAACTCATGCAATGATATATTTATTTAGCTAGATGAAAAAATGTTCTTTAGCAGTAAATTTTATCTTGGTGATAATTATGTAAATAATTAAGCTTCAAATACTTTCAGGATCCCTGGATTCTTTGGCACGGATCCTACCTTCACTGATACTATTGGCAATCCATCCAGTTTAAGTAGACAGTGTAGGAGAGTGCTTCCAGATTAAAAAGGTCATCCTTTTCCAGCCAAGCTTGTCTTCTGATGCTAGACCATGGCCTTTGCTTGAAGTTTTCTTACCTCAATAGAACTACCAGTACTTGTGTGATGCTGGCATAGCCTTGAGGTACCCAGAGTCACCTCCATCCCAAGTTGCAGTGAAAGACTTTAAAAGGAGAGTGATCTAAATTCTGTAAGTTTAAAGAAAATGGTTTCTTTCAGCTGGCCTGAGAGCAATAGATTAAATGCCAGAGGATTAAGATTAAAATCCTGACCCTGTTTATTGATTTTACCATTTAGGGTAATCCACTCCCCTCTAGTTTCCTCAGTAGTTAAATGAATGAATAGACTGGATTAAATGATCTCTTAAGTTCCTCCCGACTCTAAATCTGTGATCCTTTGATCTCTGTAGTTGTGTGTATGTTTGTAATCTATAACAGGCCATGGGACAACATAGGTCTTCAGGTAACTAAAATACACATTAACTTTTATAGGGCTGGAAAATCCAGCCTGTGTGTTTTAGTTGTAAGTAATTGTGACGATCCCTGCCTTATAGTAGCTTGCTACTATTATATGTATTATATTCATCAGCTTTAAAAGAGACTTTTTCCTTCTATACTTCTTAAGTTGTTTTATTTTTATTTGCTTTTTTAATTTGTAGTAAAATAAGCATTTCCGTAGCATAGTATTAAAAAAAAGGTGCTTGCACATGTAACTGCAGTCTATTATATGCAGCTTTTAAATACGCATTATCATGTAAATTTCTTTCTTCTTCTCTCTCTGCCCCTCTCTCCCCCCTCCCCTTCTCCCTTTCTCCCCCTCCCCATACTTGTTTTATTGGGCTGGGCCATGTAGGGGGTAGGAAATGAGTTTAGGAAAAGATCAAGAACTAGACTAAAAACTAAAATTAGCAGGCAATGTGGTGTCATGGAATAAACTTTGAATGTGGATTCAAAGGATGTGGATTCCAATCCCAGGCATTCCTTGCTCCCTATATGACCTTATGTTTATCAGTAAAATGACTGTGGGAAGGAGGAGGCTGATGGACTGATGACCTGTTGTCCCACAGTTTTGGTTTTGTAACAGTGTTTAAATGAAATCTGCTTCTCTTTGAACTCCTAGTGGAGAGTTTAGAGATGAGTAATGCCAAGGCAGTCATATGACAACTTCATGTGTTTCCCTGGTATTGAAGCTGGCATTGCCCTTTCCCAGCATCCCCATCCCCTCTCCAAATCTCTCTGCTAGATAGCAATGCATAAAGTGGTCTCACATGGGGGAGTAATATAAAGCTTTATTCCAAAAGGTCATCATGTTTACAAAAAGGTGCCTTTAAATAAGTAATTTTTTTCTATGTGATTTCAGCCATTACATTGCTTCCTCCTCGAAAAGCCATATGCTGACACAGCATTATGTCGCAATCCATACATGTACAAGATGGACCATAAACTGTAGACTCCAGGCTGCTTTTTAGATTATACCAGAGTTCTAATGGTAATGCAGTTTTATATGCAAACAAGGTGTCTCCTTCATGTATATTAAAATTGTATAAGACTGACAGATTCAGCTGTGGAGATTACTTTGTTTAACCATCTGCTTGCTGCTTGATACCACATGAGACCTATGTGCCCACCTGAGGAACTTGTCAGTGTGTGAGGAAGATGTCTTGCAGAGTCCAAATAAAAAAGTGAGATTTCATATTGATTACACGTCTTCTGCTTCGCTGATGTGCTAATGGTTGCTTGAGGAGACACAGACACAGACATACATACACACACACACACAGAAAGGACAAAGCTTTGAGGATATAGGACTCTTGGTTATCTGATGCCTCCTCATTTTGTACTGACCTTTCTATTGATTGCAGCACTCTATAGAAAACCCAGAATACTGACTTGGCCTAGCTTTTGGTTTATGTTCATTAGGTCTCTATATAAAACTGCTGCCTTCACCATCACCCTACTTGTACAGTCTTTGATAAAGTTGCTCCTTGGAGGTGAAGGAACAATAGGGTTCTTCAAATGCTGCTATTTATAGATACTGTACTAGTTAGAATGCTGCAAAACTACCTTAGTGAAAATAATAGTAGTGTGAAGGAGGGGTAACTATCTACTTTGGAAAAATAAAGTGGATGAAAAATTCCATTGCCAAAATTGACACTCAGTTGGATGGACAGCCTGTACAGTCAGTGTGTATATATGTATATATGTATGTATGTCTATGTATATATATGTTTCTTGTAAACATCGAAGCTTTACAAAAGGTGGTAAAATGACAATTTAACAAACCCTTTGAATAAATCACATCAAGAGGAAAGGTGCAGCTTGAAGTGCCTTATGGCAATGGAATGGCACAGAATATTTAATAAATGTCCATTGATTGGCTTATTGATTACATAATCATCTTACTGGATATTTATGTAGTTCCTTGAATTCTCGCCGATTTCACAGGAGTTTCCGACCTGTAAATACTTTGGAACTGAGTTGTAAGATTTAGGAAAATATCCAGAATGTTCTCCTGGAAATAATTTTGTTTATAGAAACTAAGGGATACTGTGTCTCCAGAGATTAAGAAACAAAATAACTAGACCACTTAAGCCTAGAAACCAGGGTCAAATAAGTAAAGTTCTTTTTTTTAAAGGTAGTTTTCCTCTGTTTACTGGCCACACTTTAAACGCTTAATTGTAGCCAGCTTTCTTACCCTATTTGTGTCATAGGTCAAAAGGAGGAGAGAACTGGATAGAGGGAGAAAAGGTAGAATTATTCAGTACTGCTATATAGCACTTGTAAATTTGTATTAGAAAGAAATAGTGATTTTTTTTTTTTGCAAAGTAGCAATATATTTTAAATATATTTTAAAATGTATATAGTTCTGGCTAGCCATACTCCATGAAGAACATTACATCTTTTGCCTCCCTTCCTTTGTATAAATTGTCCCCCATGTTTGGAATGCCAACACTCTTCTCTTTCTTTCTTCCACGTCATAGAATCCCTAACTTCCTTCAGAACCCAGGCCTGGATGGATAGAGCACTGTCCTTGAAGTCAGGAGGACTTGAGTTCAAATGTGACCGTAGACACTTACTAGTTGTATGACTATAGGCAAGTCGCTTAACCCTGATAGCTTCCAAAAATAACAAACCAGAACGCAGCCCCGGTGTCACTTACTAAAGGCCTCTTTTGATTTCTTCTAATTCTTTGCATCACTTTGTATATATACTTTTTACTTGTCTGCTTATATGACATTCCCTGCTGTCCCCCTGCTCCCCTGTCCCTGTGAAATGTAAACTCTTTTTTGAGCAAGGATGGTTTTGTTTCATTTTTATCCATCTCCATAGTGATCTCATACTTTGTAGTAGGCATTTAATGTTAAATTTGACAGTTTTTTCCTCCTCTCAGACTTTTTATTTGCTGAGATTAAGTTAACATTACATCTTAAAAATAATAAATTTCGTAAAAATATGTATCATTTTGCATTTTAAAAATTCATCACCTCTGAGGCCAGATGTTCATCATCTTCAGCCTTCTGCAATCATCATTTGTTAATTGAACGGATCAGGATAATCTAAAAGCTAGATTTTAACAGAGAGAGAGAGAGAGAGAGAGAGAGAGAGAGAGAGAGAGAGAGAGAGAGAGAGAGAGAGAAAGAGGTATATTTTTTTAACCATACCTGTCTGTCATCATTAAGCAAAGTTTCATAGGTCCCCATCTACCCCCTGATTTGTCATTTTCCCTTCTAGCAATGGGAAAGATCAGCTTTTCATTCTCAATGCAATACAGAAGCATCAGTTTCTCTAGAACATAGATGAAATAGTCATTTGGTGCCTGTGGAAATTATGTTGCCATTACTGAGTTGGGAACAAGTTTTGTCTTTGGGTCCGGGTAGTTGGTGGCAATTGCTGTTTTCCAGTGGAATCTGTCTTTTCTCAGTTTCTTCGGGGCTTTGTTCCCCTCTGGCTTTGCTCAGTGTGGTTCCTTATTCATTAACACTTCAGCTAGGGGGCACTTGGAAGACAAAACTAAAAGAAATTCAAGGTTTTATATTGCAAGTATTGATGATTCTTGTATCTTTCCTGCTTCCCTCTTTCTATTTGAAAATCCTTCAGGACTTTTTGAAAGAACAGACTCTTGTAGATTCTCACGGTGCTTCATCCTACTGTGCTGTACACATTTTGGAATAATTAGTGTTGATCTCCACATTTTAACTTGGAAGCCTCTTTACAAAACTTGAACAATAATTTAGACTTTTATTTTCTAATTAAAAACAGGTATAATGGAAAGAACCTTGATCTGGTCTCTAGGAACTTGATTTTAAAATCTTAGCCCTGTTATTGACTAATCTATAAAACAGTTGAAGAAGGAATTTCACCTTTTTTGTACTCAGCTATAAAATGAGAAAGTTGGATGAGATAGTTTACAAGGGCCCTTTTAGCATCCACTCTCCTGTTACCTTTAGTAAATTGTTTTGTTGCAATACTCACTAACTTCTAGTACCATCTTGCCCCTTCATAAAACAGTGGAAACATGGGGCTTGGCTACTTTCATTCAGTTTCAATTCAACAATATCAAATACCTACTATGTGCACAGCATTATGCTAGATAATGGATCTGCAAAGACCAAAAACTGAAACGTATTAATCACATGTTCAGTAAACATTTGCAGATGATTGCAGTAGTTCCTATAAGGTGTATCTTAATTTTTTTCTATAATTAATTTGTTTTCAGGTTTCGACAGTCACTTCCATAAATTTTAAATTTTCTCCCCACAATGATATCCAGTCTTACTGATTCTACACATACATTCTTATTAAACACATTTTCGTGTTAGTCGTGTTGCATAGAAGAATTAAAATGAATGGGAGAAACCATGAGAAAAAACCAAACCAAAACAAAACCAAAGAGAAAATAGTCTGCTTCATTCTGCGTTATGACTTTAGCCCTTGCACACTGTGGCTATAACTGTGGTTTCTTTTTTAAACAGTGTTTAAAATATAAAGGATTTCACTGTCTAAGCCATAAGAATTAAATCGTGAACATTTCCTCAAGTTTCCTGCCAGCCTTTGAATTGCAAGCATCAGGAAAAATTTTTCTGGAAGGAATCCCTTCTGTTTGTCATATTTAAGGGACCACTCCTTTCAATATGGAAGTGTGGTGGGTAAATGACAGGCAGGATGAGGATGTTTTGAGAAAGGCCTAAAGGCTTCTGTCTTATTTATTTTTCGTGTAGAGTGCTAGGTCTCTGCATTGCCCCAAATCAGACATGACATAATGGGACCAGCTTTGAAATAAATTAATTAAGTTGGACCATTGTGATAGGCTAGCTTCACTATCTTGAGATATAATCTTGCATTATTTATCATCAGAAAGTGCATTGTATTTATGGGGATCATCATTACTGAATATATTCCACTGTGGAAATCAGTGTGGTGAATAATAGCTAGGAGAAGTCCCAGCCAGGGCAGCTGGGTGGCATAGTGGATAGAAACTGGTCCTCAAGGTAGAAGACAGCACATGAATTCAAATCTGACCTCATGGTAGCTGTGTGACTCCGGGCAAATCACTTAACCCTGTTTGTCTCAGTTTCTGCATTTGTTACATGATCTAGAAAAGGAAATGGCTAACCATTCCAGTATCTTTGCCAAGAAAACCCCAAATGGGTCACAAAGAGTCCGACACAACTGAAAAAACGACTAAATGCCAACAAGATTTAGACCACGCCTGACCTGCAACTCTTCTGCTCAAGAATCATCAGTGGCCTCTTAATGCCTCAAGAATAAAATAAATGAAATAAAATATAAGCTCATCAACTTACCCTTTAAGGCCCATGCTTTGTGGCTCCCAGCAGACTGTTTTCGTGCTAATCCCCTTCTTTCATTCTCTGTTCTAGCCAAGCTATTCCATTCCCTGTTCCTAGAACCCTACCCCACTCCCCCCCTCATGCCATTGCAAGGACTACGTCCGCCATGTCTGGAGTCCTCCTGACTTACCTCTGTCTCTTAACATCCTCAGCTTCTTCAAAGCTCAGCCCTGGAACCACCTCCAGGAAGCCTCTGATGTGCTTGGTTGTTTGTGTTTACATCTTCCTCAAATTATGTTGTATGCATTTATCCGTTTACATGTATCCCTCAGCAGAACAACTTCTTGAGGTCAAGGACTGTTATCTATATGCTCCGAATTGAATTTAAAAATAGACTTTTTCTTTGATGTTTAGGAAACACTAAGAAAGTTTTTTCTCCCATTTTATTAAGGATAAAATGTCCTTTTCTATTCTTTTTGTCCCTATCAACATCTTTATCTGTTTCATACATCACCAAGATCTCTTTAAAAAAAGAAGACAGTATCACCTGGTGTTTGTTGTTTCAATACTGTCTCACTCTTTATGACCTCATTTAGGGTTTTCTTGGTGGAGACACTGGGGTGGTTTGCAGTTCCTTAATCCAGCTCATTTTATAGATGAAGAACTGAGGCAAATAGAGTTAACTGACTTGTCCAGGGTCACATATCTATAAATGTCTGAGGCCAGATTTGAGATCTTCCTGATTGTAGGCCCAGGGCTCTATCCACCGTGCCACCTAGCTGCCTCACCTGGTGACTCCTCTGTTACTGATATTAGGTCTGTATTGATTAATCGTTGAGACTTCAAAGAATTTCCAGCATGATGGAGCCTTCCCCAACTTGGGTTCTTCAGGAGAAGCCTTCTGACCTTGAGTCAGTCATCTCCATGACACAAGGAGATATAAGTAGGACTTTGAGGCTTATAGTGGATATAAACTGGTCAACACCTGTTACCAGTGGTGGTTGACAGCGTGGTACAGTGGAAGAAACATCAGACCTGGAGTCAGAATTCTATGTTGGGTTCTAAAATTATAAAATGAGGAGATTAGACTCCATGAACTCTCTGGTTCCTTTGAGCCTTAAATCAATTATCCTGCATGACATAAACACAAAATAACATGGATCATTAGAAAGTACAGTAGGCCTATCCTATATTGACAGAAAGAGATAACTCGCACGCATCATATATTAAATGACCTAGATGTTAGGCCTCCTATATATTGGGTTGATCTTCTCTGGATTATTTGTGAAAGATCATCAACAGGAATTCAATAGGATGAGAAGGTACCAATGGAGTCATATCTTCACTAACAGGGGGAGAGGTCACACTGATGACTCAGATTCAGCTACGTGTTACTCTCAGTTCAACAAGTATTTATTACCAAGTGCCTACCATGTGTAAAGTGCTCAATTTGAAGACAGAAATGAAAAACAGGCCTTTTCTGGATGTTGTAAGCATGGGGCAACAGAAGCGCATGTGCACAATAATTTCATCTCCGTTCACACTTGGTATTTCTTTACCTTCTCACTGGTCTCTTTCCTGTCCTGGAGAAAACTTCACTCTGAGGTCCTGCTCTCCTGAATGATGGTTCTCCAACCTGGATCACCATTTCATGAGGGGCCCCAGCCATGTTTACTTTATTCCTGACTGAGTTCATTCTGCTCCACCTCATCAGGGGAGAAATGCCCCAGAGTGGTTTCTCTTCCACACCATTCCACTCCCAATTTCATCCTCCAGATCCTCCCTCTCCACCCCACCTTCAGCTTCCCTTTATGTGTTGTTTCCTTTCATTATTCCTTATTTTGCACAGTGCCTAACACATAGTAAATTGCTTAATAAATGCTTAATATGCCTATCTTATCTGTCCATTCATCATCTGTTTTGCTATATCCATCTAATTGTCTGTCAGTTCATTCAGTTCTATCTACTGTCCATCCATCCATCCATCCATCATTTCTCTTCTTTCTCCCCAACATATACTGGTTTATCTGTCTGAGTATTCCATCTAGCTATCTCACTATCCATCTTTCTATTTATCTCTGTCTGTCTGTATTTCTCTATGACTTATGGAAGGCCTGACCTACTTTAAAGGAAGCTATGGACTCTACAGTTGTCATTGTTCATTCTCCATTCTCCAAGAGGAACAGTGACCTCATGGGATGATATCTTGCCCTGCTCATGAATTGGATTTAAGTGAGGCAAAGCTGTGCAAAGTTGTCAGCCTCACTCTGTCCTCCGGAGTCATTGAAGTCCAATGGCAAGGCAGAAGTCAATATGACTGGTGAAAGCCTGGCATCTTAAAGGACTTTTTGAGTTATCCTACATCAGATTTTGCTGGAGATTGTCTTAATGGGAACACAATTTGTATATCAGATAACCGAGACTTTTTTGTAAGCTTCTTGATATATGATTTTTTTTCCCTCCACATTATTTGGGATAACTCTGTTTCTTAAGTTAGATTCCAAATATAAATGATAACACTTTTGCCATAAGAATTCTACCAATTAAAACTGTTCAGCTTACAGGCCACCTTTTGGAAAAGAAAATATTGTGCTCAGAGACACATGGATACACTGGCTTCCTTTCTTGTGTTTATCTTTTGCAGAAGCATCATCTGCTCTGTATATAAGGAAGGGGACCCTCTGGAGTGCATCCATTGAATGGAAAGTTTCAGACAGGATATCCCCCTTCCGTTATTTCGTGGTGTCATCAGTGTTAGAGTCTGTCACAAGGGACTGATGGGCTTTGGGCTTTCTGGAGGCTTCCAAATTAAATGGGAAAAGAGACACCTCCCACCCCACCTCCCTATCCCCCAAGCCCCCATCCCACTTCCCTTTGGTTAAATATCAGCAATTATATGTTTAAAATATAGCGCTGCTATTTGACATGAAAACCCATCTGTGGTAAAGTGTGGGAGTAGTGGTTCCTGCTGACGTCCCTGAAAATCCCAGGTCAGTCCCTGAGCTGTATACAAGGGTTATATTTAGAAGATACTGTGGATTCTGTTTTTTAAAATACCATAAACATGTTTGTATGGTTATTTTTAGAATTTGCAGAGTTCAGTGAACTCTCAGGCTGACGAGTCAGATGCTCTCTGTTGTCAGTCTCTGCCCACAGAGGACAGGAAGGAACGCTGAAGTAGGGATCAGGGATCTGCGTTCAAATCCTAGACTGCCAGTTACTATCTGGGTGTCTTTGGACTGATCATTTTAAATTTCCCACACTTGAATTTTCTCATCTGTAACAAGAGGGAATTGTCCCAGAATCATCTTTAAGGACCGTTTCAGTTTCTGTGGCAGTTCCCAGGCTAATTGCTGGAAGTACCTTAGTGGTGACTTCCTTTGGTTACCTTCATTTTACATCAGAGGACACTGAATGTCTGAGAGGGGCTGAGTGACTTTCCCAGGGTCACTGCTGCTGAATGGGACCCCATCCTAAGTCTTCCAGATTCCATAGCAATCAGGGGCATACTCGAGAGTTTAATATTTTTAAAATATTAAAATTTGTAAAATATTTACTTTAAAATACTGTGATTTCTATTCCTTCTAAAATGTAGATTAGAACATACCTTAATAAATGTCTTTTATGAGCTATGATAGGAAAAAATAATCACCTGGTGGTGGATATACTTATAAAAATGGCTAGTACTTATATGGGACTTTATAAATTTTATCTCATTTTGTCTCATTGTATCATGACAACAACTCTGGGAAGCAGGTACTAGTATTTATCCCCTGTTTATAAATGGAAAAACTGAGGCGCAGAGAGAGTGATTGACTTCCCCAGGGTCACACAGGTATTAAATATTAGAGAACAAATTTGAACTGAAGACATCCGAACTCCTAGTCAAATGTTCTCTATCCATTGTAGCATTTAGGTATCTACTTATGAAGGTGAACCTCTGTGGATTTAGCTTAACTAAGCCATCGCCAATTTTAGGATCAAGACTACAAAATCAATTCGATAGGACCTTACTGTCCTTGTACTCTACTGGCAGAGTCTTTAAGAAGCCAGACTACAGAGGGCTACATCAGAGTAGGGCTTTAATGGAAGAACACTTTAAAAACCATCTGCAGAAATTGAAAATGAATATTGCAGAATTTTGTAGAATAACATTGAGCCTTAAGAAGAAATATGAGAAAATACCTCTTCTCCCAAGCCCTACTCCTTTGCAGACATGTGTGGAAGGGGAGGAAGATCACAAGTGTGGAATATTGAATGTGTTGTCAGATTCTGTTGTGATCAGTTTTGCTGGGTTTTTTTTCCTCTTCTTTTTTCTTAAAAATTTTTTTTTTGGTGTTGTTTTAAGGGATGGGTCTGAGGAGGAAGGAGGAAAATATAGCATGTGGGAGTTGAGGAGATTTAGACAATGTAACACAAAAAATGTTCAGTCAAAATTTATTTTTTAAAAAAATCTGTAACATTTCCTGATATCTTAAGTTTTGATGGCATAGCTTCACTTAAATAGTTATTTTAATGGTAAACCCTCCTATCCCCCCACCTCCTCACCTAGAAGTAGGCCTAGGGAGGACATAGAGGAGTTGTTTTCTGGATTGGTGGAGGGGCTACCATCTGTGAAATTCCAGATTCATGCAAGTTATGAAATAATTCAGGAGAATTCTGTAATTTCACCAACAGGTAATACAACCCTTGGATACCTTAGTGTAGGTGTGGTACATTGTAAAGAGCTATAGATCTGGGCTCAGAAAGCAAGGATCTGAATCCTAGCTGCATCACTCACTCCATGACTGTGGCCAGGTCTCTGAGTTGTCTTTTTCTCATCTGTGTAAACCTGCTTTTCTTTTCACTCTGTGGCATCTGCCTTAGTGATTTCATCAGCTCCTGTGGAGTCAGTGATCATCTCTATGCTGATGATTTTATATATTGTGTTTCATTGTGTAACCATTTCAGATTTTATGCCAATTTTTTTGCAAAAAAGTGAGGTACAACCATTATGTGAAGCTATTTGTTTTTAAAATTTGTGCTGGCATTACTTAAAAATCACGTATTATTAAACTCTCTTTTTTGCAAGATTAGGATGCATGGAATACTCTTAGATATACATTAAAATTAGGAAGATGCAAGTCCTACTGTATCATATGACTACAGCAGCTTCTCCTGCCTGCCTGTTCCCCTTACATCTATGGCTCTTCGTTGGGTTGAGTGACAATACCATTAGTATTGCAGTACTCTAAACAAACCATGCAAGTTGCCTTTCTGAAATACACTGACAATGCACTTATGCTAAGAATGCAAGGCACGAGAGAAATGTGTATTCATATGCCACTGGTGAATGAACACATTGCTGCTCTGTTTGCCTTTTAAGCAACATGATGAACAGAATTATACTGTGTGACGGTTATGCAATGAAAGGTTATAAACCAATTTTTGGATTGAAAAAAAGTCCCCAATAGTAACAGAGTGTGGTATTCTATGATTATTATTCTAAATATTCCGTGTGTGTGTGTGTGTGTGTGTGTGTGTGTTTATCTGGCCACTTGACCCAGATGGCTCTGGAGGAGAAAGTGAGGCTGCTGACCTTGCACAGCCCTCCCTCACTCAAATCAAAGTCAACTGTAAGTCACGTCATCATTTCCCTGATGTTATGGTCCCCTTTGAAAACAAAGAACAAACACAACCTATCTATCTGTCTATATCAGTCTCTAAATAGATAGATAGATAGATAGAGATAGAAATATATAAATACAGCTCTAGTCTTTCTCCTAAACTATAGTCTCATATTACCAATTGTCTTTTGGACTTCTCAGATTGGATATTAGAAATCTCAAACTCAGAATGTTCAAACTGTACCTCTGCAAATCTCCCCTGTTTTGAACTTTCCTGAGGGTGCCTCCATTCTCCCAGTCACTGAGGTTCACACCCTTGGCATCATCTTATCTCCTCACTCATTCACCTTCCATTTCCCATCTGTTGTCGGGTTTTCTTGTTTGTGCCTACACACCATCTATTCGGCATGCCCTGCCCCTCTTCCTTCATACCGCCATGGCCCTAGTGCGTAACCTCTCAGCTGCGTAATTGTAATAACTTTCTAACTGGTCTTCCTGAACTGCCTCACTCTTCTTTAGTAGTCTTGGTCTCAAATGGGAAGGGATCCCTATGGGCCACCATATTGACTTAGAGTACCACAAATTCACACTGTCTGTGTTGGACTGTATCTTTGTTAATTTTGTTAAATATTTCCCAATTCCATTTTAATCTGGCTGCTTGTTGTCCACAAGTTTGATACCCCTTTTCCCTAGTTTATCCTCTATCCGATGCCCCAGTGATTTCCCAAAAGCAGAGTTCTGCCCATCTTATCCTCCTATCCACTAAACTCCAGTGGCTTCCTTTTATGAGCAGAATAAAAAAAAGTAAAATCCTACCTAAAATTCAGAGCTCTTTGTCACCTGGCCCTTCCCTATTTTACAAGTCTGTTCTTCCCTAACTCCCCTCCCTGTACTCTCTATCTTGTTGCCATCTTGGGGATGAATCTTCCTGTGTAGTGGCATCCTCGGGTAGCAGTTGTACAATGTGTCCCTGGGCCACCCTTGAACTTTTCCACATGAGCCGGGCTTTGCCACACCTTGCCTTCTGTTGGCACAGCCTTTGAGGAGGGTTTTGTGTTTATACCATAATTGTTTGAGTTTTTGAAAATTGTTTTCAGTTATTATTTGCTTTAAATCCATGACCATTTAATACCATTGAGGATTTGATGAAACTTGGTGGCACAGTAGGCATGGAGGAAGGAAGACCCAGTTCAAATCTAGCCTTAGACACTTATTAGTTTTGTGACCCTAGATAAGTCACTTACCCCCTGTCTTCCTTAGTTTTCTCAGTTGTAAAATAAGGATAATAAGCCTCCTTCCTAGGTTTTGTGAAGCTCAAATGAAATGATATTTGTAAAGGGCTTAGTGCCTGTCACATAGCAGGTGGCTAATAAATGTTTATTCCCTTCCCCTCCAAATCTTATTCATTGCTCTTTCGGTGACAGAGGCAAGAAACTGTCCTCTCTCTCCATTCCCCCAGTCCTTTATACCCACTACTCATGTATTAAATCACACTTTACTCTTTTAATTGATGTTATTTTCAGTCCATTGTGTCTACTTCCTGTTGGTCAAAGGTTAGTAGGATTGGGTGGTGTAGAGTGGGATAGAAAGCTAACAGGAAAAAGAAAGCCTGGATTATTATTTTCATACAAGACATATCCATAGAGATGGGCAGCATTACCCTTGGATTTGTCGAAAACAGAGAAAGGTAATTGGTCACCAACCTTTTCTTCAGTGCTGTTCTGTGTACATTGTGTAAGGAAGAGAGTTTTTCCAAAAGAAAGTGATGCTTTAAGAGGAAACCAGTTTCTCAATCCCACCCCACCAGTTGCGGAGAAGGGAGTTGGTTATTTTCTGAAAACTGTTTAGTATTGTAACCCGGGAGTTATATACAAGGTTTTATTTTGTGTGTCTAAAAACTGTTCGTTTCATTATTTGGAGTGACTACTTTTTGCGTGTGTGTGTTGCCCAGAATTTAGGATTCAGTTTGGATGGGATTCCTTTAACCTTTTTTTTTTTTTTTTAATTTAGCATGCTTTAAATTGGATGCATCTGGAATGAATGATTTCTGTCATGTTGGAAAACTGCCTCAAGGAGAGTTTTGGAGGTTTTTTGTTTGTTCGTTTTGCCTTGCAGTTTTTGTCCTTGCAATGTTAGGGGAATATAGTTTTTACTTTCAGAAAAATCACATGAGCCATTGTTTTGACTAATCCCAAATAAATTTAAATACAGAATCTCAAAAATGGCGTTTTTATGTTCCATGTCTCATTACTCTTTCACTTGTTTGGTATTGAGTGTTTTTGTGTTTCTGTTAAGCCAGGAGTCATTTATTTTGAAATTTACTAGGAGAATGTGAGTGTATGTGTTTTGGGGTGGGGGGATTGCCTGCCTTTGTAAGGAGTGCTGTCTGTAATCTAGATTTGGTTGTCTTGCACCCCAAAAGTCTGGTATAGAATAATTAAAATGTGTACAATTTAGAGAAGTTGATATAAAAATTTGATGACTTTATGGAAGACATGCTTTTATTTCTATATAACCATGTGTAATTGATAAATTGTGTTGGAACTATTCAAATCAGTTTTTTAAAAATCCATTTATTATACCTAGCATTTATAGAGTACTTTACGATTTATAAGCACTCTACAAATATAACAATAATCATAGCCAACGTTTCTATTGCACCTACTATGTGATAAACATGTCACAATTATTACTATTATCTTATTTTATCCCTGTGAGGTGGCTATTATTCTCATTTTTACAGATGAGGAAACTGAAGCAAATAGGGGTCAAGTGATTTGCTCAGGGGCACACAGCCAAGTGTCTTATGTCACATTTGAACTCGAGTCTGCCCAGACTCTGAACCCAGTACACTGTCCTCTGCACCACCTTGGTGCCCCACATTGATCCTGGGAGTGAAATGCAATTTTTATCCCCATTTTTAGTTCCTAACAAGTGTGTTGCTGGACAAAATAAGTCTTTTCATGGTCTCCTTAAAAACACAGATTGAAAACTAGCTCTTAGAGCTCAGAGTACTGGATTACAAGCAGTCTCCCCACCCCTGGCTCTAGCCTCATTTTACAGATGCTCTTTGATCTCTTCCAGATTGGTTTTGGGTCATACAAGTAGTAAGTAGTCCAGTGAGGATTGAAACCAGGTCCTCTGATTTTAGGCTTCCTGTGCTCCTCATTCAAGCCATTTTGCCTTTTCCACAGTGTGTGATAATCCTCTGACTCACTTTTCCTTGCCCTTGCCTTCTTGGCTCCAGCTTTCATTGACCAGAACTCCTAGGGTTTCGGATGATTCCTGACTCATTAATTTTTAGATGAGTGAGACAGATGTTACAGGTTTCCTGATCCTATGAAAATACCTGAATTGTGAGTTGATGAAGAACAGAGCTTACCAATGCCCAGCCTAGAATCACTGAGATATAAAACCACGCAGATTTAGAAGGAACCTTAAAAACCCTCCAAGTCAGTCTTGTCCTAAGGAATGTGGATTTTGTATGGTCTAAGGAATTATTTTTTCCTCTCCATGAGTTTCTCTCCCACATCATCCTCTTCTCCAATCAGATTTAACAGTTGTGTTCATTGCCTCCTGGATGCTTGTCACCCCTCCCTCTTCCCTTCTACCTCCACCCCATGCTTTCCTGAGTTCCTTTATGTGTCAGCTAAATGCCACCTTCTGCTAGAAACCTTTCCCAGTTCCCCCCTGAGATCAGTTTACCCTGATACATATATATATACATATATATATACACACACACACACACACACATACATACACACACCTTGTATGTACATAGCTGTTTGCTTGTTGTCTTCCCAATTAGTGTAGGAACTTCCTTGAGGGCAGGCACTGGTTTGGTTTCTCTCTAAAATAGAGCCATTTGGGGTTAAGTGACTTGCCCAAGGTCACTAGACAGCTAGTACTTGTCTGAGGGTGGATTTGAACTCAGGTCCTCCTGACTCCAAGGTCAGTTCTCTATCCACTGAGCCACCTTGCTTCCCCTTTGGTCCTCCTTTGTATCTCTACTACTTCTTATAGAGTAAGCGCTTAATAAATGCTTATTTCTTGCTGTTAGTCAAACCTGCCGACTTCATGTAGAATAATGAGGTCTACCATGTGAATCCAGTAGTGGGCAATTATTTCCATTCTTAATAACTGCATTCAGAAACTAGTTATCCAGCCTGTAGGCCACACTCAAGGCTCCTTCATTTTTTTCTCTCTCGCTCTCTATTCCAAGTTCATATACAACATAATGAGAGGCTTATTGGTTGTTCAGGCATTTTGTCAATTGTGTCTGACTCTTCATGACCTCATTTGGGGTTTTCTTGGTGAAGGTACTGAAATATCTCCTCCAGCTCATTTTACAAATGAGGAAACTGAGACAAACTGTTGAGACAAACAGGATTAAATCACTTGCCCAGAGGTCACACAACTAGTAAGTGTCCAAGGTCAAATTTGAACTCAGGGAGATGTGAGCCTTCCTGACTCCAAGACTGCACTCTATCCACTGTACCATCATGAGAGAGGGTGGTGGTGGTATAAAAAATGGAAGGGGGTAATTAGAAAAGACCTTTAGCTTTTCTTTGAAAGGGTTCCTCGTAGTGGAAGTGATGATTGACATTCCTTACATGGGAGACAGCTTATGGAAAGGCCAAGATACAGGAGATGAACTGTTCTTTTCTGGGAACAAGTTAAACCAGTTTGGCTCAAGCTGGAGTTGCGAAAGAAGTTTGGAAAGATAGGTTGGAGCCTGGTAGAGAAGGTCTTTAAATACTGCATGGAGAAGTTTGCGTATTATCCTACATCCAGTAGGAAACACTGAAGGATCTTGAGACAAGGGATTTAAACTCTTGTATCCCCAGTGACCAGGTCTTGCTCATAGTAGGTGCTTAATAAATAATTGTTGAATGAAAGAGTTAATTGATTAAGCCCTTCTAACCCTCCCCCCAAATTCCGGTCACTAGCTAAATCGTGTCATAGCAAAGTTCCAGTAGACTAGGGTACTAATTACGACAAAGTTTATTCTTTTTTAATGTGGTCCTGATTCCAGGACTCCCAATTAGCAATGTTTTCAAAGAGTGACTTGCCAGCATCATCCGTTGGTCATTTTAAACCCACTTCCTCCAAACTACTATGAGACTTATGAATTAGTCTTGACTTTTTCCATGAAAGGGTAATGATTTTTTTTTTCTGAGTGCTGGCTAATTGGTTTTATTTCAGACACAGTGTGCAAAGCTGGCATTTACTGGGGCTGTGAAATACCAAGTGGGATTTTGTGGGAGTAAGAGGGGGATTGGGGTAAACTTGTATCTGAGCATTGTTCCGCATTATTCTCAGTATTTTCTTTTGTTTATGTAACTAAGCTAAAGTTAGAACGAACCTACAGTGCAAGACTAGAAAATGGTGACAATAGTTGGAAAACAGGAAATTTTAGACTTGTGTGTGTGTTTGGAACAGATGACCATGATGATAGAGCCAGAGGAGTGGAAACTTCCACTGGGCCTGTTTTTTCCTTATTTTGCTTAGTGAGAAAAGATGGGGCTTCCTGGAAAACAAGTCAAGTAGGTTAAAGCAAATACTTCTTGTTTGTCCTTACTTCGGAGTGGATGTCTGGTTTTTTTTGTCAGTTCTTTTTCACTGGTAGCAAGATTATGGAAAAATAGTATTATAGATAAATAAACAGAACTTTAGAGGAATACAGCTTGTACAGATCCAGGGGAACGTAAGCTACTTGAAGACAAGGACTGTTTCTTTGGGCTTGTTCTTTCTGTCTTTGTTTTTGCTAGTGCACATGTGGTGTCCTTGGCACACAGTAGGTTAAGTTGGATTGGATTAAATAGCTGATCTTAATATCAAAATATGAGTTGTTTTGTTCACTAAAGTGGTTTTGAAAGAAACATAACCAGAGGTGATTGTTAAGGTTATTGAGCTGTAAGAGAAGAACCCAAGGGGAAATGTGTATCCCTCTGTTTAAGAGATTTTCTGTTCTTCTTGGCTTATTGTCTCTTCTCCTCATGGAGCCCCTTATTAAAACAAAATGGGACGTTATTTGTTTGAGCCACTTCCTTGGTAAGACCTGTCCTTTAAAGGTCCTATATTTTTATACTTAAAAGGTAGTTAATTCCTTAGCTGTCAAGACCTTTGAGAGGATGATTTATCAGTAAATTATAGCTTTTAAAAATACTTCTTCCCCCTCCCCCCTTCTATTTCCTTGATATTCAAACAAAGGTATGATTGGATCAAGAAATAAGGGTCCAGTTTGATCTCTACTAGGCTTCACTGCCACCCCAACACCTGACACATCTTTTCCATCTAATTAAAGTTGTCAATCCTCGCATTAGCTGATTAGCTTGTAAATCAAATAGAATTTGGATTTTAGATCTTTTGAGGGGTGGGGCAGAGAATTAAGGGGACTGTTGAAATTTATTTTTTTCTCTACTTTACAAAATACAGTATCAGGGATGGCAGACAACTTAGAAGTAATTTAATCCTTTCCTTTCCACACATTGTATAGATGAGGAAACTGAAGCCCAAGTCAGGGAAAGATTTGAATAACATCACAGGGAGTTAGTGGGAGAGCAGCAATTTTCAAATGTTTAATTCTACCAAAGAAATTAGTAGGTAGTTTGTCATATCTTTAGAGGGCTGGCCTTGAAATCAGGAAGACCTGGATTCGAATCCTGTCAATATCTAGGACAATTTTTGACTGTGTGACAGTGAGATCCTTGGTGCTCCCCGGTAGTTCTCTGTGATCGTAAATCACTGATGAATTTGTCCCATCAGCATTGGTGAAAGGGTCTTCCACACTTAGAATTCCTCGTGCCAATGAAATTACCAATTCTCCCCAAAAAACCCGACAATATCACAACAAAGGAATCATTAAAGTTATTTATTGTTTAATCCATATCTCAGAAACCTCATCATCAAGCCTTATCATCATTTCATTATACTTTTTTTCCCCAATATCTCCAGAATAAAATAGCATTTAGTCAAATTACAATGGTACCAACCCAGTGTGATAGAAAGAATAACTCTCCAGAATACAGGAAATTCTTGAGGCTTATCGGGTCCAAATTAAACCTTGGTTCTGACTCAGTAACTTTCATCAAGGAAAATCTTTCTGTGGTCCCCCTGATGTTTTCTTGTTTTCTGCCCATCTCTGTTGGTTAACCCAAAGCAGTAATGTTTAGTTAACCATTGAGATTCAAACATTAACATTTAGGCTTATTCCAACCGAATTACACAGTTTGTTTGCATACCCCAGTTCGGCAGATGATTTTGAACTGCCCAATGAACATTATATTTACCTAGACTGATCCTGATGAAGAGTTGACTATATATCTGCAAGACACTGATATACAAATAGTTGGTAAACTAATAATACTGTCGTCACAGTTCCTTACTATGTGTGAAGCAGTGTGTTGAGATTTTTATACCTTGAAAACAACTCAGCAACCACTTATGCTAGGCACTATTTGAGGGACTGAGGATAAAAAGAGGAAAAAAAGGAAACAGTCTTTGCACTCAACAAGCTTCCATTCTATTGTGTTGTAGCCTTATTCTGTTTTTTGATCAGTGAGATCTCCAATTTAATTGAAACATTAAGTACTTATCCATTCAGTATGCTATACTTGCTTCTGGGAACATGAAATTGGGGGAAGGGAAGAAACCAGTCTGTACCTGAAGTTATTTACAGTCTGCTGGGGGGGAAAGGAGGGAGGGAGGCATTCACTTGACTAGTACAGGAGACAAGATAGAATAGGGGTGGGGTGAAGGAGAGATCCAGGCAAAATTCTCTTGCAGGAAATAATTGCTTTTCCTTTCTTTTGGTCATCTGCTTGCTAAAAGCATAAGAAAAGAGGAGAATTAAAACATCTATCTGATCCCTGAATTTTCATCAGCTGCACCACAGAGGGGATGCATAACGGAAGCCTGTGTTGAATGGTGGTTTATGTAACAAGCTGCCGTCTCCACAAAGCTTATGAATTCATGCCTCATTTTCCATCACTTGCTTATAGTTTTAGGGTACCTTGAGCTTCCATGCTGTAAAATAAATTATGTATTCTTTGAAGAGGTCCACCCAGAAAATCTGTCTGACCCGTGTACAGTTAGCCGAAGGAGTTTGCCTAAAGAAGTTGGAAGGAAATTCAGAAACAAGGACCCTCTTTTAAAAAGTAACATAATCTCCTAAATTAGAAAGGATCTCAGAGGTCAGACAGATCACTTAACAGGTGATCATCCAGCCTTCTGCTTGGAGACAGCCTGGGATGAGGAACTCACTACCTGTGGGGACAGCTCTAGACGTTAAGAAGTTTTCCCCTATACCATATACTTCCCTCCTACTGAGCCTGAATTTGACCCTGCAACTTCCATCCAAAATATCTAAGCTGAGACCTAGGGAAATACATATTGTCTGTGTCCTTAGGTGGAATTCGAACCCAGGTTCTTTTTATTTTATTTTATTTTATCTAATCCTGGAGGGGGAGCATGCCATTTCTGACCTATGAAGAGGCACTAGAAATGTAGTTAGATATATGAAAAGTCAGCTTTTTGTCCCCATTTGTCCCACGCACATCTCTTTTCCCAATGAAAGTGAACAGTTAGAATGGACTTTTGCATGCAAAGTTTTGTCCCAAATTTATTCAGGGTTTTTGGTTTTGAAAGGCATTTTCTACCCTGCTACTGTAGACTTGGTGGGGCAACTTTCATTGGGGCGACAAGTGCAACAGGGTTAAAAATAGAACACGCTTTAAGAATCCCAGATATTTTCAGATAACAAAGAGTGATTTATGTGGGCTCATTTTGTGCTTTGAAAACATAGAGATGCCTTTGTACTGTGATTAGCCAGGGTGCTGAGGTCAGTTCTCTTGTCTGGCATCCAGCTTTATTCGGTTGCTAAATTGTGCTTTGTACTGTGATCCAGAGAATCTTTGTATCTGCCTTGTTAAAGTGTGTAGTTTATGTAATTGCTTTTGTTTTCTCGTTTCAGTGGTGCCAGATTCAATGAGAGTGACTCATTATGTGAGTGAAACAAACACTCTCATGTGTGTTGTGCCCCTCCCTCCCTACTCCCCCCAAAAAGTAGCAGGTGCTGCTTGGCTAAATTCAATATTTTTGGACTGTAATTTCCTGTGTAGAAAGCTCATCTAACATGTGATGCTCACTCACCGAACCAGCCTATGAAATCACTGCCTCTACTCTGTATATATTTGTGTGTCTCTTTGTGTACTCCCTTTCTTTTATCCCTTTTCCTTTTGTCCTTAACCATTTAGTGGAGTTCTCAAATGCCCTTTAAAACTGAACACTGTGGAAGAGGAAGGGAAAGGGGCAGGAACCAAGGGTCTACTCTAGCCCAAAGACAGATTCCATTCTTTCCTGCTTTGGTCATCTCCACTCTGTGTGTGCTGGTGAATGCACAGTCATTGAAGATCTGAGATGACAAGACAAGACATTCTTGGCTGCACTCAGGCTCTTGGCCATTTTGATATGCTACTCTTTGGGCCTTGGGTTAATGGAAGGAGTTTCGTAAATACTGGGTAGGATCCTAGATGTAGAGATCTGAAAGGGGCCTCACAAGCCATGCTGTTCAACTTCCCCATTTTATTCCATTTTATAGGCATTTTTACATATGCTTTGTACAGATTTGTTTCCATGTTGTCTTCCATATTAAATTGTAAGGTCCTTGAGAGCAGATACTCTTTTGTCTCTTTTGGTATCCCCAGTACTTAGTTACATAGTAGGTGCTTAATAAATTGAATAATTGAAATGACTTTGCCCAAGATCATAGGTAATAGACTTCCAAGTTGGGATTATAACCCAAGTCCTCTGACTCCAAGTCCAGCTGCTTCTTTATCTACCTAATTTTTCATGTGGCTAAGTTTATGCACATTACGAAACTGCTTCCTCAGTGGGAAAGGCAGTCAGTATGGTAAAAGCAGGAATTGATATGATGTACCACAAAGCGACCAATCAGAAGAAGGGTGTTTTATTTGTTGAGAAACTACCGGTGTCTAGAAATCTTTTAGGAAAAGCCAGTAGTTAAGTTCACATTTCTGTAACTCTTTAAGCTTTATAAAGTTCTTACCCCACACCAATCCCAGGAAGGAGCTAATAGAGTGATTATTTTGCCCATTTTACAGTTTTTTAGGGGAGTAAGTTTGGAGAAGTGCAGTAACTTGTCCATGGTCACAGAACTGGTGAGTGCTGGGTGAACCTTCAAACCCAGGACATTTGGGCCTGAGTGGAGGGAGGGCAGGTCCTATCATGTGCAGAAATTTACTCTCCGTTTGTTTTGTTTGAAAAACAAAAGTACTGCAGCAACCTTCCTTCCCCTCCTTCCCGCCCCCCCAAGTTATTTAAAAATCAGACTTCTGGCAACCTCAGCTGTCTGAAACTTGGTTGAGAACTTTTCAAAAGTAAATGAAAAAGATCTCTGGGGAGTCAAAATAACGTCAAAAAGGCCAAGGACCTGATTTTGTAGGAAAGGTCCGGGGACCACACTCAGAGGCTGTTAAGTATATACTTCTAAACAGTTTGATTATCTGATTGATTATCAGGTTAGAAATGGAGAGGGGCTACTGGAGAGTCACAACTTTAAGGCTGCATTTGTTTTTTCTTCCTGTAATGACTTTTCTAGAGAACAACTTGATTGGGATTTGAAAAGCTATTTCAATAAAAGAAAGTTAACATGTCTTTGTATAGATACAAATTCCTGGTCTTCGTCTGTATCCTCTCCTTATGTATCAGATTTGTCTAAGGCAGCTTGATGGTGCACTGGCTTAGAATCAGGAAGACCCGAGTTCAAATCCATCCTCAAATACTTAGTAGTTACGTGACCCATGTCACTTAACCTCTGTTTGCCTCAATTTCCTCATCTGTAAAATGGGGGAAATAACAGTACCTACCCTCTGGGATTGTTGTGAGAATTAAGTGAGATAATAATTGTAAAGCATTTAGCACAGTGCCTAGCACATAAGTGCTGTATAAATGTTATCTGTCACTAGCTAAGGGGCCATTGCTTAGACTTCTCCATCATTTGGGTTATGGGCCCTCCTAGTAAGTCAGTTCAATTCAATAAATCATTGTTGAGCATGTGCTAGGTGCTGAGCACTGTTGGTCCATTTGGGAGATGTGGTATTTCTGCCCTTTTGGAGTTTATAGGCACCAACAAAGGACTACACACACACACACACACACACAGAGATATATACATATAATTGTCATTTACACTGTGATCCATGATAAACACATTAGAGGGGTGCTGTATGAGACTGGGAAGGTCAATATCAACTTGAGGAGAATCTGGGAAGGTTTCATGTAAGAACTGCCATTAGTAATGCTGTGCTTTAAAGAATTCAGGAGGCGGTGATAGATAGAGGGAGCATTTTCCAGGCACAGAGCGAAAACCCAGAGAGAATATAAGCTAGGTTGTATCTAGTGGGTGGAAAGCGGTCCTGTTTGGATGGAATATTGAAGATGTAGCAGACTGTCATATGACACAAGTCCAGTTTGTACTTTACCGTGTGGAACCCTAAGTTCATAGCTTTAGCTCTAGAAAGGACTTTGAAGATCCTCCATAATCTACTTCGTCTACAAGATAAAGAAACTAAGACTGAGGAAGATGAAGCAGATTCCCTCAAGGTCACATAAGAAGCCATGGAAGAGTTTTGAGCTGAAAAGGGGCTCCTTGATGAATACTCTGTGTGTGTGTATGTATGTGTGTGTTTTCCAGTCCTGCTACTTGTCTGTTTTAGTTAGCACCGTGACTGTCCATTGTTGCAGTGGCTTCTGAAAAAATTTAGGTGTGCCACCTCACAGCACTTTTTGTGTTGTCAGCAAAAAAAAAATGGAAGTCTAATAGAATCCCTCCCTTGATTGGGAAATGACTTAATAAATTGGAGGATGTAATGTAATGAAATACTGTTTGCTGTAAGAAACATCCAATATGAGGAATTCAGAAAATCGTGGGGAAGTTTGTATGTACTGATGCAGAGTGAAGTGAGCAGAAGCAGGAGAACAACATATGTAACTTTCAGAGAACACTGGATTTGGGAGCCCGTTGAGTAGACGTTTCCTCCAGTGGTACAGATCTGTGCCTGCCCAGCCCGTGTAAATTTTGTCCTTGTTGACATTTCAGTCAAGTTTGACTCTCCATGACCTCATTTCTTGGCAGAGGTGCTACAATGCCATTTCCTTGTCCAGCTCACTTGACGGATGAGAAAACTGAGGCAAACAGGGCGAAATGACTTGCCCAGGGTCACACAGCTAGTAAGTTTCTGAGGCCAGATTTGAACTCAGGAAGATGAGTCTTCCATCCTTGATTCCCTGTGCCACCTAGCTTACTCAAGCCTTGTCTGTAGCTTCCCATAAATCCTCCCCTGGGATACCTCACACTCTCCCAAAGGTCTACTATGGAAAGTGGGGTTTGTGCTAAGTTCTGAAGAAAGCCAGGGAGACTAAACAGCAGAGGTGAGAGGGCAGAATATTTAGTTAGTGGCATCTGTCTAAATATGCGGCAGCTATGCGGTGAAGTAGGTCGAGTGCTAGACCTGGAATCAGCGAGACTTACCTTCTTAAGTTCAAATCTAACCTCAAACACTTAATTGTGTGACTTTGGGCAAGTCACTTAACTCAGTTTCCTCATCTACAAAAATGAACTGGAGAAGGAAATGGCAAACCAATCCAGTGCGTTTGTCAAGAAAACACAAATAGGGTCCCAGTCAGATATGGCTAAAAATCAAACAGACTGAAACCACCTTAATAAAAATTGGTCTGAGCGCATGTACTGACAGGTGAGGTGAGCTCTGCATGGTGACCATTCTACTACATGACCTGTCCACACATCATAATAATTGATCTCCAGGATAAAGACTAGGATTTATATTTTCAGAAAACTTTGCCTTTCATAGTGGCAAATAGTTTTATAGGGAAAGGGTAACTATTTTTGTTTTACTGCGTGTCTTATTTTTACATTTTATTTTTTCATGTCTTATTTTTAAAATCATTCTTTATTCCTGCGTATTAATTGGATATTTTGGTTTCTTCCACAGGCATGGAAGAGGAGGTGGTTTGTGCTCCGAAGTGGCCGTTTAACAGGAGATCCGGATGTATTAGAATACTACAAAAATGATCATGCCAAAAAACCCATTCGCATTATTGACTTAAACTTATGTCAACAAGTGGATGCCGGATTGACATTTAACAAAAAGGAGTTCGAAAACAGCTACATTTTTGACATCAACACAATCGATCGCATCTTCTACTTGGTAGCAGACAGTGAGGAGGAGATGAATAAGTGGGTTCGTTGTATTTGTGACATCTGTGGGTTTAACCCTACAGAGGAAGGTAAGTGCCAGGTTTCATGAATTGAACTAAAATGAAATTATTGGGTCATCTTTCCTTGTTGAGTCTTGTAGAATTATCACAAAGTGATTTTTTAGCTTAAATAGATGGTACATTTTTCGTTTTCCTTTCATAACGCATTAAGAAAGGTTCTCTTTAATGAGAGAAATATTTTGGGCCAGGCCTGTGATTTAATCTATGTAGGGAAACCACACAGTTGTGTAAATACATAACTCATCCAGAGTATCTTAGTTGCCTTGGACCCTGAGAGGCTAGAAGGGGGGCCCTGTTCACTGAGCCAGGCTATCTCTTAGTGGGGCAGAGGCAGGGTCAAAATCAACTCCTTTTATGAGACATCATGGTACATTGGAAGGAGCATTGGCTTTGGAGCATTTGGCCTACTACATGGGTGACCTTAGGTATCTAATCTCTGTTTGTATCCCCTTTACATAGCACAGTGCCTCACATGTGGTAGGCACTTATTATTGTTCATCTGTTTCAATTGTGTCTGATTCTTCATGACTCCATTTGAGACTTTCTTGGCAAAGATACTGGAATGGTTTGCCATTGCCATCTCCAGCTCATTTTACTGACTAAGTGAACTTGGACAAATCTTTTGACTTCCTTTCATCTTATTTTCCTCATCTGTAAAATGTAAAGGTTGAACTGAATGCCTTCTGGGTTATCTCATAGTCCCATATTTGTGACCTGTGATTGTAGAGATAGATAAGTTTCTTCTGAAGATAGAAGAAAAATATTTATTTAACAGCATTTAATAGAGCACAGCCTCCTCCCCAGTCCCTGTGCGCATGTGAGAATCATAAATGAATCCTTGAAAAATGTAATAACAGATAACTTGTTCAATCCTCTGGTTACTAGTATCAAGCATAAAATAGGAAGATGTATGCTACGAATCTTGACTTCTTCATTTTTAATTTATCAATTGTGTGTAGACAGACTGCTTTGGAAGGAATAGAAGAAAATTAACACACAAAATTTTGAGAGCTTTTTGATGGGACCAAGTGTACCCATGGGAAACCAATAAACAATTACAAAGCAATGTAAGAAAGAGAAGCCACAGGGTATGGGACAGAGGGAGTCAGGATGACTTGGGGTCACATCTTTACTGGCTTTGTCGCTATGGGCAAGTCACTTTATATCTCTCTCTCTGTGTGCCCCAGATATCTTGCTAGGACTATGTGTTGCTGTTCTATATCAATAGGAGAATTTTCCACACTGAGCATTCATTCCCCACTCCAGTGAAATCACAGGTCTAAATGGAAGGGAAAAACACAAGAAAATATACCACATATTATACATTTATGCTGTGGGAATATCTTGAAATAATGGCATCAGGATTGATTAGACCATAGGGAAGATTTCTAGAGAGAAGTGAGTTTTGGAGAGGGTTTAGAAAGAAGTTCATTAATGGAGAGGAGAGTATGCCAGGTTAAAAAAAAAGAAGTAGCATTAGCAAAGTCTTCTAGGCAGAGGCGAGCAAAAGGGTAGCCTGTAAGAAATTTGCTCTGGCTAGAGTAGAGGGGACATGTTAGGGAGCATTAAAGGTAAGAAGACAAGTTGTTTAAGAATCTGAAATAAGGAATTGAGATTCGATGGCTCCCATTGTTCTTAAACAGATTGATAAAGATTTGATGCAATTCAGCAAATATTTATTGAGAGCCTACTACTACGTGAAAGGAGAAGTTCTCAGCCTGAGTTCCCAGAGAACCCCAGGACAATTTCACCCACCAGTAGATCAGATACTCAACCAATCCTGTGGCAGAAAAATAACCAATGAGTGATTAGGTTCCCATATTTGGAAGCATTATTTCTGGAGCCTGTCGGGTGTGAGGTCACAAAGATTATTTCAGAAAGAGCAGAAATAGCTTCCTGTTGCACACCTGGATTATTTGAGGTAGGTTAGGGCCTCATTAGCACATCACAGTCAAAATGGAGATTCTTCATCACATACATTTCTAAAAGGCATTGTTCAACCTCCACAAAAACTAGAATCTGACATCATTAACATATGTAAAACAGATTTACTCTCAGTAAACTTACTAATTAGGAGAAAATGTGGCAACAAATAATTATGATACAGAGGGGAGAGAGTTGAGGGTAAAACAGATAAAGTACTTTGGGAGTTTGTTTGCCAGCCTTATGTGGGTTGAACTGGAATAGAGGAGAGACTGGAAACAGGGAAACCAGCCGGGAAGCTTTTCAATAACTCCAGGTGTGAAGGGATCGCAGCCTAGGCCAAGAGAATGACTTTGGGAGTAGCAAAGAAGGGGACAAATCAGAGAAGCCACAAAATGCAGGGAGAACTTGTTTAGCATTTGGATACAGGAAAGAAAGAACAGTCAGAATGGTTCCAGGATTATGGTCCTTGGAGCCAGGACTGGACTGTTACAACAGCACAGGATCAGAGTTTTAGAGTTGGAGGAGACCTCAGAATTCTAGTCCACCCTCTGTCCTTTTACAGGTGAGGCCAAAAGAGCAGAAATAACCTGCCTAGCGTCACCCAGGTAGCAAGATGGTATTCAGACATCCGACTCCAAATTCAGAGCTGTTTCTGTGCACCAGGGGGACATTGCCTTGTGAGGCATGAGATCAGTAATTATGGATCTCATCTATGTGGCACCATAGTGTTTTGGGGCTGTTGCAGTGAGTGAATTATCAAGATCAGCCTAGTGGCCCATCTGTACAACATTTATATAAGAATAGCCTTGAGAATGAGATGGGTGAGAGTGTGTGTGTGCGTGCGTGTGTGCGCGCGCGCGCGTGTGTGTGTCTTTGCGTCTGTGTATCTGTGTGTATATTTAGTATTGTTCAGTATAAAAAAAAAGCATTAGACTTCGTAGAACAAAATACCTTTAAGGTCTGGCTATTCTTCCATAAAACTGTCTCCCATGCATATGTCAAAATCATATTGAATACTTGGAAGCAATATGTTCAACCCCCTGATTATTATCAGGTGAGGTACAAAATAGAAAGAAGCAGAACATGTTTCTTGGCTCTGTTCATTTTGAATTTGTTAATTTTGGGACCAAAGCTGAGCTGGTTTACTTTTTGCTCTAAAAGAAAAGAGGGGGTGGGATGTTACGAAGAAAAACAATTCATAATAATCAACAAGATTATAAAAGGGATCTTTTTTTTTATTTGACTGGAAACTGTTTTTGAGCACTTAAAAAGCAATCGATTACGTTCCCATTGACAGACCCTTTTCAAACCTGTCCAGGTGGACTTGGCCTTAGACTTGGGTTCAAGTTCTGACTGTGAAGAATACTGGGTGTATGACTGCGCATATCATTTAACTCTCTGTTCTCTGGACAACATTTTCAGATGATGCCTTGCAGAGAAGGTACTTAACCCTCTTAGTTAGTAGAGAGATTCCTCACCCAGGGAGTTTCTACATCTCCCTATCTTATCTCTTCATTAAAAAACAGTCCTGAAGGAACACAATTTGCCAGTCCCTGGCAAGCCCAGCATGCATAAGGCCCTTTTTTCTTTCCTTTTCTTTTTTTTTAAGAGGAGGAAGGCAAAACAATGGGAGTTAAGTACTTGCCCAGGGTCACAATGCAGTAAATCTCAAGTGTCTTGAAATCATATTTGAACTCAAGTCCTCCTGACTCCAGGACCTCTGCTGTATTCACTGTGCCATCTAGCTGCTCCACAAAGTACCCTTAAAAAGAGTAAAATTGCCTTTACTTGTATCTTCTTTGTTTTTCTGTATTTTTTAGAAAGTTATTGGCCTTTATGAAATTAGTCTATAGCAGTAACATTTTATTATATTCATAGATCTGGTTTTTCTGGAATGTAACAGTTAAATATGAGATATCCTTCACCATTTGATGGTTTTTAACTAAAAGATATATAGCTGTAATATACTTTTATGGGATTTGAATACATAGTAGCCAAATGGCAATTCTGGTTTTAAAAGCATCTGCAGTCTTGAAAGATTTTTTTTTTTTTAACCCACGTGTTACACCAAGAGTTCTTAACCTTTTTTTTGTATGTCAGCCTAGTGAGGTCTAGCGACCCTTTCTCAGAATAATAGGTAAAATAAAATACATCAGATTACAAAAGGAACAAATTATACAGAAATAGTGTGATCCAAATATTTTTAAAAAGCAAGTTCACAGATCCCAGATTAAAACCCTCTGGATTAAGTGATGTTACAGTCTATATGGTATAGTCATTTATGTCCTTTATAATCTCATTCAGACTGTTTAATCATGTCTACATAAACATTTTGTTCTCCTTTCCATTGGTGAGCCATCTACTTGTCATCCAGTTGCTTCAGAAAAGTTGGAGTCAACATTAAGTACTTTTATGTCTATGTGGGGCTGTCCTCTCAGCCCCAGGAGAGTGCTTTCCCTTTTTTGGGAGTGCTGAAAATGTCCCCAACTGTTAGCTTAGAAAATCTCCTAAAATGATTTAAGCTCCCGTTGTCTGATACTTAGAGGTTTGTGTGGGATTTTGGAGGGGAGGGGAGAGGAGCAAACAAAGCCTGGATTTAGGTGTGATCCAAAGGTCTAAGAAAATAACTAATCATAACTAATTTCTTCTTTAAAAAAAAAAAAGGAAAGAAGCTGGGAGGTGGTGGTGGATTTGACCTGTATCTTAGTTCCAGGAACTTCTTGGAATATCATGACCCTGTTATTTTTTCATATTATTGCCTGGAGAGTTGGCTAGTGTTCTCTGTTTGTCAGTTACAATTAGGTAAAGTTTTGAAGAAGTCTTAGAAGTAGAGTTTGAGAGTAGAGGGGATGCATGCGCATGCACACGTGTGTGTGTGTGTGTGTGTGTGTGTGTGTGTGTGTGTGTGTGTGTGTTTTCTGAGTAGTCTGCAGATGAATTGTTTCTGGATCATCAAAGTCACAAGTTACCAGATTGGTTCACTAATGTGCGAGCAGAATTCTTTGAGCTAGGGAAGCCTAGACCAAGGGTATCTTAGAACTCTCCAATACTTGCGTGACCCCCGGCCCTATTTGATATCCTGATGCTAGCCCCTCTAGAGAGAACCATAGGGATAGTAATGTCTGTTGTTCCTCAATCATATCCAACTCTTCATGACCCCATTTTGGATTTTCTTAGCAGAGGTAGTGGAGTGATTCACCATTGCCTTCTCCAGCTCATTTTGCAGATGATGAAACTGAGGCAAACAGGGCTGAATGACTTGTCAAGGGTCTCACAGCTCCTAAGTATCTGAGACCAGATTTCAACTCATGAAGATGAATCTTCCTGACTCCAAGCTTGTTACTCTATCTGCTGAGCCACCTAGCTTGCTGCAAAGGCTTCAGCATTTAGAGATTGTTTTTCTCATAATAATGCTTTGAGATAAGAATCATAATAGCTTGTAATAATGGCTTATTTACATAGCACTTTGAAGTTTTGCAAATTGCTTTATACATGTTATTTCACATGATCTTCATAAACACCCTGTGAGGTAGGTGCTATTATTAACCCCATTTTACAGATTGGAGTCCTGAAGCTGAAAGGCTAAATAACTTGTCTAGAGTCATCTAACTAGTGAGTGTCTGGAGCAGGGTTTGAACTCAAGTCTTCCTGACTTTTAAGACCAGAGCTCTGTCTACTCCACTACGTACCTGTTTTTGTAGATCGTATATTATCTGCTTGAGTCTTTTTATCTCTGAGGTTTCTTTGTGGAACAGTCCCAGGAAAACTGATCCCAGTAGACTCAAGAGAGCCCCACTTGTGTGAGGAATGCCTCTTCGGACTGATAATGCTTTCCTTTTTGACATAGGACTATGCTATATGGCAAAAGCTGAGGTTGGAGCTCTCTCAGTCAGAACTAGAAGCAAAAGCTTAACTACCAACTCCATTTCAGGGCCCAGAGCCTGAGGTTCTAAGCCATTGGGGCTGAGGGGGTGGGAGTTAGTAGTAGGACCCACCAATTTATATGATATTGGCATCATCAGAGTCACTGAATTCCAGGTGAACTTCCTCATACAATGAGCTCCGGAAAAATTCTTGTGTAAATTCAATGTTACAAAGGTAATCATATTTAGCTTTCATTCACAGGTGTTTCAAGGTGACAAACTATATGATCAAGAGCTAGAGGTGACCTTGGAGAAGTCTTATCAAGTCTCATTTTACAGCTGAGGAAACTGAGGGTTGAGAAAGTTATTAACATAGGTAATAAAGAACAGAGGATTTTAACCCAAGTTCTCTATCTTCAGATCAGGGTTCTCTCTACTGTATCACACTGCTCCATTTTCTCTTCCTAGCAACCCCATGAAATAGGCAGTATTATTAATATTATGCTGATTTATTAGTGGGTTATTCAGGTTCCTTCTAACTCTGTGTCTGTCTCTTTCTGTATCTTTTTGTTTCTCACTCTCTCTGTCTCTGTCTCTCTCTGTGGCTCTCTGTTCCTCACTTTGTCTCTGTCTTTCTTTCACTCTTTTCCCTCCTTCCCTCCCTCCCTCTCTCCCCATCTCCAGTGTGTGTCAGTAGTAGGACCTAACTCAGGTCTTTAGGCCCTAACACCCCCACTCTAATCACAGAGTTATGCTGCTTCTCTTCTCAATTTGCTCAGCATTTATTTGTACACATTATATGTGCACATGTGTATTCCTTCCCTCCAGTAGGCTGATCTCCTTGAGAATGAGGATTGTTTTTGTTTCTGTAGCACCTCGATTATCTTGTTCATAGTAGGTGTTTGTTTAATAAATTCTTGATTAATTATGCAGGTTCCCATCCTCTAGTGTAAACAGACCTGGGTTTGGGTCTCACTAATTTCTCACTAATGGCAGTTCCTGGACAGCTGGCCCAGCAAGGACCTTAACCTTGTCAGAGTCGTAATGCTGGACTTGTCCTCACTCCCTCTTGGATAGTATCATCATCATATATTCTGTTAAATAGATTCCTGTCAAACAATCACTTCAGGGTTTTCTACACTTGAAACTATGGAGTGTTTTTCACTTCTTGACAGAGGCATTTACTAGTAAGAGGAAGAAGAGAAATTTTCCACTTGAAACCTTTAATTAGATCTCATTAAAGCAGGGGTCCCTGGGATGGGATGGAATAGGTTGAAGAACCTTTGAGTTACTTTGGTGCTATTACTTTGAAAATGCATCTGCAAATACTTGGTGTTTAGATTCCATTTACTGTCTTTTTGGTTCACCAGTTTTAAATAGTATTTTTTTTTTTTAAGATTGTCTTCACAGGTAAGAAATGACTCTGCTTCAGATCTCTTCCCTTTCCTGTCCATCCTTCACACAGATAGTAAAATGATTCCTGTAGCATAGTCTTATGAGGGCACTCTCCTGCTTTACAGCTCCAAAGAGTCCCTTGTACTTTTAAAAACAAACACCAACTCCCCTTGTTGAATTTAAAACTCTTCCCCACCTCATTATTCATCATTCTCCTGTAAATACTCTTTGTTTAGCCAAACCAACCTTCCTGGTGAAAATGTCTGTTTGAGCTGCTCTCACACACTCACCCTTACCCTCAGTTTTCCCAAAATAGAAGCTCTGTTATTCAGTTTTGGTGACTCAGTAGATAAGCACACCGAACCTGGATTTATTAGGAAGATATGAGTTCATATGCAGCCTCAGGTATGTAACAGCTTACTGGCTGTGTAACCCTGGGTAAATCTCTCAACCTCTCTGTCTGCTTCAGTTTCCTTATCTGCAAAGTGGAGACGCCTGCCAGGTTCCAGAAGAATATTTGTGATAATTTTTGTAAAGCACTTTGCAACCTTAAAGTGCTACGTAAATGCTAGTTATTATTATTAAAACCAGACTGAGTGTGTTAGTGATAAAGATGTAAGACACCTGTTTTTTCCTTTAATTTTTTGACGCAAGGACATTTATGGGTGGTTGGGGGACATGGAGGATTTATAGATTGTCCAAACACTTGAGGGAAGGATCCAGAGGATCCTGAGGATGGCTGGGGATATCAGGCATGTTTCCATCATCTTGAATAGGAGCAGGGTTAGTTGTAAGATAGCTTAGCGGATCATGCCTGAATGCTTGGTATTGGAGCTTATAGGAAATAGTAGCAAACTGCTCCCCATATTGGCCACTTTTCACCGTCACTGCAGGGAAAGACAGGGTTTTTACACTTTTTAGACAGTTCTCACTCACACACTCCGCCCAGACACACTTAAAGAGCATACCAAGTGTAACTGGTTTCAACCTAATAAAACTGAATAAATAGTAAGGGGATGGGGAGGAGGGAGCTATTCCTGTTATCTGTGTGGCTCTCTACTTAGTAATCTACTTGCATCAGAAGAAAAACTCAGGAGATTTTTCTCTATTAGTCATTATCCACTTCTTAAGTAAATTTCAATTACGATTTTTGCCCCAGCAGCCTACAGTGCCTTTAATGGGTGTCGATTACATTCTCTTTGCTTTCCAATAGGGAGAGTGAGAACAGTTTTTCAGTACACCCAAGCACACCCAAGCTGAGCATTTAGTTCTCAGAAATTTGATGCCAGCATTGATCCAAAGCAGCAGTGAGCTGGCTAGGCTTAGACCAACCCTGAGCAGCACTTCCAGAATGTGGGCAGGCCAACTCGATCTCATGACCCTGGAGGCTAAAACAGGATTTTTCCCCTGAAGCCTATTATTTAACTTTGACCAGAGGTTTTCTACTCAGATATGTGAAATAAAGCAAGGCAGATTTACACATATCAGCCCTGAAACCAAAAAATAGGCCCAGGGTGATATGTTCCTGAGAGCCAGAGCATGAGAAGCTTTTTAAAATCTTTACCTCCTTTGTATGTATAAGGTGCTACTATTTTATGAACAAGAAGTTGAGTGCCAAAATTCGGAGAGGATTGAGCTGGAAAGTAATCAATTCCTTCATCCTAATTTTCAGTGTTACATTATTCTGCAGTGTCTCTTATGGAACATGGTTGATTGTGAAAGTTGGTGCTTTCCTTTCATAGCTACCCTTTCCTCACCTAAAGTAAACATCGTGGGGAAATGGTTTTGTTTTGTCCTCCTCAGTAGTCCACATTGTGAGCAGAATATTAAAAATATGAGATGGTATAGTAGGAGTACCATCCCACGTGAAGTTCAGAGATCAGGGCTCAAAACTCCTCCAGGAAGCCTGTAGGGATACTCCAGTTTTTAGTGCCCTCCTGCAGAATCTACTTTTAACTTATTTGCCTTTAATTTTATGTGCAAGCTCCTTAAAGTCCTAGTTGGCATTTGTCTTTCTTTCTTGGCCTTATTTCCTAACACAGCACCTAGTACCCAGTAGCCCATGCTGAATAAATTCTGCCCCTTATCCTTCGTATCTGTTGCCTTGTCTCAAATAAAATTGTTGAGCCCTGGCCCCAGAGAAGAAATGATGAAACATACCAGTATCCTTTTTTTATTTAACTTGTATTTAGCAATGGCTGTGGTATAGAATATTGTATACCCCGTCAGGCCAGGTCTCTGGGTGAGCTGTTTTTCTTTGTAACAAGGAAAAGCATGGCTTAGGGAAGAGAATTTCTGTTAGTGCACCCATATAACAGACCTAGGAAGACACCATTTCAGTTGTGATTTAGGTGCTAGCTGTGAGACCCTAGGCAAATCACTTAACCTGTTTCCTCATCTGTAAAAGGGAAATAACAGCATTACCTTCCCAGGGTTGTTGTAAGCATAGAATGAGATAGTATTTGTAAAGACTTTGCAGACCTTGAAGTGCTTCAGAAATGGTAACTTTTTATTATTACCTATAACTGTTATTATTTTTATTATTACCTGGAAGTAACTTATGAATGAACAAAAGGCATCAATAATATTGAAAAATAAGATGAAAGGATTTTCTTCCAAGTTTTTGCACCTACCCCAGCTCTTGTTCATAAAGTAGCAACATTTTCTGTATGCAGAAGGGGCCAAAATAACATTTACTATTTATTGGCAGGGGAATGAGAAGGTGAGAAGAGTTTCTCATTGTGTGGATAAAGGAAGCTACACAGCCTTTAGGGATTATTCTGCTCTGGGGATGCCTTCTCTCTGCACCTCCACCCCCCACTCCCCCTTCACCCCCCAGTTTATTTGCTGTACAGTTCTCAAGGTTAGATGTTGGGAGAGGGACAGAGACAAAAATATTTCTGTACAAAGAATAAGTTGGAACTGAACTTTTTTTAAAAAAATGACTGATAATATTTAATGTTTATTATTTACATTTGTCTATGAGACATTTGCATTTTAATAAAGGAAAATGCTTAAGTCCACGTAAAGTCTATACTGTAAAACATTTCATAATATGCAATACTATTTATCACATCATCCTTTTTAATGTGGTTAAGTTTGTGGAACTTTTTTCTTTTTCTTTTTTAATTTAATAGTATTTTATTTTTTCCAATTACATGTAAAGATAGTTTTCAATGTTCATCTTGTAAGATTTTGAACTACAAATTTTTCTGCCTCCCTTCCTTCCCTCCTCTCTCCCCAAGACAGCAAGTAATCTGTTATAGGTTATACATGTATAATCATGTTAAATGTATTTCCACATTGGTCATGTTGTGAAAAAAAGAATCATAACAAAAGGGAAAAATCGTAACAAAAGGGAAAAACCACAAGAAAAGAAAAAAACAAAAAAGGTAAAAACTTTGATCTGCATTCAGACTCCATAGTTCTTTCTCTGGATGTGGTTGTCATTTTCTATCATGAGTCCCTTGGAATTGTCTTGGATCATTGAATTGCTGAGAAGAGCTAAGTCTGTCATAGCTGATCACTGCACAGTGTTACTATTACTATATACAGTGTTCTCCTGGTTCTGCTTATTTTACTGCAAAAGTTTGTGTAAGTCTTTTCTGATTTTTCTGAAATCTACGGGCTCATCATTTCTTATTAAACAGTAGTATTCCATTATATTCATATACTGCAACTTGTTCAGCCATTCCCCAATTGATTGGCATCCCCTGGTTTCCAGTTTTTTCCTGCCATAGGAAGAGCTGCTATTAATATTTTTGCGCATGTGGTTCCTTTTCCCCTTTTTGTGATCTCTTTGGAATACATATCTAATAGTGGTATTGCTGAATCAAATATGCACAGTTTCATAGCCCTTTGAACATAGTTCTGTGTTCCTCTCCAGAATTGTCAGTGAGGTTCACAACTTCTCCAGCAATGCATTAGTAAAACGAAACTTTTATGCATTACAATGAATCAGAATCTCAAAGGAGAACTGATGGTATTTTAAGTAGTCAGGTTATTTTTAAGAGGCATCATGGAACAGCCAAATGAACCCTTGTTCTGGAGTAAGGGAACCCAAGTTCAAATGTCAACTCTTTTTACTACCTGTTTGACCTTGAGTAAGTTACTTAAATTCCCTGGACCTCAGTTGCCTCATCTATAAAATGAAAGAGGTTGAACTAGGTGACATCTGAGGTCCTATAAATTTAAGCTGATTACATACTCTAGTGCTTAAGGAACGTGTTACATCACAGATAGCATGTTACTCTATCCCTAAGATGCATTCACCTTTCCATTATCCCCATTCTTCTCTTTTTCTTTTGTTTCCAATGACATGTATATTTTTTCTTAAGCCCTCCTTTGAGAGCTCAGTACATACTTGCCTTAGATAAGATTTGTGCTGAGTCATCTGTTAATTCTGGTGCATTAAATTCCCTTTAATAAATTTAAGTGTATCAAGTAAATACATGGATGTAGACTATATGACTACACAATGGTATAAGAATGTCAGAGATTGACATCAATGTTGCTCAGTAGAATTAAGCTAGAACAGGAAAATACTTTGTAACCCCTTCTCTCCTTGCCACACGAAATTTTTCTCACAACCTTCTTTCCTTTCACTCTTTGCCAGCTACTGACCGGGACCATCTTACTCTTTCTTTACCATGTCTTCCATTCTTACCTTCCCTGGGGGCAGAAGGCAAAGTTTTTTTAGTGGCAGGACTTGGAAAGAATAGGAGACCCTCTTAGCCACTGACTCTGAATAACTCCAATGCTTATCTCATTAATAGGGTTCCAAGCTCTGCCAGTCTCATCTCCTCATATTACTACCCTTTCTCCTTCTTGGTACCTATGCCTCAGGCCATGGGGCTATGAGTCTAGAGGCAGAATTGCTGGGAGTTGAAATAGTACGCAGTCATTGAATCATTAATTTGATATGGAAGGCGGCCTTAGAGGTCTTCTCACCCAGCCCCCCCATCTTATTGAGGAGGAAGTAGATTACATGCTTTTTCAAAGATAGAATGTAACTTACCAACAGTTTTGTTTTCCATTCAGCCTGGAAGATGTTGGAGTAGTAATTGACCAAGTTACCTGCAGCTAATCTCATAGATAATCTTTTCTGAACTCATGATTCATCTTTTGGACAATTTGGCCTTAGTTCACATTCAAGACCTTTAATAGCCTCATGTACATGCTACTGTTATCTGAAGAGAAGCCTGTGATTGGCAGGTTCTCATAATTGGCCCAGGGTGGGATGTTGGTATTAATAATTATCCTGAGAATTAATGACTTTGGAAGAAGCTACTATTAGCTTCAAGTAGGGGACTAAGGGTTTGGGGGCAGTAGGGAAGTCCATTCAGTTTCTTGTAAAAGTTACAAAGAAAGTAAAACCCTGTTGATATTTTTGGCATTCAAACTAAATTATTAGTAGCTATACTTCAAAGAAAACTATTAACATACAAGCAAAAATGATTACAAATAAAACATGATTAATACAAATATTTCTTCTACTTAGTGAAGGACTCTTCCAAAATGGGATCTACATTTGCACACTTTAGTTTACAATAATGACCAAATGTAGGGACATGGTCCATCCCTTTCTTTACCTCCACAGGAAGAAATTCTTACTGCAACAATATCTCAAGTCATGGGGTGGCTCAGAAGAAATCACTGACTAATGAAAAAGACAAACTAGGACAAAAATGCAAAATATAAAGCACTGTCTAATGAATAGGAACTACTACCCAAAGATGAAGAAATTGGTCAAGAGAGATGACATGATTCGCCCAAGATCACACAGGTGATAAGTGACAGGTTAGGGATATATTGTTCAGCATAATTAGAAATGTAATGGTGGGGGCCATTGTTAATTTTTTAGATATCACCCATGCCAATTCTGGATGAAATGAATTACAAGCTTCATCTCCTGAATATAATTACTGATCTTTCAGGGGAATGATTTATTCTTCTATTTTTACACAGTACTGTTTGTGTATTTTTCCCCATCATGTATCTTTTAGCTGAGATTATGTTTCTTGTTTGGCTAGCACAATAGTCCACACCAAGTGTGAGTCAACAGTATGATATGGCAGCCAAGGCAACTAATATGATCTTAATTCATATATGTGAGTATGAGTTGAAAGGACTAGGGATATTTGGTTTGGAGAAGAAAAGACCTGGGAGAGTCATGATCAAAGATTTAAGTCTCTTCCAAAAGAGCTGTCCAGAAGTACTACTTCTGGAGGTAGTGGGTTACCTGTCACTAAAGGTATCCAAACAAAGGTTAACTGAGGATTTGTTGGGTATACTGTGAAGGATATTCTTTTTTGTTTTTGTTTTTTGTTTTCAGTGTTCTACAGTCACTTCCATATATCTTAGATTTTTTCCCCTACCTCTCCACTCCCTCCCTGAGACAGCATACAGTTTTATATAGGTTCTACACATACATTCCCATTAAATACATTTTCACCTTAGTCATGTTGCATAGAAGAATTAAAATGAATGGACGAAATCATAGAACAAAACATAATACAAAAGAAAATACTCAGCTGTATTCTGCGATCAAATTCCATAGTTTGTTCTCTGAATGTGGAAGGCATTTTACCTTAAGAGACCATTGGGAATTTTTTAAGTCCTTGCATAGCAATGAAGAAAAATTCCTCGCACTCTGTGGTTGTTGTTGTGTACAAAGTTCAAGGAGATTCTTTTTTAAGCTAGCGTGGTTCTAGACAGCCTCCAGGTCCCTTTCAAACTCTGAAATTCTGTGATACTTTGAGAGTAATGAGCATTCTGAACAAATTATTTCCCCTGGGATGATGAGAGGGCTTCCGTGAGATCTTTTCAGGCAAGTCTAGGAGCTATGAATTTGTTTTGGTTTTTGATACCTGTGCTATTTAGGATGATGATGGATTTTTTTTTTGACTAAGGAAAGGATTACTATATGTTTATACATGTATATGTGTGAGTATGTGTGTATATATGTGTTATTTTTGTGGATGTATAATTATATGTGATATATGATATATACACATATACCTATAAAATAATTTATACATATACATACATGTGTATGAGTGTGTATGTATTCATATGTATATATGTGGGTATTATTTTTCTGAATCTGTGATTATGTTATGTAATATATATACACACATATAAAATAGTTTACAGACCAAACTATACATACACATACATATGCATGAGTATACGTGCATATGCATGTATATACGTGTGTATTTGTTGGTCTGTGATTCTGTGTTATATATAATTATAAAAGCAAAGCACCCCAGCATATACAGGAGGACCTGCTATCACAGGCTCTTTGGTTTGCTTTTCTAAAAGGAAAGGCAACTTTTGTGGGGGGTCAGCAATCACTTTAAGCTAGCACATATATCATTCACTTAGTTCAGGGGGAAAAGTCAACACCCTGAACTTCAGAGAAAATACAAAGAAATAATAATCAACAGACATGGCTTCCAGCTGCCTGACCATAAGCAATACATACATCACAGATCAACAGACAGATCCAACTGTCTGACCATTCCATACATACATAGTTACCAGAGAGAGAAGCACCAACATTTGGGTTTTCAAAGCAAGAGGGGCTCCTTAGAGACTGCCCAGAGTCTTGTCTGGCCAAACAAACATTTCCAATAAGCAAGGCCCAAAGTAAAACCTCACCTCAAGAGTATTTATATACTCTTCAGAGTCAGAGGGCATCTCAACCCTTGAGAACCAGTGCTTCATTAAGAAAAAGTGTGTGCCTTCCTGCAAATCTTCCCAAATCAAACTCCTCTTAACAGATAGACCCAACAGGAAAGATCTTTAATCTCATTAGCATTACAGTAATATACACATATATATGTGATACGTGTATATGCATGTATGTGTGTATAGCTTGATCTCTAACTTATCATGCAGACAGTACGGTATACTGAAAACAGCATTCACAGGAAGTTGAGATCCGGGTCCGGTCTTGGCTCTGACTAGCTATGTGGTCTGAGCAGATTACATCCATTTTCTCATAAGTAAAATGAGAGGAAGCAGTGGCATAGTGGAAAGAGTGTTGCCTTTACCTATTAGATCGTAAGGGGCAAGGACTGTGTTTCTCTTTCCTACTTGTGTCCTCAGCGTTTAGCACAATGTCTGACATCCAGTAGAAGCGTCGGAAATATTTGTTCAGTTGACTTGAAGAGGACCGGCCCTGGGCTTCACAGGTGCTTCCTCCAACGTATATGAGCTGCATGACCCTGGCCGGGGCGGGGGTCCTCAATGCCTCAGGAAGGTTTCAGAATCTCTGAGTTACAAATCAGCTTTCAGTCTGAATCATTGGAAGGGAGTTTCAGAGTTCTCTGTACCAATAAAGTCACAGATCCTGACCAAAGATGGAGTGGAACTTAAAAGGGGGCACTGTGTTTCACAGGGGATAGAGCATCATCCCTGGAGTCAGGAGGACCTGAGTTCAGATCTGGTCTCAGATACTTAACACTTACTAGCTGTGTGACCCTGGGCCAGTCACTTGCAGAAAAAATAGCAAGAAGAAGAAAGGGATGTGAGATTAATACTAATTATCCTTCCTCATTAGGTCATCATGAGGAAAGAACTCTGTTATGCCTAAAACACTGTGTATGTGAGTTGTTAGAGGCAGCACAGTGGTTACAACACCAGTTCTGGAGTCAGAAAGATCAGAATTCAAATATTAACTTCAACACTTACTGATTATGTGACGCTGAGCAAGTCTGCTTGCCTCAGTTTTCTCAACTATAAAATGGGGTGATAATATTACCTGCATTTCAGGGTTGTTGTGAGGATGACATGAGATTATATTTATTAAGAGCTGAGCTCAGTGCCTGGCACATAGTAATAGCTCTACAAAAGCTTATTCTCTTTCCCTCCTTTCTTTTGCCGTGTTATCTTTCACGTGGAAGCCATGGAGGAAGATTATGACAGGGAAAAGAATGCATTAATCTATTTGAGGAGCTTGAAAGAATGGAAGATTCTGAAAAAAATACAGACTAGAGATTCCTTCTTTCTGAATTAATCTTAACAAAAACAACAGTAGCAACAAAAAGCCTGCTACTGGAGTTCTCTTTCGTTGAGGACTTCAGTGGCATCAGGAGGAGAATTCTCCTAATGGTCCATTTACTCAGACAGCAAACAGTCTGTGTGCCAAGTACTAAAGGCCCTCATCTCCAGACATCAGCTGGGTAAATCCTTAATTGAAAAATTCTTGTGGCTTTGCCGTAGCTTTTTAGATTGGTTCATGTTATTGTAAAGGAGAGAAAGTTTTATTCTATATCAAGACTTTTAGGAGAACTGTGAATAATGTAGTTTTCAGTCTGCCTTTATTTTTAAAACATTGTTGTTGGGACTTTTTGAAACAGTGCCATAGTTAGTACAGAACTGTGACCTCAGGAAATTAAGTGAGCTGGCACTGGAAAGAATACTGAATTTGGAATCTGATGGCTTAGACTTGGATTGGATCCTGGTTTTACCTCTTACTACCTGTGAAAACACGGCCAAGGCAGTTAACCTTTCTGGACTTTATTTTCCTTATCCCTTATCTATAAAAACAAGGGAGTAGGGGGGTATTAAATGACCTCTATCTACCTAGGAAATGTGCAACCAAACTAGAACTCAATAAAGAATTTATTACATTAAGATAAATTACTCTGTCAACGTTTGCAAAGCTGACCCTTAAAAGGAAGAAGCAGCTGATTGAGAAGAGGAAATTAATCTTATTTAAGGCAGATATTTATAGTATAAATGGATTTTCTTTCAGTATTAAGGATGTGTAAGGGTATGAAAATTGGACTTTTTCCATGTCCATTTATTTGGTCACTATCAGAATCAGAGAGACAGAGAGAGAGCATGCGCGAGAGGGAGCACAAGCACACTGCCTACTCAGGAGGGCATGAGCATTAACAGGTTGCTTCCATAGTTTTGTGGATCTGTGATTTCAAACTTGTAGGTGACCCCTTTATAGTAGGAACTTGCACTTATTTTTCTTATTGTTTTTAAAGCAGTCAGGGTTAAGTGACTTGCCCAGGGTCTCCAGATTCCAGCACCAGTGCTCTATCAATTCACATTTCTGTATCATTTAAAGGCTTACAAAGTATCTTTCCCACAAGGGTCCTATTACCTGGGCTGTGAAGATGTTGCTAACCACCTATTACAAATGAGGAAACTGAGGCCTGAAAAAGAGACGTGACTTGCTTGTTGAACTGCAAATAAGCATAGAATCCAGGACCTGAATTGCATATCTCCTAAGTCCAGTCAGATGGAAATTGCAACTCTTCCTGCCTTTTTAGCCTTACTCACATCAAAGTCTTTCCATACATTTTTCCATCATGCCAGTCAGTCGGTAAATCAGCAATTAGTTAAGCACCTGCTGTATGCCAGACATTTCCAATCTCTACTCATAAGCCTTCCTCTGGTTCTTTATCTTGGGTGACTGTTATGGCACTTGGGTTATTGTTTTTTTTCTCATTCTGATTCATCATAAGCCCAGCTCTTTTTGGTCATTCACTATCAGTGAAATCTTTTACAACACTTGTTGCATTCAAATTATTGTTGCTGATGCGCTACAGCCCATTTCCATCCACCATGAATATTTCCTATATCCTTTGAGTTACTTGTAATTTCAGTTATGTTAATTATGGTATTCCATAATATCATCATATAGTGTCATTGAGAGAATATGGTGAGATTTATGACACGTACAGGTTGGAATGATTGGAAGCATTACAGTTTCCCAAATGTCATCCAGCTCAGTCTCACCATATTCTTGGTTAACTGTTATCTATGCATGTTACAGACACACACACACACACACACACACACACACACACACACACACACACATATACTTTTTTAGGGTGCATGGGTATACTGTCATTTTCCCTTTACAATGTATTTCTCTGAGGAGATTTGGTGGTATCCTAGCAATTTATATAATTACCACAATGACATTTACGATCATTTGGAGAACCTGACCATGAAAAGGGAGTCATTTTATTTAGATTCTATACAAGACATCTTCTCTGGTAATGATAAGCATATAAGGTAAACATATGTCATCCTGTTATGTCTTGTCTGATATCAGTACTTGGTGCATTTTTGACAGTTATTTCCATAGTTGTATGTGTCTTAGTCTTAGTTTTTTTTTATTTATTCATAGTGATGAGCTTTGGGAGTACTAGGTGAGAAATTGGGAGGTTTTCAGAGACATGATCTTAGGGCTGGGGCCTGGGCACCCCACTGTTAGGAGATAACCTTGTTTGAAGTGAGCCTTCAAGGCTATGTGCTGTTTTACTGAGTTACTTTTTTAAAGTATCTTTTTGACTTGGCTACTCAGATTAAGACAGTGATCCAAGAAAATTCCAAATTATAAAATTATATCTGCCTTCAGAAAGAGAACTAATGAACTCTGAGTGCAAAATGAAGCATACTTTTCTTACTTTCTTTATTTTTCGTTTGTAGGTATCTGTGTTTTTGTGTTTCCTTTTGCAATATGGTTAATATGGAAATATGTTTTGCATGACTTCATATGTGTAATCAATATAATATGCTTGCCTTGGAAAAGGATGGGGGAGGAGTGGGAAGGAAGGAGATAATTGGGAATGCAAATTTTTTTAATGAATATTAAAAAAAATTTAAATCTGTAATTGAAAAATATTTAATGAAATAAATTTAAAAATTTAAGTACCTTTTTAAAATCAGCAAGCAGTAGAACTGGAAGACTGTTGGATTTTCTGTATGTCTCAGTTGTATGCCTCTAAAAATATGATTTTCTACAGGAATATTACATGTTACCCTTTCATATTTTCATCATGGACAGCTTTGATATGTGCATAGGCTATTACCAGAAAGATTTATGTGAGATGAGAAAACAGGCATATGAATCAGTAGTTGCTGACGTCTTTTTAGTTTCCCGTTTGGGTAAAAAGTATTATCCAGTATTATCTGCAATCTTTTGTATTCTTTTGGAATTTTACCCACTTTGAGATAGATAACTTCCAATGGGATCACCTGAGTGACTTTTAAAAGGCTTTGTGTCTCCACCACAGATACCTACTGGTCCAATCTGGCATTTTCTGCCCTCTTCTCAAGTGCTTTTGCAAACTGTTGCTAAAGGGGAACTCTACTTTTAACTGGCTTTGTGACCTTAGGTCATTTATCTTTTCTGAACCTCAGTTTCCGTTATCTTTAAAATAAATAAGGGACTGCTGTAGGTGACCACGAAGATTTCTTCTCAGTCAAAATCCTGAAGTTGAAGAGCAGGGATTTTTAAACATGTAGGGTGTCATGAATCCCTTTGGTAGACTGGAGCAGCCTATAGATCCCTTCTCAGAATAATGTTTAATTAAAATATATAGGATTATAAAGAAAACCAGTTACATTTAAATACAGTTACCAGATTGTTTTTTAAAGTCCGCAGCTTCCAAGTTAAGAATTCCTTTTGTAGTGAATAAATGTGCTGATTCTGCTAACATCATTGATGAAAATTGGTTGGGGGGGAGGGATTTTTGTTTTTTGGTCATTTAATTATCATTAATTCTTTAATTAGAGTAGGGAAGGACCTCCCCTTGTGAAAATTCTATTCATATATGTGTCTATACACACACACTTCAGCAACTCATCTGTATGTGGATTTCTTCATTGAATTTCTCTACTTCACTTGATGCAGCCAGTGCGGGGAGGGGCTGTAAGCTGTCATGTTCTTGATAGCCTGTTTGATTTTTGGTGACTCATTGAAATCATGGTTTTTGTTGTCTTTGGAAGCCCAATGAAACCACCATTACCAACTCTTATATTCATCTCTGCCCAGGAACCTGGGAGTGTCCTTCCACTCTTTCATTTACAGCAAGAATGTTAATATGACTGTGTCTCAATTCCTCTATCAGTTTGGATAATTGTTCATTGGACAATGATGTTAAGCATTAGGGATACATGTACAAGCAAAAAGAAAAAGTTCCCACCCCCAAGGGACTTAGATTCTAATGAGAGAAGACAGCACATAAATGGGACATGGGAGAAAATACTGAGAAAGGGACCAGGCAGCCCAGAAGGTGAGAAGGCAGTTTTTCATAACACCAAGAAAATCAGAATGTTGAATGAAGCCTAGTGGCCTTATCTGTCCCCAAAATGAAGGCTTCAGAAAGAACTCACCATTGAAACAAGGGGTCAGGCATGGCAGGGCAAGGGGGCAGCTTAGTCATCGAGGCAGATAGATGGACATTTTAAGGCTGATAGGAACCCAAATGGTTTTATGCAATTACTTAAATTCATAACCGGTGGCTCATTTTCTCCTTAGGAGCCTCTCTTTGCTTAGGCAGGCTAGTCTTCAAGGCAGCAGATAGCTGTTCTCTAACCTGACCCATACTTAACACCTTGCCAGCCTGGTAAAACCTGCCAGGGCTTGTGCTGCCTTGGCATAGACCTTCAGAACCCAGGGTCACATCCATGCCACAGTGAGGCATCAGCAAAAGAGTTTTTTTTAGAGGTGCTAAGTGACTAATCTGAAAAATATTATAAAAGTTTTGGTATTTGAAACTTTCCACACAGGAGAGAGAGTTCTAGCAAAAGTGTTCACAAAGAGTACCTGCACCTGTAACCAGTCTGTCTCCTACCCAGAAAAGACACAGTTGACATCAGCATCTGTAAAATAATGGGGTCAAAGAGGATGACCTCTAATATGCTTTCCAGAGCTTTGGTCTAATGACACTGCAGTCGTACAGAAGCCAAAGATTGTGTCACAAATATTACTCATTTGTGGGACACTTTCATAGGTGGAAATGAATTTTGTTTTTACTGTTTCTAAACTTAGGAAAAAAATTTTTCCTATGACTTCTGAGAAAAAATGCTGAAATAACCAGATAAAAGAGAGAAAATGTATAACAAGATAATCTTGGGGCCAAGTACTGTACCACTGTACTGCAGCTCTATGAGAATGGAGAAATTAAGTAAGGAATGGTCCTTCCTAGGACTTTGACTTTGTTTATCTTGCTAGAAAGAAGCTAGACCATTCTGCTACACCGAGCAAAGCATGCTCAATTACAGCATGCTCATAAGATTTTTTTCCCTTTTAATTATTATGAACTTGACAAACATCAACAAACATGGACAATCCTTATAAAACAAATAAAAGAAGAAGACTGCAAATGAAGCTCTGACTCTCAAGTATGTGCAGCTGGTGCATTTTTTGTATGATTTCAAATTTAATTTGGTAGTACCCTTGTGTGTCCACCTTCTGAACTTCAGCTCTCTTCTGTGTATTTTTAATTATTCACTGACTGCTTTTTCTTTTTTAGTACTCCCCCTCCACCAAAAAAAAAAGGCCTCTCTTTGTCACAAGTAAATATATTCACTCAAAACAAATCCATGAAAACCATGTCTGGAAATAAATGTCTCAGAAAGCACCTCTAGGCATCGCCTTTCAGCCCACAAGGACCAGTCATTGCATTAATTGTAGTTTTCTGAATCTTTCATGGTTGCTTTCCTTTACAGTGTTATCACTGTATAAATGGCTCTCTGGTTCTTCTCACTTTACGCTGTATCAGTCTGCATGAGATCTGTCAAATTTGTCCAAAGCCACCCCTTTTGTCATATTTATGGCACAGAAATATTCCATTACATTCATATACCATAATTTGTATCAGTTTGCATTTCTTCTATTGAGAATTGCCTCTTCTATACCCTGTGGTCATTTATTACCAATTCATGTGACTTAGACCTAGAAGAAACCTTTAGAGCTCATCTCATCCAGCCTTCTTGTTTTATAGAAAATTATGACCCAGGGAGAGGCAGGGACTTGCTTCAGTACAAATACGTAGCATTACGTATCTGAACTAGAATTCAGCTGCATACTCTTCCCGCATTGGTAGGGGGCTGTTAGATCATTTTAGAGAATGTTGTAGGACAAGGGCTTTTCAGATGGAGAATGGAGAATCTTCCTTGTTACCTCCCTGCTTCAGTCGAGAAAGAATTAATTCTCTTCTATATAAGTTGTGTTAAATAAACAATAATTGGTTAAAATGAACTGGTCTTTTCATCTTCCTAAAGTTTTTTATGTAGGCTAGTGGGAAAATTACAGAGTTCAGTGAAACGGTATAGCCTCGTTGGACGTCATTCCCGTCCTGTACTCTGTGATTCAACCAGCCTTCTCTTCTCTTTGCTCCTCCCACTTGAGACACCATCTTCCATCTTGGATTCTTTCTGCAGTGTCTGTCTCCCAAGACTATATTGCGTACCGTGATAGATTCCCTCGCTTCCTTTATGACACAGCTCAGGTTCCATCTTCTGCATAAAGCCTTTCCTTATCCTCCCAGCTACTATTATGGAGATATGTGGGGTGTTCAGAGAGGATTAGCACCTTGGTGTGAGGCTACAGAGCCCTCTTCAGGGCTGCTCACCTTTCACCCAACTCTGACCTGTGACTCCAAGAAGCTGTAGCATGCTGAGTGTCCACACGCCAGTAAAAAGCTGATTCACCATTGGTAAATTAATGAAATGTCTACCCCAAGAGTGTGAAGACTTCCCAGTAAAATGGCCATGAAGGCGGCCGCAGCAGGTACTGTGGAGCACTTAGAGCTTGGTCAGACATCGAAGATGCCAAGGTCATCCATTACATCCCAGTCCATCACCAGCCAGCTTATCTTTTGTCCTGCCCCTGGATTTTAATGACTCTGGAAAAGACAGCAAGGCTGCTGACTTTGTGCAAACTCTGCCTCACTCAAATCCAATTCACGGGCAAGTCAAGACATCACCTGTGATATCACTGGTCCCCTTAAAAAACAAAAGACAAGCTAGTACTCCTTAACTACTTTTCATCTAATATACTTAGTGTATACTTATATTTATTCACTTTATTTTTTGCTGTCTATATTTTAAAATATATTTGTTGGCCCTCCTGATAAAAAATGCAACTTCCTGTGAATAGGGATTGTTTCATTCTTTGTACTTGTCTCCCCAAATCCTACCACAGTTCTGGCACATAATAAGATACTTAATAAATACTTTTTTATTGATTTAACTAATAATTTATTTATATGTAATATATAATAATAACTTGATAATTGTTATTAGAATATCAAACTTACAATTATTTTAAAATTATAATAAATTTATAATTTATAATTATAATAAATTTAATTTCTTTAGGTAATCTTATTTAAGCAATACATTTATTTATGAAGCACATATTTAGCAGGTGTTTAATAAACATGTGTTGTTCGAATTGATTGTATTTATCATCTGAGAATTTGGATTCAAATCCTGGCTAAGCCATTATGTATAGGTCATTTAACTTTCCTCATTAATCTAATGAAGAAGGCAGATAATATAAACCCTGAGGACCTGACCCACCTAAATCTATAATGCTAAGTAAAAGTTCCTTGACTTGGGACAAGAGACTACCACTTGATATTTCTGTTTTGCTTTTCAGATCCTGTGAAACCACCTGGCTCTTTGCAGCCGTCAACTGACTTCCCTTTAGCTGTAAATACGTCCCCACCCTCTATGCAGATGGATACATCCTCTGGCTCTCTACCTCCTCCCTATCAGCTAATTAACTTGCCATCACACCTGGAGTCTCTTCCCATTCAGGATGATCCCCAAGACTACCTCTTGCTCATCAACTGTCAAAGCAAGAAGCTTGAACCCACAAGGTAAAATCCTGCACTATCTAATCTTTTTAAAAATTTCATGTTTACAGTTTTTGCAGCTCCAGGTTGGAGGTCCACTTTCCCTACAGGAATGATGTGTATTGAGCTTAATTGATATGCTGGGAAGTAGTAGCAGAGATCTTCCCCAGGGTCGAGGGTGAAGGCTTATTTTACAAGGCTCTGTCAGAAAGCTGCAGGTTGTCATCCGTAGCCTCTGTTGCAGACTTAACTTGCCTACGAGATTTCACTGATGTGTAAATGGTGATCTTGCTCCATTTCTTGTGTGATTATAAACCAGCCAAGGCTCCTCTTTTGTTTCTGAAGAAGGAGAGGAATATCTACTTCTCGAAGACTTTGAAAGCAAAAAGATCCCAGTGCTGTGAGTGTTGGTGTGCTGTGGCTTGTTGGGGGAAGGGAAATGTCTGTGTGTGAGAAATTAATTACAACAAGTAAAATCCCTACATAACAAAGGCTGTAGGACATCCAAATGATTGGGTTGGAATGGAATTTAATTTAATTAAAATAATACTCCTCTTTTTCATCTGTGACTGGGGAGAATTGATTTGAATCTAGGAGACACAATATGGTACAAAGGAAGAGTCTGGGGACCTGCAGTCATAAAGACCTGGACCTTGGCAATTACAGATGACCAGGAGCAAGTCTCTGACCCTCAGTTTCCTCACCTGTAAAATGAAGGGCTTGAACTAGATGATCGAACCCAGCCAAGAACCCAGTGTTTCTTGCCTTTCCTGACCAATGTATCACACTGACTTAATGATGAATGTAAAAGCATTTAAAGAACCATAAAAAGGAAATTTGGGCCTGACTTTTCTCTACCCTTAAAGCACATGGTAATTAAGTTGTCAAACAAGTTCTTTCTCTATGGTAAGTGACTATCCTGTGTTAGGACCTTATTCTTTGGGTCTGTGGTCTAGAGTCTTTTGTAGTGAGGTATACAGAGCTCTTGCATGTGGGCCTTTCATGGGGGCGGAGAAGGCATTTGCTCCCTTTTCCAGAGGAGGTTTCTCTGTATTTGTTGTGATGGGATTTTGCCTGTAGAAGAAAGGTTGGTTTTTTTTTAATCTCACTAGTTAATAATATACATTCTAACTTGATTTTGCACTGTTTGCTGTGTGTATTTTAAAATTTCACATCTCCAGCTTTATTTCCTCAATAACTAACCAAGGTTCCTCCTCATGGTAGGAGGGCCACTGTTCCATTGTTGACTTTTTTTAAATGAACTACTATATTACACAATTCTTTCTACATTTTCCCCTCTTGCCTAGAGTCATCTCTTAATCAATAATAGCTCATATTTCTATAGCTCTTTGAGGTTCATAAAAAGTACTTACAGGGGCTAGAGAGGCAGTAATAAAATGTGGAGACCTCAGGGTCAGGAAGATCTGAGTTCAGACCCTAACTGACCAGTGCTGTCTTTGTGGTCCTGAAGCAAATCATTGGATGTTTCCATGCCTCATTGAGGCAACCCTGTGTTGCAGAACCAGTTTTCTCACCGAAGGAGTTCTCTACATCAGTGAAATCAAAGGTCTGGTTTAAAAAAAGTACCTCCTATATGCCCAACACAGTACTAGGAAATACAATTTTTTTCTTCAGTTCAACTTAACAGTCATTTTAAGAAGCTACTCAGTCCCAAGTGCCATGCCTCCCTCAAGGAGTACACAGTCCATTTATTGCATAAGGAATAGACATGAAATAATTATAGAACAAGACAGGATCAATTGAAGGATTAGAATGTGGGGGACAGTGGCATTAGAATTCGGGAAAGGGAAAGCTCCCCAGGGGTTCGAGTCTTTGGGAAAGGCTTCATGGAAATGTAGTTGGGAACTAGGTGTACCTGTACCGGGTAAGAATTTGGTTGGGCAAAGAGACCAGAGACCACATTTCAGATCACATGTGAACAACATGAAGGCAGAGAGGACAGAAATGAAAAGAAGAGTAAGCAATCAGATTGGCTGAGGATCTACAGCAGCACAGACAATTTCAAGAAAGATTCTCCAGAACCTTGGCTCAGGAGTTTGGACCTGTCTTAAACTGATCTCATCTTCCCTTTAAATCTCCTCCTATTGGTTAGTACAGATGTCTCCATCCTTGGTGTCACCTAGACTTGAAAGCTGAGGGCTAATTTAGACTCTACCCTCCTCTGTGATTACTTCTCTCTCTCTCCTGACCATATCTGGGCAGTCCTACTATTTCTCTCCTTGCAGTCTCTCTCCTCTTTTCTCATCATACTTCCATCATCCAAGTTCAAGGTTTTATGTCCTCCTGCTTAGATTCAGGGGTTTGTTGGAGCCAATTGTTAAATTTTCATTATGAGCGTTTGTATTTCCATATTCAACAAATGCCATAAATCAAGACTCCCATTTGGTGTTTTATTATTCAGGCTTAAGAAATTGATGGAAAAATTTAATAGCACAGATTAAACTTAAAAGTTGTTGTGTATACACTGATATTTTTTAAAGAGCTCCTTGTTAGACATTCATTTACCAACACTCCTGACTAGACTATTGTGATAATTTCCTTTCTGTCCTCCCTGTCTTTTTCCGTCCCAATCTGTTACTCATTTTCCAAAATAATCTTTGTAACACATGGGTCAGAACTCCTCATTCTGATGCTTAAGATCTTCAGTCTGTCTGAGGTAGATAGGTGGCACAGTGGGCCTGGAATCAGGGGGGCCTGGAATCTGGATTCAGATCTAGCCTCACACACTTACTAGTTTTGTTCCATTGAGCAAATCACTTCACTCCTCTTTCCCTTAGTTTTCTCAGCTCTAAAATGGGGATAATATTAGCACCTGGGGCAACTGGGTAGTTCAATGGATAGTTCATTGGCCCTGGAGTTAAGAAGATCTGAGTTGAGATCTGCTCTTAGATGCTTAACTAGCTGTGTGACCCTGGGCAAGTCACTTAACCCTATTTGCCTCAACTATGAAATGAGCTGGAGAAAGAAAGAAAATCTCATGGACAGCATTGGCAAGCTACGGTCCATGGGGTCATAAAGAGTCAGAGAAGACTGTATGACTTAACAACAGCAGCAAGTAACCCTTATCTCCCAGGGTTGTGAGGGTCAAGTGAGATAATATATTTTTTTATTTTATTTTTTTTTTTAATTTTTGAATGTTTTATTGCTTAGATGGTTCGATACTTTCGTTAACTTTTCATTCTGAATTTGGAAGTACTGTACAACTAAACAAAAAGAAAAAGTACCAAAACAAAACTTGTGATTCTCCGTCTGTGTGGCATAGACCAGTTTTATACACAACTTGTAGCAGCAGTTTTAATTTCCCGTTAGAATCCTTTGAATTATTAATCCTATACAATATGAATCCTACACATTTATTATTGTTTCCTGTTTAGTGCATGGGCTGAAATCACTAAATTTAACTTCCTTCTTTAAAAAAGAGAAAGAGGATACAGACAAACAAGGGTCAGAGAATGTGATGAATCTTTCTGAAACTGGCATTCGACTGTCATGTAGCTCCCCAAAGGTATTAGAAAAAACAGCCCCACCGAGTCTTCTCTGCTTTGCTTCACAGTTGAATGTTTAATGTAGTGATTGAATTATCTCAGCATTTGAGATATTTATTTTTAAAAAGCACTTAGTATGCCTGGCATATAGTAGGCACTATGTAAATCCTTACTGACTCTCCCTCTGTCTCTAGCCTACCTTTCTAGCTTTCTTTAATAATTTTCTCATTTACATACACTGTAAATATAAAATGTAGAAAAATTGGATTGTAGATGAGCTGCTTTCTGATTTAATTCATCTTTAATGATTAAATTCTCGTTAATTTAAGTAGATGCTAATTAATTAAACCCATTAATTGAATTCTCTGATTAATTAGATTCTCACATCTCTTTGCTTTTATATAGGTTGTTACCCCTTGCCTGGAATAGTCTTGTTCATGTCTACCTTTTGAAAAGTCATTCTTCTGGACTCAGCCCAGCTGCTGCTTCTACCACAAAGCTTCCCCTGCTCCCTCCTCTGCCCCAGCCAAAAGTGATCTCCCCTTCCTCAAATGTTCCTGGAGCACTTTGACACTTGTGCTCTGAGGAAGGGTTGGGGAGCAAAATGGTACAGATGGAAAGAGCATTGACTGGAGTCAGAGGACCTGGGTTTGTATCTGGCCTCAGATGCTTACCTATGTGGTCCTGGGAATGTCACTTAAACTCTTAGGCCTTGGTTTCCTTCACTGTAAAATGAAAGACTAAGTGGCCTCTGAGGTTTCTTCCCAACTCCAGATCTGTGATTATAGGATACTATTGCCTGTCACATGCTTTCAAATATTTATATGTTTATAGACCTTTCATCTCCTGCTAGGATGTTAGTTTCTTCAGGGGAAAGATTGTGCTGATTTTCATCTTGGCATATCCAGTCCCTTGTTTCATAATAGTTCATTGAATTGAATTTGTTGTAATAATTGAATTGAGAAGCCTCAGGGTAGAGTGGAAAGAACTGGATTAAATCCTGGTTCTGCCCCAAAGCCATCCTATATCTGTACAGCATTGAGTTGGACCTCCAAGGTCCTTCTAGTGTTAAGCCTGTGATCCTATGAATAACCTCTACCTAATGCCTACTAGAAAATTGTTAGAGCTTTTCAAGCAAGGGGAAGGACATACTAAAAATGATCTTTATGTGGGGATGTGCTAGTAAATGTTTAGCAATTGGCTGTCCACGGGTGTGGCACCCTTTGAAGTTTAATTAAATGGAGATAACCAGAAAACAAATCAGAGCCCAATTTGTAGAAGTTGCTGTCTTCTGAGCTGTAAATGCTCACACAGAAAATTCAACAATTAATTCTTAAAAGGAGGGCTAGGCTGGCTCCAGCTCACCTTTGTATTTGAGTCTCTGTATTCTTCTGTTGTCTATATGAAGAATGCCCCCAGACTTGGTGACTGGTTAGCCATGGAGTAAAAGAAAGGGATAGTGTCAAAGTAGACTTCAAGACTTTAAGCCTATAGAATTGAGGAATGATGCTGCACCAGATCAAAATAAGGAAGCTGGGACATTAAGCAAATGAATTTATAGGGAAGGTATTGACTTTAAGATGATAGTAGGGCATCCATGTGGAAACAACTTTTGGGCAGCTGAGAATAGTGAGTCAGACTCTGGCAAGAATTGGAGGTGGAGTTGTGGGGTGAAGAATTATATTAGTGGTTGTATCCATGAGAATGGATGAGTCCTATATGACCTACAGCTAGGAAGAAACTTGGGGATCATCTTGGCCAGGAGTTCTTCACCTGGGACCCGTGAACTTGCCTTTTTATATTTTAATAAATTATCAGACAGCTAGATGGCACAGTAGATTCCTGAGGTCAAAACCACCCTCTTAACAACACTCACTAGCCATGTGAGTCACTGGGCAAGTCACTCAGCCCCTCTTTGCCTCAGTTTCCTCATCTGTAAAATAATAATAGCACCTACTCCCCAGACTTGTGAGGATCAAATAAGAAAAATTCTAAGGTGCTTAGTACAGTGCCTGGAACATAGCAATTGAGATAGATAGATAGACAGACAGACAGATAGATAGACAGACTCATAGATAAATAGAGATAGATAAAACTTGCACACATGTGTATGTGCATATGTGTATATATACATGCATGTGGAAAATAAATACATAAGTATATTTATTTGCTTGTATGTGTATATTAGCTACTATTTCAGTTTAACTTGGTTTCCTCTGTGATCTTACCAGTTATTATACATTTTAAAACATTCTGAAAAGGGGTCTTTAGGTTTTACCAGGCCCACAGCGATTAAGAATTCCTGCCCATTATGTCAATCCTATAATTTCACAGAGGAGAAAGAAAGTGATTTGCCTAAAATCCCCCCATCTTGAAAGTAGTATAGCTAGGATTTGATCCTACATCCTCTTGACTCCTAACTCGAGTATTTTCCACTGTGTCCTGCTGCCCTAAGAGAGAAAATATGGCAAGAAAAGTAACAATAATTCATATTTATATGATATTTTACAATTCACAGAATGCGTCATATAGCAAGGCAAGCTAGGTAGCTCAGTGGATAGTGCACTGGACCTGGAGTCAGGAAGAGTCATCCTCCTGAATTCAAATCAGACCCTAGGAACTCACTAGCTCTGTGACCCTGGGTAAGTCACTTAACCCTGTTGGCCTAAGTTTCCTTGTCTGTAAAATGAGTCAGAGAAGGAAATGGCAAACCACTGTAGTGTCTTTGCCAAGAGAACACCAGATGAGGTCATGTCAGAAGAGTTGGACATGACTGAAAAATAATTAGACAAAAAATCCTCGCTGCAACTTGGTGAAGTAAGTAGTGCAGTTTACAGATGAGGAAATAGACTTAGAGGATAGGTGATTTGTTTGTGCTTATATGAGTAATAAATATTGGACCCTGGTTTCTTGAAAACAAGATTTTTTTCTAGGTCTTTAGTACCATGTAGCTTCTTAAATAGCAGGGAGAACCTATGGAATCATGGGGGAAAAATTAAACTGGTAATTCTGAAGGTCAGGATTGTCGTGTCATTTCTGCCACTAATTTATTGTTATCTTTTGGGTCTCTGGTAACCAGTGAATTGTTATGGCATGGTGGACAGGGCACTGTCATCAGCATCAAAACATGAGATTTCCTATTCTAACTTGAACATTAGTTTTGTGATGATAGACAAGCCGCTTGACCTCTGTCTGGGTCTCCATTTCCATACCTGTAAAATGGGTGGAACTGTATAATTCCATTCTGAAAGGGCTGTGGAAAGGCTTAAATGAGATGATATGTATAAAACACTTTGCAGATTTGAGTGCTATGTAAACATCTGCTACCGTTGTCAACATAAATAAATGTGATGATAGGTATTTGTCATCCTCATACAAAGCTTTGTGATCTTGACTAATCATTTAAGCTTTCTGGACTTGAGGTTCCCCCGTCCATAGATGGAGTGTTGAGATTATCTCTAAGACTCCTTCCAATTCTAAAATGTTGTGATTCTATAGCTGAGACATGAGGGATATATACAGTTGGACCTTGAGGAGGAAAAGCCAGCTAGGGAGACAAGAGAGAGAAACAGGATAATTGGCAGTGTTACAAAACCGAAGGAGAAAAGTATTTGTTTTGGTTTTTTCAATAAGTATTGTCAACAGTATCAGGTGCTATAGAGAGGCCAAGGAGGATGGAGACAGAAAATTTCTCCCAAGTTATTTCAGGAAGGAATTCCATTGAAATGCAGCAGGGTTCTCGTTGAATTGAAGCAGGTGGTGAGTGCATCTTGTTCAGTTATCAGCCAAAAGGTATGGCTTTTACTAATGCCGTTCGTTTTGTGTTGCCTTGCGTGTGAAAGCTGTTTGAAGCCCTCCGCCTGCCCCCAGCATGTTTAATTCCAATCCTAATTTAGCTGAACGTTTCTCTGCATGTCCAAACCAAAGGTATGTTGTGAAGAAAGTAATTTCCATTCCTTCAGGTTTGTTAGGACCGGGAGGTGGTTAATGAAGTTTCTTAGATTTCTAATACTCTTCCCATATGGTACTTGCATTATTGGCTGGTTTCCAATGCAGGGGAGGAACTACAGAATAGATAAAAACACAAAATCCATCAAACCTATGTACCTGATACCACATTCTAACCAAACTGTATCATCTTTATAGTTTATATTTTTAACTATACCAGGCAAGGCATTCAATATCAGTAGGTAAGAGTACCTTGTAAAGAGCTTTGTATAGTGTTCAGAGGAGAATATGTCTGTTTGTTAAAAATTTCCCCTTCCCAGAGTCTAATAATCCTTCTGAATCTAGTTATGGGAAAGGTTGGGTGGGGGGCAGTTAAGGTTACAGGGACTGTGGAATACCCAAGGGCAATCAGAGTGCATTTAGAGTTGTTGTTTGTAGTAGCATTATTGTGGTCTAGTTGGGATGTTCTCTGGCTTCTCAGTTTAACTGCTCCTTTTCATTTATTTAATACATAGCTGTGCTCATTCTCTGGTTAGGCCACATTTGAAACATAATGATCCTTCCTGACCTCTGTATCATAGATAATCTCGAAGCTGTCCAAAAAAGAACCATGAGCATGTGTAATATGAAGGAACTATGTTTAAACTCTATTTAGCTTGAGAAAGGGAAGGCCCAGGGGGAACACGGTAGCTTAGCTGTCTTTAAGTACTTCAAAGACTGTCATGCAGAATCATTAGATGGTCTTTTGCCCCAGAGTACAGATCTAGGAGCAATTTGCAAAGAAGTGAATTTAGGCTGGTGGAGAAGAAAGCTTCCTGACTATTGGATTTATCCTAGGGTGGAATGGATGCCTTGGGGGTGGTAGGATTCCCTGCACTGCACATCTTCCAGCAAAGACTGGATGACCGCTGTCATGCATGTCATTGAAGAGGTTCTTCCTTTTACAGCACAGGTTTGATCCATATACTGACTGAATTCCCTTTCATCTCAGAAGTTCTCTGGTTTTTGTGATTAAGTGAACAGGACACTCAACCCCAAGAAAAATTAAGTTGTATATTTTAATTGTTGAGCTGTTTGGTTTTGTTTTTTGGTTAAAACTGAATAAGTTATCCTTTGCTTTTACCATACTAATAATGTGTTCTGTCCTTAACCATTCTTGTCTAGACCACATGCTGACTCTGCAAAATCCACCTCCTCGGAGACAGACTGCAACGATAATGTCCCTTCTCATAAAAATTCTGCTTCCTCTCAGAGCAAACATGCGGTGAATGGCTTTTTTCAGCAGCAAACCATGTATGACCCTCTCCCCTCCCGAGCTGCCTCTGTTTCTATAGACTCTGGCCTGTATAAACTGCCCCGGAGTTTCTCCCATGACGTCTTACCAAAGACAGCATCTCCATCAAGCACCGAGGCGGACGGAGAGCTTTATGTTTTTAATACACCATCTGGAACATCATCCCTAGAAATGCAAATGAGGCATATCTCCATTGGTTATGACATCCCCCCTACACCTGGGAACACATACCAGATTCCAAGGACTTTTCCAGAAGGAGCGTTGAGTCAGACGTCCAAGTTAGAGGCCATCCCTGATATTCCTCCTCCACGGCCCCCAAAACCACACCCAGCTCACGACCGATCACCTGTGGAAACATGTAGCATTACCCGAACTGCCTCAGACACGGACAGTAGTTACTCTATCCCCACAGCCGGGGTACCGCCGTCTCGTAGTAATACCATTTCCACTGTGGATTTGAACAGATTGCGAAAAGGTCAGCCTTGGAGGACTTGCCAATTCCACTTTGTTCCTTGGTCATTGGGCTTTTCAGAGGGTCTGATTTTTTAGAAATGGTTAAGTAGTTATAATTTCTTCAACTACTCCCACACTAGCATCCTGTCATGTTAGGCTGGTGATAGGTTTCGAACCCCTGCTGAAACTTAGCTTTTAAGACTGTTCTTTAGCCTCATCAGGAATATATTCCTTTCCCCTACTTCCTTACCTTACCAACTGAGGAAAATGAATAGAAGAGCTCCCCCTATTCCTTCTCTTATGCTTGTGAGTGTCATTTTTAATAAACCTTTCCTTGGTTCTGCTTCCCCTTTCTGTGAGATGTCTGGGTCCATGACTGAGTGGTTCCCTATGTAATACTATGTTTTTTATTTGTCAGCTATGCAGGTAGGAGTTTTTAAACCAAAGCCAGTTTTAATGGCTGTTGGTAAATGTCTCTCTAGAAAATGTTTATGGAGGCATTTTTCTATACCTATGTAAACTGTATTCCCTACAGCCCCACTTTCTACATCCTCTTACAACAGTGTCCTCAAAAGCCCACAGTGTAGAAGAAAAACTGTTGGAGTAAAATGGATAATGGGATCTTTCTATAGAAATCTCCTTCATGGGAAAATATATACTTTGTCCAAGATAAGACCTATCTTATACACGAATCCATGCTATGGCTCTTAAATTGTATCTTCAGTGTGTAGCACTTTAAAGGGTTTTCCCAAAGGTCATACACACACCTATTTGACATTAAGTGTCTCTTCTTTGTTCTTTTGGAATTTTGCAAAATTAATTATTTTTTCTAAAGAAATTTGTGTGTTGCCATGGAAAAATCATTGAATTTGCAGTCAGAAGACTTAGGTTTGAAGCCCAGCTCTTTGATGTATTTATTACCTGTGTGAAATTGGGCTCGTAATTCTCCTTCTGACGGCTTCAGCTCTCCCTTCTCTGAAATGAGAGGGTTAAATTAGACGATCACCTCAGATAAGCCCCTTCCAGTCATAAATCTGTGACCCTCTAAGGCAGGACTTTTTTTTTCTTTGAATTAATTAATTTTTAGTTTTCAACATTCATTTCCATAATTTTTTAGATTTTTCTCCCTCTCTTTCCTCCTCCCCAAGACAATGTGCAATCCGATATAGGCTCTATATATATGTATTCTTATTAAGCACATTTTCACATTAGTCTTGTTGTATAGAAGATTAGAACAAATGGGAGGAATCCTGAGAAGGAAAAAACAAAACAGAAAGAGAGCAAATAGTACTGTTCCATCTGCATTCAGACTGCATAGGACTTTCTCTTACTATGGATAGCATTCTCCATCAGGAGTTTTTTGGAGTTGTTTTAGGTTAAAGCAGGGCTTTTTAAGCCTTTTGTGGGTCATAGTGAAAACTGTGGACCCTTCCTCACAATAAGGTTTGTAAATACATAAAATAAAAAACATAATGTTACATAGGGAACCATCATATTGAAATACAGTTATCAGAACATTAAAAAAATCTGTAGGTAAGTTAAGGCTATTGTTGCCTATGTATGAAGGAGATACTAAATTTCACTTAAAGGTTAATGGAAATAGAATTTTTTTCCCATCCAAGTTCATGGACCTCTCCCCCCTGCCCAAAATCTGTCTACAGGTTTTTTGAGGGTCCATGGACCCCCAAGGGTAAAAACTCCTTCTCTGAGATAATCAGATAGGGCTATACTATGGTGGGCTTTCTGAACAGTTTTAGAATAGAACAAACATACCATTCTATTAGGTGAAAATATACATTTATATTTTTAAAAATAAGGCAGAATTTGAGTGAAGAAAGGTCCAAATTCCACTTTGAAATAAGGAGATCAGATTCATGAAGGCTTGTGCAAAGTGTACATGTCTATTGTCCCCCTTCTCACTGATACCCACAACTGCCAAGACATCTGTGTCTTGTGAATGCAGCTGACAGGAAGAAATGCAGTTAAGTATAAGGTTATAGTCATGAAAACAAACTGTTGGTTGTTAATGAAACTCTAGCCCAGTGCTAGAAAAGGACAACTGAATCGACCCACAAATGAATCAGAGGGTGAAGGTTACTGTTGCCCAGCTTTTGCCTGCCCTCAGCAGAGAGGGCTTAGGGATAGCAGGAAGGCTTCCTTGTAACAAGCAGAAAAACAGAAATACTCTCAGCATCTGTCTTCACTATTCACTTAAAATCATAGGACTCAGACCTAGGCCTGGAAGGGACCTCAGATTTACCTTCTCTGCACATAACCCACACTTGGACTTGGCATTGATCATCGTAGAAGTTGCCATGACCCAAAGTGTGCAGAGATTCCGGGGAGAATGGACTTTCAAAACTATTGCTATATAGGCAAGTGGCTATTTTTAAACTATTTTTCAAGCTCATTATTTTACCCAGTATGGAGAGAATATAGTAATTAGCAGGAGTACTCCCAGTGTGGGATCTCCTTATGTGAGGGCAAATCACAACCAAACTCTGATTTAGTAGAGAAATCCTAGAAAGTTCATTCAGCAAGCATTTGCAGCCAGCATATGTTTTGGTTTTGTCTGCATTCTCCCCCAGGGCCTAAGATAGTGTCTCCTACGCAGAAGGCACTTGGTAGATGATTGTCCGCTGCTTGGTTCAGTTCTGGAATCAAGGTCCAAACCCATTTCTGATCAATATCACCACCTACTTAACCTTGGTCTTCTAGAGCCTCAGTTTTTCATCCTCTATAAGATGAGAGAGTTGAACTAGATGGTTTCTAAGGTTCCTATGACCCATTTATTAAATATATGTATTAGGCGATAGTGAGAATACAGAGATAAATGAAATTACCACTTTCACTCTTCCAAATGCAAGACATGTGAAAAGGAAATAGAGTTGTTCAGGTGCCAAGAAGTGACTTGTCTTTCCCAGAGACACACAGCTAGTAAGTGTCAGAGGCTTTGTTTGAATCTAGGGTTTCCTGACCCCAAGCCCAGCCCACTCTATCCCTTCTACTAGTCTGTCTTCCTTGTATAGTGCTTAGAGTCAGGAAGAGTGTAAACTATTCAGAGTGAGCCAACCAGATTGATGCCAGTCTTTTAGAAGGCATTTCAAAATCTTAGATACTTTTAAAATTTTATTTAGGTTTTTTTAATATAAAGAAAATAAATCATTCTTGATTATACTGGGAAGGATGTAAAATTTGTTATTCTTTCTTTTAGATGCTAGTTCTCAAGACTCCTATGATATTCCACGAACATTTCCAAGCGATAGATCCAGCTCCCTTGAAGGCTTCCATGGCCACCTTGTAAGTATAACTGACCTGACATTTCACTATGTATCACCCCGACAAAAATTTTGTGCTTTTTAGCCTCTTGGAACTAAAAAAAATATGCAAGTGGACAAGTAGCTCCTTATTTCCAAGAAGTAGGTGGGACTTATCATACCGCCTATCACCTGAGATCATCACTTCTGTCTTTATTAAAAGAAACATGTGTGTTATGTGTTTTAGAAAAACAAAAGCGTGTTGACAATGGGGAGTGTATCGAGTGAAGAACTGGATGAAAACTATGTCCCAATGAATCCCAACTCTCCACCACGACAACATTCCAGCAGTTTTACAGAGCCAATTCATGAAGCCAACTATGTGCCAATGACACCAGGGACATTTGACTTTTCATCGTTTGGAATGCAGGTCCCACCTCCTGCTCACATGGGCTTCAGGTCAAGCCCCAAGACCCCTCCCAGAAGGCCAGTTCCTGTAGCAGACTGTGAGCCTCCCCCTGTTGATAGGAACCTCAAGCCAGACAGAAAAGGTGAGGACAGCATGCAATAGTCTTTTTGTTTTTTTTAATGTGGTTATAAATAGCATTGAACTGCTCTAATAATGTTTTAGATCGAGATAGAAAATGCCTGAAGTTGTGTGATATGTGTAAGGGTGGGTGTGTGCGTGTGTGTGTGTATGTTTGTGTGTTCAGTGATCTGCTAAAATTAAGTAAAGACATAATTGTTTAAGGATTATTAACCTCTTGTTACAGAATTTCACTCAGTTATCTTGAGTTGATCTTTTTATATTACCCAGAGTAGAATCTAATCATGGTGAGATATATATTAAAACTTGATGTCATTCATCAGTTTAATAATCCTACCAAGTAGAACCTCAGTCTGTTTGTTACTGTAGTAATGTTCTTTTTCTTTGCTGTTGTTTCTGCATGCAATGATGTTACAGTGAAAGAAAGCTTTGCTTTCATTCTGGCTTTTGACGTATACATGTAAAACACAGTTTAAAAGCACTTGAGTCATTGCAGCAGTTTATGTCCCCACAGAGGTAGTTGTTATGTGTGTGACCATGGACAAGTTGCTTAAGCTCTTGTCTGATTCATTTTTCTCATTTGTACCATAAGGGGGTTGGACCAGATAACTCCCTCAGAAAAAGTTTTTTTTTTTAACTTGAAGGGGCCTTGGAAGTTAAGTCACATTAATAGAGAGAATTCCAGGTCTGGAGACAGGGAGGGCTGAATTCAGATCTTGTGCCCCAGCCTCAATGCCTTCAGCTGTAAAATGCGCATAATAGTAACACCTACTTCAGGGAGTTTTTTCAAGGATCAGCTGAGATGCTATATGTAAGTGCTACATAGAGGTTAGCTAAGATTATTATACTATGAGCCCATCATTATTCTATATCTTTGTCTTTCCAAAATCTAGCTATGAGCTCAGGAATAGAGCACAGGCATTCATTTTATTCTGTGCTGAATGACTTCATCATTTCTTAATTACTTTATGTATCATGGAATTATCTGTATTACATAGAAGTTTTTCTTGTTGGTCAGTCTTTTTCAGTCATGTCCAACTCTTCATGACCCCTTTTGGGGTTTTCTTAGCAGAGATACTGAAATGGTTTGCCATTTCCTTCTCCAGCTCATTTGACAGATGAGAAAAGTGAGGCAAACCGGATTAAGGGACTTGCCTAGGGTCACACAGTAGAGGTACCATGGAGTAATAGATAGAGGGGTGACCTTAGAGTCTGGAAGGCCTGAGCTTAAGTTTTATTTCCAACTTGATCTAGTTATGGCACCATGGCAAGATAGTGTCTCAGGCACCCCACAGCTTTCTAAGACCTTTAAGTTACAGATTCCTTATTAATGAACATTAAGAATGCTGGGAGCTACTATTCCCCTATGTACTTTGTATTTACCTCTATGTGCTTGTGTATATTTTCCGCTGTTGACATTCTTTCAGGGTAAAGACTGTGTGGACTTGTGTGTCGAAAACCTTTAAAACACTATACACATTCACCTGCAGTTTTTATTACTAAAGAGAATGGGAACCTCTTCTGACACTGTTGCCATCAGTCATGTGTGTCTCATGTTGTTATCCATTGACCTGCTGGGTAGATTATACTCTTGTTTTATAAAGAACTTTCTCACTTATATTATGGCATGATGGAGATTGATCTCTTTTTAAAAAAAATTTCTTTAACTATCTTTTTCAAATTTAACTAATAAAAAAAAGTTGAAAATTTTATCACCGATTTGTAGATTTATCTTTTTTTAAAAAAAACACCTGCATAGATTTCAGAAAGTCTGTAGTAAGAAAACTAACAGAAAGCTTATTGTCATTTGGTAGTAGGATGTAAAATAGACCTAGCAAAGCATTAAACAGACTTGCCATACAGTACCCCCCAAAATTGATTTTGGTGGGTGGGTACCTTTGTGTCTTCCACATCAATGTGAGGAGCTCTCATTGAAGATCAGCATCTTGCCTGTGGCTTTTAGTTTTATGAGAGTCAATCACATAGTGAGTATGAATGTGTCAGAGGCCAGACTTGAAACCCCAGAGGTTTCTAAGGTTGTCTCCAAGGTTGAATCTTCATCCAGTAAATTATGCTGTCCTTATCCTTACTAGAACCAAAATATTCCATTTCATTTTAACTGTTTAGAGCTGCAGAAAAATGGTGAAAGTAGAAGTTGACATTCACTGTTTGAATGAAATTTTAAAACTAGGCTTTAACAAAATGTGTTACAAAACACATTTCGAAACAAAGTACACATTGATAGGAAAGGAAGATTAGTAAGTCTTACTACATGATCTGTTCATTATCATTTATGAAGGAAACTTTGGGCAGACATATTGGAGTAAGCATTTATCATGGCACCTGGAGTCAGGAAGACAGAGAGTCATCTCTCTGCCCTCAGACACTTGATAGCTTTGTGACCCTGGCAAAGTCACTTAATGCTGTTTGCCTCAATTTCATCATCTGTCAAATGAGCTGGATAAGGAAATGGCAAACCATTCCAAGATCTTTGCCAAGAAAACCCAAAATGGGGTCATAAAGAGTCAGACAGGACTGGAAAACAACTGAACAAATGTGCCAGGTACTGTGCTGGATACCTGTAGAAACAAATAATACAAAGTTCGAAACACTGGCTACTCAAAAGTAGTTTGCATTTTAATAAGGGAGAGAGTGAGCATATAAACAAATATATCCAGCACAAGTGTCAAGTTAACAAATAGAAAAATACACAAAGTAGATTTGACAACCCCAAATTTAATGTTCTGGTCTGGAAGTGTATTGGCAGTTGTTTGTATTCTACTTAGAGGATCCAAAATATGAAAACAAGTTTGGTTCAAGCTAATATTTAATGGAAATCCATTGACGTTGTCAGTGTTTGGCATGATACTATTTTCAGTGGATGAGTCTCCTATCCCCTTATTATGAAGAGGTAATGAAGTGTAACATGCTAGGCTTACTTCTAGTGACAGTTATAGAGGTCAGCTGCTAGAGTATACAGTGCAGATGAGTTTTTAGAATACTTTTGAAGTGATTGTATCCAGAAGAGTGCATGAAAACTCTAAAAACATCCTAGATTGAGGGCTTAATTTAGGATTCCCTACCAGTGAGTGTCTTACAGAGTGTATATGCCCTCAATTCCCTTCCAACCACAGCATAGGGCTTATCTTGAATTTTGGATTTTTGCATGTTTTGGTTGCCTAATATTGGATTTGGGGGAAAAAATAGTTTGGAGATGTTATTCCGTGACAGAGAAACGTACAAATTATGAAGGAGACTCAAATTTTTGAGAAACTGGTACGAGATGAAATGTGTCAAATCACGGTTTGGTCGCTATGGTTAGGACATTGCTATGAGCCCTAATCCTCCCAGACAACTAACATGAGGTAGCTTCTGTCTTATGATAACCCTGTTTGTCTATGTCTGCTGGGGTCATTTCTCAAGCTTTCTCATTTATGAGAGTATCAAGATGTCTAGAGTTGTTGCAGGGTTTATCTAACATTTATTAATCACCTACTGTGTACCAAGCACTATGTGAGGCACTGGGAATGTGATGACAAACACAGTCATCTTTCCTCTCTTGTTCCTTCATAGAAACAACAGGTACAGAGATAAGTAAATGAAAATATCTGCGAAGTAACATAGGAAGTTTGAATCCTTTCTGTCACAATATACAGGCAACTAGGTGGTGCAGTGGATAGAGCACAAGTACAGGAGTCAGGAGGACCTGAGTTCAAATCTCACCTCAGACATGATACTCACTAGCTGTGTGACCTTGGGCAAGTCCCTTAACCCCAATTGCCTCATCCTGATGAATATCTGGTCACTGGATTCAGATGGCTGTGGAGGAGAAGTGAGGCTGGTGACCTGCACAGCCCTCCCTCACTCCAAACAGAGTCAAGTGCCAGTCATGTCGTTGTTTCTCTGATGGCATGGTCTTCTTTGACAACGAAGGACAGACAGACAGACGGACATACACACACACACACACACACACACGATATACAGACAAAAAAAGACTAGTCTAGAGAGTTTCTCTAGCTTCCAGTTTTTATATTTTGATATTATATTAGTCTGAATATTTATATATACGTGTGTGTGTATATATATATATATATATATATAGTCAACTTTTCACTCAACGTAGTAAACACTTAGGTCCTAGGGATAAAAATACAAGGTATGATGTGACTTTTTTTTTTAGAACCTTCTGAATTGGTGATAAAATCATATTATAATATTTGCTGAAACTTGATATAAAAAAATTTGTCATAGGACAAATATTGAGGGGGATAGAGATGTAAAACTGTTGGATTCAAACTAACTTTTTTTTTTAATGACATTTTTGAGAGTCTAGCGATTGCTAGAGCTCCAGACTGGAATCAAAAAACTCCAGGTTCAAATCCTGCTCCAACATTTACTAACTGTGACTGGGCAAATCACTTAACTCTGTTTGCATCAGTTTCCTCTTCTGAAAATGAGCTGGAAAAGGAAATGGCAAACCAGATGTCAAGAAAATAGGGTCATGAAGAGTTGGCCAGGGTAGAAAAATGACTGAACAGCAAACCCCCTGATCCACCATATAAGTGGCATTTTTTTTGTTTTAATTTTTTAAATCTTCTTTCACTTTGTTTAAGATTGACAGCTGTTATTCTCCACTCTTGATTTTTGGGATGCCTACTAGAAATAGCTGGTGGTTTAATCAGCTAAATATTTGGCAGCCTAGATAACACAGAGGGAAAAATCTTTTCTGATGGAATTTTCCTTGGTTAGTGACATATTTTCACAGTGACCAGTCTTGCAGAATTTTGTAAACATCCTATGGTAAAAAACCACTAAGGGACAGTTAACCCCTTTTAAAAGATGTGGGTGCGCTCACTGTAAGCCATGCCTCCCTCTGGCCTTCCTGACCTCCCAGGGAGCAGCTCACACAACTACCTGGGCTGGTTCTTCCCAAACACAAAGAATCTCAGAAAGAGACTACTGGATTTGGAATCAGAGAGCCTGGAGTTTAAATCTTGGCTCATGTTGTTACTTAATACCTTCTAGGCTTGGACAAGATGTATCACCTCCGTAGGCCATTGTTTAAATTTAGATACTAAAGTTTCTTCCTTGTATATCTAAATATGAGGATATATGAGAGAGTGAGAGTATGTAATACACACACACACACACACACACACACACACACACAGACATACTATATATATTCATCTCTTCTTGATTGGCAACTAAATGGCCTGCCTTACTAAATGGAGTTAGAAGGACCTGAATTCAAATGTGATCTCAGACACTTGCTAGCTATGTGATCCTTTTACTTGCCTCCATTTCCTTATCTTGAAAATCAATGTAATAATGGGCACCTACCTCCCAGGGTTGCTTTGAAGATAAAAGGAATTAATATTTGTAAAGCGTTTCGCAAACCTTTAAGTGATACATGCATACTTACACACATACATATATGTGCATTAGCTATTATTAGTCAATATTTTGTTTACTCATTGTTTTTCTGCCTTAAAAGTCTTTAGAATTTATTAAGTAAAGTAAAAACAGGGAACTTTTGATGTAAAATTAGCCAGCACTTAACTTTATTCATTGCTGAAGTTTTTATTTATTTATATGTATGAAGTTTTTTAAAATTCGCTATTACTTTCTAAAATACTGGATTTTGGAAGCGTAGTATCCAAAAGGCCAATTTAGAATGAGGTGACTGGACATATTATATGACAGTACTTACTCCCTTTCCTGGCTCACAGCACTCCCTCCAGTTGGGGGCTTTTCAGTGTTTTATGGAAGGGATTTCTTAAAGTATCCCTGGAGAGCCCATGCCCATACCACAAGACTGCATCAATGCAGGGTTGTTACTTTCAGAGAATCAAAACAGGTAAGTGTGTATATGTGGGGTTTTCTAATCCAACTTGCTGCTTTGGGCTCCTCATTGGAAGTGGATATCCCAAGTGTTTCTAAGCCTTTAAGAAAGGCCTCCTGCTTATTTCTGCCCTAGCCTGTTATATTTGCAAAATTAGAAGCTGTACTGTTGTTTTGTTTAATTGTGTCTCACTCTTCATGACTCTCTGGACCATAGCAAACCAGGCTCATCTGTCCTGTGTCTCCAAATCTTTCCAACCTCATGTTCATTGCTTCTATAACACTATCCATTCTCATCCTCTGCCATTCCATTTTCCTTTTGCCTTCAATCTTTCCCAGCATTGGGGGTTTTTCCAGTGAGTCCTATCTTTTCATTATGTAGCCAAGATATTGAAGCTTCAGCTCCAGTATTTGCCCTTCCAGTGAATAAGTTAATTTCTTTAAGTATTGATTGATTTGCTCTCATTGTTGTCCAGGGAACTCTGAAAAATCTTATGCTGGGATTTGTTCTGGTGGTAGGCGCTGTAATTATAATTATCTGATTCTTTTTAAATAATGGCTTTGCTTTTTCTGATAATGATCTGGAATCTGTGCTTTCCAAGGATTTATCCAACTTGATGAGATTACAATTCCAATAAAGGGTCTTAAGCATCAGTTCTTCTACTGCCTGGGGACTAGATTTCCCACATGACAGAGTAGTAGACTGGAAGGGGCATGGGACTAGAGGCAGGAGATCCAGGAACTAGCCCTGGCGTTACTAATAGCAAACTGAACTGAACTGAGCATGTGATCTCCTCTCTCTGAACCTTTTTCTCCCTGTTTAAGGGATTTTGAACTAAGTGATTCTACAATGTCCCTTCCCATGTTGAAGTTCTATGATTCTCATCATAGAACAAACCAACTCTTACTCCCACTACATAGTATTTCCCCTTTAAGAGAATTTGCTTGCTACCTAACTCTATCAGGTAAGGTTTGGGTTTATGGGACCATCTTTCATCAAAGAAAAATTTCATCTCTTAGTTTCCACCAGGGGATTCTTCCCTTATTCACAAAGTCAATGAAGATAATCTATCAATTATTTTGTATGTATGGTATACATCCTTGCCACTGTTAGAGTATAGAAATTAAGGCAATAGGTAATCAGGTATTCTTATATCAGCTAATCTCAGGAAATGCCTGTAAAGTGAAGACCGAATCTCAAAGAAGGGTTGGTGGCATTCTAGGTTATCAGTCTTTTCAAGGAAATATTCAGATGCCTTCAAATTTGAGGGTACTCTCCTATCTTTATCTCTTTTTCACTCAGTTTTAACTTTAAAGTTCTAGCTATTGCTGCCCACTGTGTGGCCCTGAGCAAGAAATTTGTTTGCTCTGAGTCTTCTTTTCTTATTCTGTAAAATGGGAAGGTTATTTGTATCATCTCCATCACAGTTATAGGAAAAATGCTTCATATCCTAGAAAAATATTTGGTAAATGAGAAATGTGATTTTGTTTGTATTTTCTCTTCCATATTGAAGTTGTCCTATAATGATACATCAAAATTTCAAATATAAAAGTTAACTTCTGGGACTCAGTTTCACTCTGGTTCTTCATTGAAGATATTGAGGATGGGGATACAGCAAGTGGAAATCTGTTCATCATCTGATATTGTATTGGAAGGTTTATCCTTACTTGTGTCTCCCCGTTTCTATATCTGTCAGTCTCTCTGTCTGTCTGCACTCTCTGTCTATTTTCCTTTCTCTCTCTCCCATCTCCTTTCGAGTCCTTGTGAATTTTATACCACCTCCTTTTTGTGGCTGGGTACCACCTACCATCAAATTGACTGTCAAACTCACAAATGTGAAAAATATTCATTTTGCACAGTAGGGTTACTACTAGTAAGCTGCCTCTGTTCTTGAACAATTTTCATTGTAACGTATTCTTTAGTTAAATCCAGTCTGTCAGACATGACTGGGTAGAATGCAGAGACAGTCTTCAGCATCATTACTACTAAGCCAGGCTGAGGCTTCTTTTTGGGAGCTCCCCCTAGTTCGCCTGGCATGTTGTCAGCATTGGAGTCAGTGGCCCACATCTCACTGGAATGGGTTTTTTTTTCTTTTTGCCTTTTGCCTTACTGTACATTTCTCCCTTGCATTTTTCACCTGTATCATAATATTCTAGAACATTTGGAAAAAGGGGTGAATAGGAACACATGGCATTCCAGATCTCTTAATGGTGGGGCAGGAGGGAGACGGACACATTACGGCATATCCAGATTAACCTGTGACCAGCCATAGAGCATCTAGTCTGTGTAAACCCTGGAACTCACTTTTTTGTCTTGAGTGTTGATGTTCCATCATTCGGCTTGTGTTTGGTCATGTGACTGACATCCATCAGAGATGCATGTACAAAGTGATGCAAATTTTTCTGTGTATCTTTAGCTATTTTCTCTTTGTACTGTTCACCAGTGAAAAAGGAAGAATCATGTCAATTTGAGATGGATTACTTTTTTGTTACTTAAAATCTTAAAACTAACCTTGAGTTATGCTTGAACAAAATAGTTCTATTTTTAAACATCATGTCTGATCGTTGTTTTCATACCTGGACATCTGACCCAAGGAAGAAGGCAGTGCATAACAAACTGGGATTGCACAACAAATGGGATTGCCAAACTCGATCAGATTTTAAAGGAAACTGGGCCTGCCCTACTGATTTCATGCTCATCCATCTCGATCTGTTATCAGGCAGTGTGGTAAACTGGAAACTCACTGGACTTGGGCATCAGGGGAGCTAGGCTTTAATGCCATCTTTACTTCTAGGGTAACTTCTATGACCTCGGGCATATCACTTAAGTCTTGCACAATTGATAAAATAGGAAACTTCTTTTGTAGGACAATTTAAGGAATTTTAAGTTACAATAAGTATTAGTTGTGAGCTTTTTTAATGTTGTTAGAACATATTTTGCTACAGAAGTAATATCACTAAAAATTAATAGGAACCGTTTAGAAGCCATAGGCATTGCAGTCTTGGCTTGTGCTGCATTTGAATGAATTGCCTATTCAAATTCTTCCTCATTCTTTCTCAGTGTCACAGTTTTCCTTATTTACACAGTCTCCTCTAGGACCTATAAGCCTGACTGATTTGAATCACCTACTTTTATGATATCAAGTCATGATGAGGAGAGCTTGGTGCTAGTCAGTGGAAGTTCACGTGGTGTTCACTCTAGAGTTCTTGGAAGAGGTTAAATGGGGAAATGATGGCAGTCACGGCAATGTTTTTATGTGGCAGCCTAAAGTAGCAAAGAGACTTACCATGAGCAGATACAGATATATGAACCAAATATAGAGTCCCTGCAGAATATGTTCATGTTATCAAGGGGGGTTGGGGGGATCCAATCTTCAGCTTACAGTAAAAAGCCAAATAGGAGAATTCAGAGTTTTCCATCTTGAACCAACAAAAGTATGTAATTGATTGGTTGGGGAGTAGGGGCAGAAATGACCTATAGCAGCTCAGGGAAAAGAGAGATAATCAAATGGGGTTTTCAGAACAGCTGCTATCAATATCCACCCTTTAAAGCCTAACTCCAATATCCTTCTTTTTATTGGTCAATAATGACCTTCATTCTTGGACCTCACTTGAATGCTTGGTTTTGTCCCTGTCCAGTGCATTTTATCTGGGCTTGTGTCTTATGCCCTTAGTGGACTTAAAGGTCAAAGAGGAAAAGGACTGGCTTGTTGAAATTTTTTTTCTGTCACATAGTATTTACATAGTGGTTCTAAGCAGGTGCTTAATAAATGTTTACTGAATGAATGAGTGAATGAATCAAAATAGGAAAAATTAGGACCTCATTTGTAGAAGAGATGGTTCTTCTGGAAGACTTCTAGCTCCGGATGTATGATCCTGTGGTGTGTGTGTGTGTGTGTGTGTGTGTGTGTGTGTGTGTGTGTGTGTCTGTTTACATAAGATATGAAACTTCAGAGGAATGATGGCATTGAAATGTGTTTGCATTAGATCTGAGAATTTTTATTTGGGTGATGGGGCTTTTTATCATGTTAGCAGACAAACTCCTAACATGGAAAGGGTTGGGTTTTTCCATGAAATGCTTAAAAATTACCTAACCCATCTATGAAAAAGCCTCCATCTTTTATAACCCTTTGCTTCTTACATATATTTTTGCATGCAACTTATTACTTCTTTCAGTTGTGGTGTTTCCTCTACCCTAGCATGAGACATGGCTGGATTGCAAGATTCTCCATGGGCTTATTTATACTTTGGAATTTAACCTCTCTGCACAGGGTTCTGTTGCTTATTTACAGAATTCCAACTTTCCCATTAAAAAAGAACTTTATATTAAGAGAGTCTTCTTTCTACCAATTAGGTCAAAGTCCCAAAATTTTAAGACCTAAACCCCATGGTTTAGAGCGAACTGATTCACAAACCATAGGTGACTTTGCTACAAGACGAAAGGGTATGTACTTTAGCACCGCATGTTGTATGGGACTTTGGGATGTAAAAAAAAAAAAATTTTTTTTAACATTAAAGGAAAAATGGGGGGGGATAAGGCCTTTATGACCCCTGCTGTTGCAAATGAAGCTTATCTATCTACATTTAACTTTGAGAGGGAATAAACGTTTCCGTTGAAAGGAAATCCAACTCCTGCTACATTGGATACATTACTTAGAGTTGGAGTTATTAGGAAGACCTGATTAAAATCCAGCCTCAGACACTAGATTCATGGTCCTGGGCAAGTCACTTAACTTCTATCTGCCTCGGTTTCCTCATCTGTAAAAGGAGGGAATTGTGCTCATTGGCCTCTAAGGTCCCAGCCAGCTCTAAATCTTTATCCCTATTGTCATGCAAACAAAAACAAAAAAAAAACAGCTTATGTTTGGGGAAAAAAAAAGGAATATTTGGTATTGAGTTTTCACCTAAGGTGTTACTTCTCATTTCCTCAGTCACTTTTTTATCCTCAAGCTTGTGGATGATTTCTATTGTTGCAAATAGTATCTCTTGCTGGTTTTTACCACACTTCAGAGAATGCAATATATGTAACCAACTTCCATGAGTTAGTGAGATTTGTATTTGGAAAAAGTGACCGGGCTTCATTTGTCAGCTGAAACTGTAACAAAGATCTGGGGTTTAAGAGGGAGTTATAATCTTAGAAGGCAGGGTCAGACACCATAATTAGTTACTACATATATAGCGATCAGCAAAATCATCCCATTATCTCAAAAATTTTAATGAAGCAATTCATAGTTCATTTCTTGTCATCTTGCCCAGGGCTCTCAGTCATGTGCCTCATGGAGCTTGTTTGAACATCTGAAATAACTACACATTATGTACTATTGGCATTATTTATAGTAATAGCTGATTGGAATCAATTGAGCTGTTTTTCTTAGCCCATCATGTTTTTTGGGAGGGACAACTTTTTAAAAAAATTTTAAGAAAAGATTTTGGTGTTGGGGAACAGTAACTTTTAGAATTCAAAGAGAAATTCATTGTCTAAGAGAGACAGTGTCCAAATTAAGTCTGTAAGCTGTCATGTGCATATGTGTATCAATTGGCTTTTCAGACTGCCTAGAGTTCTGATTTACTGAGCAAATCAGGATCACCCGTAAAGCAAACTAATTATCTCCACTTGTCATTTGTTGGTTGTATTATAATTCAGCAATGAAAACTGTGGGCAAATTTACCTTGTCTCTCATAGAGAAAGTGAACTACTTTTAAAGTGACTGTTTTTAGCCAAAAAATAGGTGACACATTTTTTATATTTTTGGCTTACCTTTTTCAAAATGGAATCACTAGGATTAGTTTCTTTTTTAGACTAGGCATAAATTGAATGTTTTAAGATACAGTTCATAGTGAAATGTTATGTTTTAGAACATAGATTCTTAACATTTTTGTGTGTGTTGTGAACCCCATTGACCCTCTAGTGAAGCCTGTGGGTCCCTTCTCAGAATAATGCTTATAAATACATAAAATACAAGACATAGGAAACCAATTGTATTGAAATATACTTAAATATTTTTTTAAAAAAACAGGTTTATGAACTCCAAGATTCTCTATTTTAAAGTAATATTTTAAAACCTTAATTGCTCTTTGTTTTGAAAATACAATGGAGAGAGCTGATGCTTACTGTTGGAGTCGGGGATACATTGTTCTATAGCAGAAAGAGCCCTGGGATTTGAGGTCAAAGTAGCTGAGTTCAAATCCTGTCTCTGCATTTTAACCCTTCGGGCTTTGTGTGATCTCTCACCTTCGCTAAGGTTTCCTCACCTCTAAAAGGAGGATAATAAAGCTTATATGACCTACCTCACAGGGCTGTTGTGAGGAAAGTGCATTGTAAACATTAAAGCACTATAAACATGAGCCAGTATTGTAGTTTTTAAATTCAGGAAGGAATATGCTTTAAAATGTAGATTAAAGAGAAAGGAAAAAAAACCTCCATAATACAAGAGTAGGGTTCAGCATCAGCTGATCAAGAAAAGTTTGAGAATCATAAAACAAAAATGAAATGCTTATTCCCAATTTTTTTTTATGTTCATAAATTAAATAGGCATTTAAATTGAGAAGCAATTGTAGTCTAGTAAAATAAATCTAGGACTGAGAACCAGGAGACTTGGGTTCTCTAATTTAGGCCTGCCACTTATTTCTCTGGGCCTCATTTTCCTCATCTATAAAACAAGGCATTTGAACTAGATCTTCTCTCAGGTCTCTTCCAACCCTTTCTTTAAAAAAAACAAAACAAAGTATGTATGTAGACATATACACATACAAGTCAGTATTACAGTACCATGTATGTTTTTCGTTGTCTTGTGCTTTAAGAGTCTGTCTCTCTTTCTCTCTTTCTCTCTGTGTTTCTCTTACAGTAAAGCCAGCCCCACTGGAAATCAAACCATTGCCAGAATGGGAAGAGCTCCAAGCCCCTGTGAGATCTCCTATTACGAGAAGTTTTGCTAGAGAGTAAGTTTTTGGTTTATTTGCATTATTTTGATTAATTACCATTTTTCATAATCATGAGTAATTTTTAGAACCTGTGGAGTGCCTAGCAAGCAGGCAGGTATGGAATGACAAGGAGAGAGGAAAACTAAGTCTCTCTTCATTAAAAAGTAGGGATAATGAGAAGTATTACACAGAGACTATGTATGTAGGATATTAATTTCTCTATATATGTGTTCAGTAATGGTGGAAGGAATTGCCTATTCATTGTGTGTTTATGTGTGAGTATATACCAGTAGGTAAGGGTGCATTTATACATGATATAGTTCATGTTTTTGAAAGGAACTTTCAGTATATTCCCATCACTCCAGAATATCTGTGGTCCCATCGATGTTTGTACTTCCTCCAGTAATGGGGTACAGTTCAGGCACGTCTGCACAACCTGTGTGTCTCTCATAAATCTCCAACATGGAGACCATCTAACAAATTGAGGGGTCTTCTTCTGAATCAGCAGTTCTTAACCTCATAGTCTTCTTTGATCATCTGGTGAAGACTATGGACACTTTCTTAGAATAATGTTTTATTGACTACATTCATCATAGAAGGAATTGCTAAATCCTAGTTAGAAGACAGTCAAAATAGAGATGTCATTTTTTTCCACCAGATTCATGGGCCACCTGACATCTATCCATAGACCATGTCCATGGATTCCAAGTTAAGAATCCTTATTCTAGATCATTTGACTTTTCGTGAATTCCAATTGAGCATGTAACTAGTTCACTGCTTGTCTTTTGCTCCCAATGGATGACCAACTCATCTTTTTTTCCATCTAAACATTCTGTAGGCACACATAGCATAGGCTGGATTTTTTAAAGGGATTTTCAAATATCTACTTTTTACTGAAGTTGTTTTTAAGTGACATCATCAAGTGGACAGTCCCTATTAACTTTCATTCATAGAAACAGCATGACATAATGGACAGAGTACTGGACTCAGGCTTGGAGTAAGGAAAGCTTGTGTTCAAGTACTGCCTCAGAGACTTAGTAGCTATTTGACCCTGGGAAAGTCGCTTAACTCCTCTGTGCCTCAGTTTACTCATCTGTAAAAAAAGAAATTAGACTCAGTGACTATCTAAGGTCCCATCCAGCTTTATAGCAGCAGTCTGATGATCCTATAATTTGGTTCCCACACAAAATAACTCTGTGCATGAAAAGAAAGATGACCTTTTAAAGATTAAACTCCAGAGATTCATTATGCATTTCAATGGGCTAAGAATAAAGGACTGTGTGAGATCATAAATAAAACTCTGAATATAAACAAGGACCAAAAAAATTTTAAAGTTTCCACCTACAATTTTTATTATTATTTTTTTAAAGCAATTTTAGTCCAATTTATATTGTTATAAAAAATAATTCCTGGTGATTAGCTCCTCCAGGTTTCCTATGTCTCCCAGACCGGATTCAGTTCATAGCACAACTTCAAGCAGTGACTCTCATGACAGTGAAGAGAATTATGTGCCCATGAATCCAAATCTGTCAAGCGAAGACCCAGTAAGTAAAATGTGCATGTAAAGTCGGCTCTTCTCACCTGTCTGCTGCTTAGAACTCATTCAGATGGAGGCAAGATTGCAAACCTAATCCGACATCTTTTCTTTATGTATAAGGAAAAAGGCAATTCATTAAAATTATTTGTTCCCTTTTCTCTAAATATTATCATTGATGACAGTTATAATTAATTCAGTATAACATTCCATATACGAACTATATCAAAAGCAGAATATCGTCTCAATGAAGTTAATGAAAGAAGTATTAAGTGCTTTATGAAAGTAATATCCTCTCCTTGAGATATATTTGGGATTCAAAAGATATATATTTACACTTAATCTCTGGGGTATTTTTGTGTTTTGTTTTGAGTACTAAAGCAGTCATACAATGGCATGGCCAAACCTCAGATGTAAATGATAAATTTGAGACCCATTTTGACTCTAATTCTATATTTAATATACCAACTAGTATAGGAGATGGTTTGAATGGAGATTTCATTATATTTTTATCTCCAATCTGATACTAGATTTGTAAATTTCTGTGTCTCTTGCCCCTGCCCCAATCCACTCCCCAAACCAAATCTCATCATTAGATCAATTCATTCTATTTAAACTAGAGCTCTCCTGAAGGGGGAAAAAGCTGTGAGCAAACTCATTAATAAAGGTCATACTTGACCTTGAGCTGTCCACTCAAATTAATTTACCTTTAATTGAGGTCAGTTTATGCTTCCAGTATGGTACTGTAGAAAGAATACCAGAGAATCAAGTAAAAAACTACTTGAAATAATCGACAGCTTTAGCAAAGTTGCAGGATACAAATAAACCAACATAAATCATCTACATTTCTAGACATTACTAACAAAGGCCAACAACAAGAGATAGAAAGAGAAATTCCATTTAAAATTACTGTAGACATTATAAAATATTTGGGAGTCTATCTGCCAAAACAAACCCAGGGACTATATGAACACAATTACAAAACTTTTCACACAAATAAAGACAGATCTAAATGATTGTAAAAACATCAGTTGCTCCTGAGTAAGCTGAGCTAATGTAATAAAAATGACATTTCTGCCTAAGTTTATTTATTCAGTGCCATACCAATTAAACTACCAAAAAATTATTTTATAGAGCCAGAAAAAATAAAATCAGAATTTATCTGGAAGAACAAAAGGTCCAGAAAATCAGGGGAATTAATGAAAAGAAATGCTAGAGAAGGTGGCCTAGCCCTACCAGATCTTAAATTGTATTATAAAGCAGCAGTCATCTTGATACTGGCTAAGAAATAGAGGTTGATACAGTAATCAATGATTATAGCTGTTTGATAAACCCAAAGACTCCAGCTTCTGGTATAAGAACTCACTAATTAAGAAAAACTTCTGGGAAAACTAGAAAATAACATGGCAGAAACAAGGCATAGACCAACATCTGACACCATATACCAAAATAAAGTCCAAATGGGTATACAGTTTAGATATTATAAAGAGATTAAGGAAGCAAGGAATAGTTTATCTGTCAGATTTGTGGAGAATGGAGAAATTTATGATCAGATAAGAGAGAGAACATTATGAAATGCAAAAATGGATAATTTTTATTACATAAAATTGAAAAATTTTTGTGCAAACAGCCAGTGCAATCAAGATTAAGGAGGGAAGCAGAAAACTAGGAAATGATTTTTACAGCTGGGGTCTCTGATAAAGGCCTCATTTCTAAAATATAGAGAGAGCTGAGTCAAATTTACAGGAATACAAATCATTCCCCAACTGACAAATGGTCAAAGGATATGAACAGGCAGTTTTCAGAGGAAGAAATGAAAGCCATCTGTAGTCAAATAAAAAAATGCTCTGTATTACTTGATTAGAGAGATGCAAATCAGAACAACTCCGAGGTAGTATATCACACCTATCACACTGACTAACATGACAAAACAACTCACAAAAGAATGGCTAATATAAATGTGGGAGAAGATGTGGGAGAGTGGGAACACCGATTCATCGTCGGTGGAGCTGTGAGCTGATTCAGCCATTCTGGAAAGCAATTTGGAACTGTGCCCAAAGGGCTACAAAAACGTGCATACCCTTTGACCCAGCAGTGCTATTTCTAGGGCTGTATCTCGAAAAGATCATGAAAATGGACCAAGGTCCCACATGTACAAAAATATTTATAGCAGCTCTTTTTGTGGGGTCAGGAGCTAGAAATCGAGGGAATGTCCATCATTTGGGGAATGGCTGAACAAGTTGTGGTATATGAATGTAATAGAATACTGTTGTGCTATAAGAAATGACAAACAGGAGAACTTCAGAAAAACCTGGATTTATATGAAGTGATGCTAAGTGAAGGGAGCAGAGCCAGGAGAACATTATACACAGTAATAGCCACAGTGTGTGAGGACTGTTTCTGATAGACTTAGCCCTTCATAGCAATACAAGAACCTAAAACAATTCCAAAGGACTCATGACGGAAAATGTCATTCACATCCAGAGAAAGAACTATGAAGTCTTGCAGAACCAAGCAGACTACTTTTTATTTGTTTTGTTTTTTCTTTCTTTCTCATGGTTTCTCCCATTTGTTTTTATACAACATGGCTAATATGAAAATATGTTTAATAGCAATGTATATGTAGAGCTTGTATCACATTGCGAGCCATTTTGGGGAGGGAAGAAAGGGGAAAAATTTAAAACTTATGAAAGTAAATGTTGAAAACTAAAAATAACTCAATAAAATAATAAAAGCTTAAAAAAAAAAAAAAGAGAGAATACCAGAATTGAAGTCAGATGACTGCATTCAAAGTTCATTTCTTACTACCCCTGTAACTCTGGGCAAGTCATCTAACTTCTGTACATCAGTTTCCTCATTTAAAAAATTAGAAGTTTGGGCTAGATAACTTCCCATGTCCCCTCCAGCTCTAAATGTTTCATCCTATGAAGCTATAGAGAAACTGCTGATGTATATTGCTTGGGGGTAGTTTCCATACAAAGGCTTCTCTGTGATGACGAAATCACAGGGCTGACCCCTGCCCCTCAAAAACGAATTCACATGTGGCTGGAGTCTTGATGTAATACAAACGTCTGTGGGAGCAAGCAATGAGAGGAGAGGTCCTCTTTAAACGAAGTATTTCTGATACTTCAATAATTAACACAACTGCATTCCAGTGCCCTTCACCTCCAAGAAGGGGTCTAATGCACACTCAGTAGTGGAATACCCTGTCACATTATAGCAGGACATTAGAATAAAAGTAGTAAGCAACATATAAGTCTCCCAGATTAGGATATTGCACAAAAAGAAGTTTTACTGATATCTTTAGTTTTTATAGTTTGCATTTCCTCTACTGCATTCTTACCTCTTCACTTCCCAGAGATCCATCTGAGAGCTGGCTGGGACTTACGCATCTATTATGAAATTATGACTTTTTCAACCTTCGTTATTTGCTTATCCTTAGGTTTTTTGGTTAGTTGACATGTGTAACAGATCCTTTTTAGTAACTTTATTTTCTTGCAAATTATTTTCTCCCATACAAATTTCAGTTTGTAGAGCACAAAGGATCTGAGTCTTTGAATACTAGGGAGAGGCCTGGAACAAGGAAGACCCATGTTTAAATCTGGCCTCAGATATTTACCAACTGTGTGACCCTGCACAAGTCACCTAACCTCTGTTTGCCTTAGTTTCCTCATCTGTAAAATGGGGATAATGGGCCAAGCTAATATAATAAAAATGACAATTCTACCTAAATTAATCTACTTATTTAGTGCCATACCAATTAAACTATCAGATAATCATTTTCTAGAGCTGGATAAAATAATATCAAAATTCATTTGGAAAAACAAAAGGTCCAGAATATCAAAGGGACTAATGAAAAGAAATGCTTGGGAAGGTGGCCTAGCGCTACCAGACCTCAAATTGTATTATAAAGCAGCAATTATCAAAACCACTTGGTATTGGCTAAGAAACAGAGGGGTACACAAATGGAATAGACTTGGCACTCAAGACACAGTAGGCAAGGAATATAGCAACCTCCTGTTTGATAAACCCAAAGATCCCAGCTTCTGGGATAAGAACTCACTGTTCGACAAAAATTGCTGGGAAAACTGGTTAACTGTGTGGCGGAAATTAGGCATAGACCCATGCCTGACACCGTACACAAGAATGAAGTCCAAATGGGTACATGATTTAGGCATAAAGATTGATACCATGAATAAACTGGAGAGCAAGAAATAGTGTATTTATCAGATTTATGGAGAGGGGAAGAATTTTTTTCTAAAAAAACGATAGAAAGCATTATGAAATGCAAGATGGATAATTTTGATTACTTTAAACTGAAAAGTTTTTGCACAACCAAACCCAATGCAACCAAAATTCAGAGGGATGTAGTAAATTGGGAAAAAAATTTTACAGCTAAGCTCGGGGATAAAGGCCTCATTTCTAGAATATATAGAGAACTGACTCAAATGTATAACCATACAAGTCATTCCCCAATTGATAAATGGTCAAAGGATATGAACAGGCAATTTTCAGGGGAAGAAATCAAAGATATCTATAATCATATGAAAAAGTTCTCTAAATCACTATTGATTAGAGAGATGCAAATCAAAACAACTCTGAGGTACCACATCACACCTATAAGATTGGCAAACATGACAGAACAAGAAAATGATAAATGCTGGAGAGGATGTGGGAGAGTTGAAACACTAATTCATTGTTGGTGGAGCTGTGAGATCATCCAGCCCTTCTGGAGAACGGTTTGGAACTATGCCCAAAGGGCTACAAAAATGTGCATACCCTTTGACCCAGCAATATTGCTACTAAGACTGTATCCCCAAGAGATTATAAAAACGGGAAAGGGTCCCATGTGTACAAAAATATTTATAGCAGCACTCTTTGTGGTAGCAAAAACTGGAAGTCAAGGGGATGTCCATCAATTGGGGAATGGCTGAATAAATTATGGTATATGAATGTAATGGAGTACCATTGTGCCATAAGAAATGATGAACAAGAAGACTTCAGGGAGGCCTGGAAGGACTTATATGACCTGATGCTGAGCGAAAGGAGCAAAACCAGGAGAAGTTTGTGCACAGCAACGACCACAGTGTGTGAGAATTTTTTCTGGTAGACTTGGAACTTTGTAATAACACAAGAACTTACTGAGAAAAAAAAAATCCCAATGTTGGTTTTCTAAGGCAAAATGCCTTCCACACTCAGAGAAAGAAATATGGAAGTCATTTGCAGAATGTAGCAGATCATGTTTGTGTGTGGGTGGGTTTCAGTGTATTATGTTTTGATTTGTTATATGATTTCTTCCATTTATTTTAGTGTGACTACATAGCATGACTATAGTGAAAATGTGCTCAATAGGGAAGTATATGTAGAACCTATACAGAATTGTATGCTGTCATGGGGAGGGAGGTGGGTAGTGGGGGAAGGGTGGAGGGGATAAAATCTTAACTTTAAGGAAATGATTGTAAAACATTAAAAAAAGAGTTTAAAAAAAGAAAAAAATTAGGAAACTGTTACAAATAGGGCATGCTGGGAAAAAATATTGAAGCAAGCCGAATACATTCTTAAAATAAATATTCTTTAATAAATAAAAAAAATCTAAAAAAATAAAAAATAAAGAACCTTAAAAAAAATGGGGATAATGATGGCACCTACCTCCCAGGGTGGTTGGAAGGACCAAATGAGATAGTAACTATAAAGTTCTCAGCACATTACCTGGCATATACTAAGTGCTATATAAATGTTAGGTATCAGGATTATTAGTAGTGAGGCCAGTATACTAAAATAGTTTTATTGGAAATAAAATATTTTTGAATTGTGTGAATGTTATGAAAAGTGGTTTGAGCCATCTGCAAGATTGCCCAAAAAAGCAGAAAATCTTGAGCTGGGGCCTTACAAGCAATAAAACTCTTTTTTAATGAATAAAAAGAATTCATTGCATTTTAAAACTTCAAGATGTAAATGACTAAGTTAATAGAAAAAGCAAATAGCTGTGAGTTGACATAAAGAATTAAAAACCATATATTAAAAGAGCAGTAAGATTTTTACCTGATTTTTTTTTTTACTTATCTTTTCAACCCTGTAAGAGTGTTATATATTTACAAACAACTCCATTTTTTTTCTAAGCCCTGAAATTTTCAAGCCTTTTTTCTGTGCACCTAGGCAATCTCTCCCTGCCGGTTCAAACTGATCTGTTTACTCTTTACAGGCATAAGGCAATAGAGCATTAACTGGAAGTGTTTCAGTCTTTGAAGAAGTAAATCATGTCTTACTTTGCTGTCAGGATACCTTTTGAAACCTTGTAGAAAATGTTTCTTCCATAGAGACAGAGAAGAAAATAAGTATCTTTTAATTCAGTTCTATTCAAAAATATGTTTCTTAAGTATCCACTAGAGATAGACAATCCCTACCCTCAGTGAACTTATATTCTACTGAAAGAAAGTCGCATGTTCCCAGATGTGAATACAGAAATGCATGCATAGTACTTTGGGGGACAAAGGAGCATCAGGAATTAGAAGAAATTTAGAGGAATAACAGAAGGAGCCTCGTGTATAAGGGAGCACTTGACATGAGCCATGAATGGGTGTAGGTATTGCAAAAGGCTAAGGTGAGAAGGCAGAGCTTTATACATACTTACAACAGGAGACAGAATGTCATGTTTGAGGAAGCAAATAAAACCACTTTGATGAGAACCTAAAAGTATGTGAGGGGAGAATAATATGAAATCATTCTTGAAAAAATAAATTGGAGCCAGATTGTGAAGGTCTGGACTTGCCAAGCAGCAGCATTTCGTTTCTATTCTAGACCATCAGAGCTTCCTAAATAGGGCAATGACACGGCTAGATATAGACTTCTGGAATGTCAGATTGATAACTTAATGGAGGGTGGATTGGAAAGGTCAAAGACCAGAGGTAGAGAGGACATGTAGGAGGCTATTACAACAGCACACATGGAAAAAATACAGCAGCGTGATCTAGAGAGGAGATTCAGAGAGTGTTCCGGAGGAAAGATTAAAAGGGCTAAATTGAGGATGGGTATTTGAACAAAAGGAAAATGTGGGAAATCAAGGATTTGGGGATCTGTAAACTGATAGAAATTGGAAGGTATGAAATATTTCTACATAGACACTACTACCTCCTCTGGTATCTAAGAGAGAAAAATGCCTAATGAATAAACAGATATATAAAGATGCTATGTTTAAGCATTGTTTAAAAAAAAATTCCTGGTGCCATTCTGGAAAGCTGAAATGTTTGACGTTCTCCCTCTGGTGCATCATCCTGCTGACTAAAAATGGGCATCATAATCTAAATATGTGACACTGGGTCAATCTCTAGGTAATGGATTATAATGTGGAATTTAGGCAAGTTCTGAGATTATAAGAAGAGAAAATAGACTTTCATTATAGCAATATCAGTTTTGATCACAATAAATTAGCATGACAGATTTGAAACAGGGAGGGATCTTAAAGATGATTTACTCCAAATTCCTCATTTTACATATATGGAAACTGAGGTCCAGAGATACTAACATGACTACCAAAGGTAGAGCTAGGATTTGGATCCTTCAAACTTAAATCCAATGATTTCCCCACTGTATAACATTGCTTATAAAGTAAAAAGTCTCCAACTGTGGTAGTTTATCATTAGACATAGAACAACAGTACCTTTATAAAATTAGATATATTAAATTATATTAAATCTTAAATTAAATTAAATATTCCACCAGAGTTTAAAAAAAAAGTGTATTGTTGTTTGGGTACAGAATTGCCTGAAAACAAAGGAATTCCTTAGATGAACTATATGTGAAGCTAAAAGTATTGAGGGCAGGACTTGATCCTCTGTTATCTTTGTATTACTTGTGCCCTGTGAACTGAAGGCATTTATACATATTTTTGTTTTTATTTCAAATTAAATTGAATGGGTTCCTCTTAAACCATGGGATACTATGTATCTAAGTATTCTCCATCAAACAAGCTCAGAGCAAAAGTTCTTTTCAGTGACCATTTGGCAAATTGCTTTTTTCCTGTAAAGCAGTAAGAGAAAGAATGCAAAGACAAGAATCCTTGGAAATGTCCTTTCCCTTGCAGAGAAGGAAGCAGCAAATGGAAAAAAAATAGCCATTTGCACAAACTCAAATTTCTACCCAAAATTCTACTCATTTTCTTATTTTTGTTATCACAATTTAATCTGCAAGCCTTAAAGCTAAATACAACATAGTCTGACAGAACTATAAATGAGAACGTTGGTTTGGGGCTTAGCAGATATATGTTCTAAAGTCAGAGTTTTTCAGCTAGAAAAAGCTTCACAGGTCATCTTCTACAATACACTGCACATCCCCATCCCCACCTTGCATTTTCCTAGTGAGGAAATTGAGTCCAAACAGATTCAACGTCATGTTTATGGTCAAAAAGTAAGTAGTAGCTCCAAGACTTCACAAGCCCAGGTCCCCTAGATCAGTCTTACTATTCTTCCTACTGTATACTGCTCCTAAACCTTAATTATTCTTCTAAGACCTATATTCTGTAAAATCAAAGGCTAGGCTAGTTACTCTCAGATCTCTCAGCTCTAAAATTCTGAGAATCCATAAGAGGCAGGAAAGAGCCTTGATTTGGAAGCAGAAGACTTTGGTTCAAATCTTGACCCTGCTATTGTGACTTCAGGCAAGTTGTTTCACTTTTGTATCTTAACTCATAAACTATAAAATAAGTAGATTATAATAGATGCCTTATAAGATCCTTTTCAGCACTAAGCCCATGATCCAAGGAATTGTAGCTAAATTTTAAAATTATTTTTTAAAAATAATATTTCATTTTTCCCCAATGATATGTAAAGGCAATTTTTAACATTTTTTTTTTTTTGGTAAATTTTGAGTTCCAAATCTCCCTCCTTTCCTTCCTCTCTCCTTGAAAAGGCAAGCAATTAGATATAGATTATACATGTACAGACATGCAAAACATATTTCCATCTTAGCCATATGGTAAAAGAAAACAGACCAAAAAAAAGACATGAAAAAATAAAGAAAGTGAAAGAATGGTTCAATCTCTATTCAGACTCCATTGGTTCTTTCTCGAGGTGGGGGAGCATTTTTCATCATGAGTCCTTTGAATTATATTGGATCATTATTGCTGAGAATAGCTAAGTCATTCAAAGTTGATTATTGTGCAATACTGCTGTTACTGTGTCCAGTGTTCTTCTGGTTTCGCTCACTTCACTTTGCATCAGTTCATGTAACTCCAGGTTTTTCTGAAATTAGCTTATCATTTCTTATAGCACAATAATATTCCATTACAATCATATACCACTACTTGTTCAGCCATTCCCCAGTTGATGGACATTCCCTCACTAAAATTATTTAATGATAACATTAATGTTGAGGCAGGATAGATAACACTGTACTTTCAAGACCTATATCTGATGTCTTCCTATGTCACATGCCAACTGGGTGACAACAGGCAAACTATCTAACTTCCCAGTGGCCCCAGACAGCACCAGGACAGTCTGTAATAGATAACTGACTGATCTTCATCATTGGCAGGAAGATGGGGGTATGGGAGGGGGGAGGTGTTAGAATTCTACATTGGGAATTTCCCACAATGATGAAATACCCAGATATGGACCAAAAAGAAAACCAGAAAAAGGTTGAAGCATCACAGATTGCAGCTTGATATTAGCATGAGCTGAGATTGAATTTTAAAATTCTCTTTGTCATTGTTGCAAGCATCTATTAATTAAATTGCTTTATTTTCGCTTTTTTATTTTTTTTAGTACATCTTGTTTCATCTTTGAGGAATTTTTTTAATATGTATTGATTACTAAATCAAGATGATAGTTTCTTTCTCTTTAGAACAAATATTTAGCTCATCTGTACTAGGTTAAAGTTAATTGAGATAGCTTGCAAACTCATGATTTTTTTGTTTCAACTTCAGAATTTGTTTGGAAGCAATAGCCTGGATGGAGGAAGTAGTCCAATGGTAAAGCCTAAGGGAGACAAACAAGTGGAATACCTCGACCTAGATTTAGACTCTGGGAAGTCGACACCACCACGGAAGGTAAATGAGACTGATATACTAGGGAAATACAGAAACCAAATGCAATCTGCCAACCTGAAAAAAAGAGACATTTCACTTGAAGAGAAGATGTTGGCAACAAGCATGAGATAGGCTAAACATGTGTGCTTTTGTTCATCTTTATTTTTATTAGAAGTTTCATATTTGAAACTGCTACACTGTCTCCTTTCTGTTTCTCATTTCTTTTTTCTGTTTGCCTTTAAGCAAAAGAGCAGTGGCTCCGGTAGCAGTGTAGCTGATGAGAGGGTGGACTACGTTGTGGTTGACCAACAGAAGACGCTGGCACTGAAGAGTACTCGAGAAGCTTGGACTGATGGGAGACAGTCTACAGAATCCGAAACTCCAACCAAGAGTGTCAAATGAAGATACTTCTCCAACTGCCTTCCAAGAACAGAAGAAACCAGAATTCTCAAGCTAATTCCTGGTAGTAGATGGTACAGAGCCACATCCACAGCAGTGTTTGAAGAAGACTTGACTGTTCAACTCTGGATAGACCCTGGAAATTAATGGAGTTGAAGTCAAAGGACATTTCAGACAAAATCAAGCAGTTGATTATCCTAAATGGTGCTTTGTGGTATCTGAACAAATTACAAGATGTAAATAACATAGAAAAATAGTATTGTTTAGCTCCCAGAAAAACATTTGTTCTCCAGTTAATACATTTGTAGTATTACTATATTTATGCACTTTTTCAGTTAAAATATGGGTTCAGGTATTCCCAAATAATGTACCTTAATGCAGTTCTTTTGGGAGTTCTCATTTTTCCTCTCCTTATTCTAAATAACAAGTCTAGGTTAATTAAGCTACATATAGAGTGGAAATTGGTGTCTAAACTTCACTTGTCCATTTTAAAGTGCATTAGAAGTAGATTGACAATTTAATTGACTACCTGAAACTTTAAGTGGTAAACAGTAGTTTGCTACATTTTTTTTTATTTAATTCAAAGCATAATTTGGGGCTTTACCATTTGCCCTCCTAACACATATGCTATAAGTTAATAATAACAAACCATTCTGGATTGAGGCCCTACTATTCTTCCTTAGACACATTTAGTTTAGCAATGGAATTTCTGTTGTTTTTTGTTTTCGTTAATGACAGTGTTTGGGGTTCATTGGGTGAAGATTCTGCAGGGTAGGATCTTGCACTTTTAAAAGACTCAATGATTAAATATCAAGTTAGCCTGCGAACCACTGAGGGCATGCAGTAATGTTGTGATTCACATTTATTAACATGTATTGATCTTTACATTATTTACAAAAGGTAGAAACGTATATAAATAATCAGGTACGTATGGAGCACTGCTGTGCTAATCACGTTGATCAGGTTTAGACAGTGACCTTTTAGTCTCACTTAGAAGTGCTGGTATTTGGTTTCCAACTTGAAATTAATGGGACAGTTGACATTCACTGTTAGTACTAGTAACATACTGTGATTTTTTAATTAGACAGTAATACAGATTTATTATTTTATGAATGGAAATAACTATGTTTTGACACCATAGTGCCCTTTCTATGAACTTTCATTTTACTTAACCTTCTTCTTGGCCTTATATTTAAATCCCTATGCAACTGATATTTTATATATATATATATATTCATATATATATATGTATACATTTTTTTAAAAGAACAGATGCTGTTATGTAAGTACTTGCCATGTGTGACACCTATTGCTTTTTCCAGTAGAGGATATAAAGGTTTTTTTGTACTGTGATTTTTATTCACTGCCCCAATTCCAGATATACTTGGAGCCTCAGTCTAACATGACTTGCTAAATGGGAAAATTCAGCTTTGGGTATCCATAACTAGGTTTGTTCCTGAGAGCACCAGAAGAATTTTGGGCTAACCCTATCTCTCATCTTAAGCTTGGTCCTGCGCCATGAGTACCAAGGTGATGGCATTAAAATTAGACTACATTGTATTAATCTTCCTTGATTTCGAAACATAATTTAGTTATCAGGAGGAAACTATCATTCTTTACCTAACCTTTTTGAGGCCTAATATATATGGAATAAAATGTACTAACATAGAAGAGGGAGGGAAAAAGAGGAAGGGTAAAGACCAAATCCGCAATTGTAAGACGTCTCTCCCTCCTGACATCCAGACCTCTGACTGTTGCCTAATTAAACCATTGTGTCCTGTTTCTTAGCATGCTGGCCTTACTACTGTGCCTATCTTAGCGGATTTTTTCCCTCAATCCACAGTATATAAATTATTCTAATAAGGTGGCTTGTAGAGCTAGTAACATTTTGATGCTTTCAATGTTTGCTTCTTTTTGGAAAAAAACCCAAAAAACTAAAACAACAAAAACTAAAATGGGAACATACTTTATAAGGTGATTTTTAAAAATGAATCAGATTGTTCAAGAGTGATGTGTTAAACTGTTTTGCCATGGAACCATAAAATAAAGGCTAAGTGCTATGAAATGTGCCTAAACTACCCAAACATAGTTAGTTGGTCTGTGAAAATGCTCAATAGTGTGTCCTAGAACATGTGACTTAAATCTTAAGGAAAAGTTAAAGATAACTGAGAAATAGGAACTATATGGTGTTTTTTGATTGTCTCTACGATCTCAAGCTGTGGTGAAAAAATGTGATAGTTTCTTTTCTGCATAACTTTGTCAAGTTATTCATTGTTTCCCCTAGGAATGCAGCACTCTCAGCAGGTCACAGTTGTGAGTGTTTTCCCTTCATGCAGGGTGAGCACTTGGTACTTGAAATATTTTAGGAAGGCAGTTTGCTGTAGGAAATTAACATCTACTGAAAATTTTCTTGCCAATATTAAATGAAAAACAGATGAAATTCTCCTGGAAAGTAAGTCTGGTGCTAAATCAATCAATGGTATTGTGGAAGTCCAAGAACACTCTGCTGACTTTGGGTATCTCAGCTGTCTCTTTTTCCACATGATCGGTGTTCATAAAATGTTAAATATGTATTTTAAACATTAAAAATAATTTTGGTAATGTCTTGCTTTCTAAGCAACTACTACACGTCATGAAGGTGTCTAGTGTTTCAACACAATCTTTATTTACATTTTTTAAAAATTCAAATTTTTTACTCTCCTGACTTTCAAAGGATTTAAGCTGTTTGAACCCACAGCGATGGCATCTCTTAGTACAGTTCTTCAGCTGTCAGTGGTAATGTTTTTGTCTGTACTCTAGCCAATTACATGTACATGCAAATATATCAATACCACATGAACAGCTGTGAGCAGAGTGGAGAATACTACGCATATACTCTGAGGTACATCGTAGTTATGTATAGGCACCTGTGACTTCTGATTAAAAAAAAAACTACATGCAACAGAAGTAGTAACAGACCAAATTTAATTTGATGTATAAATACTGGGATGCATAGCTCCATCATAATTTTCCCTGGCATGGTTTTTTTTTCCCCTCACTCTAGGACAAATGAAGTTAGGATGATTTTTGAAATATGTTAACATTTGTGGATGTTAGAAAGCTGAAAATATCACATCAGCTTTATTCCCACCAGAGGGAATTTAACAGGTTTCTCCCCTTGTATTCCACTGAATATTAAAGGTTTATGGCTACATAATATTTCTAGGACACAGTAGAACACATCCAGCTGCTTCCAAATATACTTAATGCCTCCTTATTTTGCCTCATTGAAAGTACTGAAATAAATACTTTATAGAGCTATGCAAAGCCTTTAACATTTAGAAGTAGCAAGAGGTGGGATGATGGCTCTAGTTCTATGACTTGACCATTGACGGTGGAAGGGAAGGGTTACCAAGAAGTGAAGGGTACTGTGAGTGTGAATGAACAAATCAAGTGTATACATATATGTGCGTATATAAATACATATATATATGTATATATACATATAATTTCCCATAACAGCACAGCTACTATTAATAACATCCTCATTTTTATAAACGTGTGTGGTATTGTCAGAAAAAATTGTATTTCATAGCTATGATAAGATGAGCTTTGACCCAGTTACTAACTAATTTGGCATTTTTGCTTTAATCATTTTATAGATGTATTTACGCAGACATATCAGCAGTACCCCCATAAAAATCTACATAAGAATTGCCTTTCTGAGGAAGGCCAATAACCTGTTTAGTTCATCATTCCATCTCTGACAGTATCTCTGGAGTTGTTGGTTTGTAGGAATGTGTGGTTGCCCTCTCTAAGGTCAGCCTCAAAAATGTAGGAAGTACAATGTAACAACAGTTCAATTCCCAAATTCTCTCTCCTTTGCTGTATGTCTACAGATAAAGTCAAGCCATGTAATTCATGAATATTCTAGGCATTCAAATGTAAATATGTTTCTTGAGAAGAAATTAATCTTGCCTGGTTGTGATGTAGGAACAAAACATCTGATTGCTATTTTGTTGAGAGAGGTCTCATGGAGAACTACCCTGTTCACAGAAACTTGGGGTACTGCAACTTCAGAATGTTATATATTTTAAAAGGTGATTGAGTGACAGGTTACATATCCTTACTGTTGAGCTAATCTGGTAAACATTTCTCTAAACTTAGCCATTTTAACACTAAGTAAAATTATTTTTCTTAAAGGTTATTAAAATAAATGGAAAACTGTAAAAAACTCAAAACAAAGTTTCCAAGCTTGTTTCTCTAATTTGTGTTTGGCCAAAAACTAGGTTTTAAAATTTTTTATTTTGCTATTCTTGTTGTATTAAATTGCTGCCTCCGGAAAATTACATTTGTATACTGTTGGTTTAGAAGGATTCTAAACATCCTGTTTTTGCCCTGAAATAGCACTTCAAAAGCATGAACATGAGCTTGCTCTCAGTATCCTGAGGGTTTGTGTAAGCTCCACCTGCTTCAGTGGGATGGTTTGACTATTGCGAAGTGATGAATTTTATTCCTTCTGTAGTTCTTACTCTTTATGAGAAGCCGACAGCCTCATTTGATAGAAGTTCTGAATATAAGGGTGTAGCATGACCTTACTTGCCAACAGTGATGAATGAAATGACCTTTCTGTGCCTGATTCTCAGGTCTGTGTGTTCCAGGGTATTTGGTATCACCCAGTAAATATTGTATATATCTCCATCTTTGTAGAAAACAAGAAAAAATGGTCTTTTTCTCAGATATTTGTACAAGTTTCAAAATACAATTTTGAAATAATAATATTAGGAATAATCATTCCAAAATTGTGTTATTATTTTCCAAATATTGAGAACTTGACACATTTCCTATAGCATCATAGGTTGAATGTTGGCAATAATTTAGAAGCTCTGTGGTCCAACCCTTTGAAGCCCAAAGAAGATAAATGACCAGCCAAGGGTCACACAGGCAGAGAGGTATGATTCAAAACCAGGTCTTGTGACTCCAACTACATCATACTTTCCAGTGCAACCAGCCTCAGACTGTTGCTATCATACTTTTCTCCCAGGAGGTAGGCATTGAGGGGAAAATATCCTATGAGAAAATGATGTGCTCGCTCAAGGAGAAACCAATGATTTGATCAGAGGCCCTTATACAGGAGACCGTATATGATCAGTGAAAAAAAGGCTTGTGTTTCTACTTGTAATAGTGAGAGCAGTCAGGTAGAGTAGAAAGGGCTTTGAATTGAATGTCAGAAGACCTGACTCCAAACTTATACTCTGCTACATTCTGCTTTTTTGATCTTGGAAAAGGTCACAGAATTTGTGGTTCTCGGCAAATTGCATTATGGAATAGCCAGACCATTTCACAGCTCTAAAAATAGTGCCTAAATTTAGCAATTCTCCCATGGTTCCTCCACAATTGTTATTTCACCAATATGATAGGTATGAGCTGGGTCATCAGAGGAGTTTTAATATGCATTTCTCAAATGTTTAGTTTGGAATTATGTCCCCAAAAGTCACCCAACTCTGCTGTAGTAAACCAGCTTAACTCAGACCAATCCTCTGGTAGTTTAAATCCTATTTTGGAACAAAATGAGACACTTGTAGGTTGTTCAATAATTATAAAAAGGAAGTATATTTAACCATGGCATAGAAAGGAAGTTCTACAAGGATATTGTAGTGTTTAGCTTGGGAAGATGTAGTTGTCATTGTCTCTCCACAGCCTTGAGACACCTACCAAATCTGAAGGACCCTGTCCATTTGTGAGTGGGCCTTTTGATGTACTTAGGTGACCAGGAAATTCTCACTACGACAAGAAGCAATGAAAAAGCTACTTCAATGGATATGCATCAAGGGAGATAGAGCTTGTGCTTTAGCCTTCTTTGCTGATCTAATATCCAGGATAGCTTCCTGGCCTTTTAGGTAAAAAACTAGCTTAACTTATATGGGGAAGTAGGAGGAGGGGGTGGAGAGAAGGGAGAATCCTGGTAAATTTTGATACTATTACAGGTGCATACATTTTGACCCAGTAATGTCACTCACTTAGGCTCATGCCCCAAAGAGCAAGTCACCAGTACCCACCAATTCTGAAAGAAGTGTCTCAAAGTATTTAGATAAAGCCACTGGAGTCCTGTCCAGGCACAGACAAGTTACGTCAAATGAGAAAGTAATGATGGATGGGGTGCAAACTGCACCAGTAGAAATAATGCCTATATCAAGGAGATGACAGATTCTGTGAAAGCACAATGATTATACAGAGACATCTGATTGTGCTCCAGTAATAGCATTCTTTTCCATAAGGCTACAGGTCCAAAGTATGTGTGTGTTCATCCTTCATTGCTGAAGACCATGCCCTCAGAGAAATAATGACATGACTTGAACTTGACTTTGTTTTGAGTGAGGGAGGACTGTGCAGGTCACCAGCCTCACTTTTCCTCCAGCTATCTGAATCCAGTGACCAGATATTCTTCAAGGTGACTGGAGATGACCCAGGATGAGGTAATTGAGTTTAAGTGACTTGCCCAAGGTCGCATAGCTAGTGAGTGTCAAGTGTCTGAGGTGAGATTTGAACTCAGGTCCTTCTGACTCCTGCACTGGTGCTTAATCCACTGCACCACCTAGCTGCCCCTACAGGTACAAAGTAGAGACTACCTGTTAGTGGAAGTTCAGGTTAGAGCAAGCTCAATAAGGAAAGGAGGCAGAAAGGAACCACAGAGGAGGCAGGACTGTATAAGTTTAATTTATAGAAGGCACTATAGTTAATGAAGTGGATCTCATAAATGCTATATTAGCTCATTTTGATCTTTATGACCTGCTCCTTAATGTAGATAACAATTCTCATCTTTGAGATAATACAATTCAAGACTCAGTAGGAGTGCCTTGCCCTCAGTCCTTGAGCTTGCTCCTAGCACAGAACCCTGGCCTTGTGGTTCCTACTCCAGTTTTCATCACACCACCACATTGCCCGGATTGGAATATGGGGAGGGGAGGGTAATAGTGAAGGAATGGAAATGAAAATGAACATGGCAAATTCATAGGAGGAGTGAATAGTCTGGCTAGAGGGGAAAGAGTACATTTTGAGAAATAGTGGGAAACAAATTTGTATAAGGTGAAGCCAGAATTCATTGAAAGCTGGGCAAGAGAGTTGTAACTTAGTACATCATCCAGTATAATATAGTGGAAATACTATTGGATTGGGGGTGAGAAGACATTCAAATTTCAGCTCTGTTGCTCACTACGTCTTTGGAAAGCTGCTTCTCTCTAAGCTCTAATTTCTTTATGTATAGTGAAAGGGTAGATTTGTAGATCTAATTTCTATAACCTATGACCTATGATACTAACACTTCAAGGAATCAGGATTTTTCTTATGTAAGTCAAAAGCAGATCACAAGCACTGCTCTCCCTTAATAGATGGTCTTTGGGAGTTGTAAATACCTAGATGCTGACAAATACTGGTTATATTCACCAGTTACTAATCCATTCTTATTCTAATAGTGGATTTCCTTACAACCTCAATTCATCCTGAATCTTCACTTAAGAACCATTTTTCTTTTTTCCAAAATTTATTTGTTTTCAGTTTTCAACAATCGCTTCCACAAGTTCCAAATTTTCTCCCCCTCCCCAAGATGGCATGCAGTCTTATATGGGTTCTACACATGCATTCCTGTTAAACACATTTTCACACTAGTCATGTTGCTTAAAAGAATTAAAATGAATGGGAGAAAGCATGAGAAAACTAAAACATAACGAAAGAGAAAATAGTCTGCTTCATCCTGTATTCCAACTCCATAGTTCTTTCTCTGAATGTGGATGGCATTTTGCATCATGAGTCCTTTGGAAATGTTTTAGGTCCTTGCATTGCTGAGAAGGGCTGTCTATCAAAAACAGTCATCGCACACTGTGACTCTTACTGTGTATAATGTTCTCCTGGCTCTGCTCACTTCACTCAATATCAGTTCATATAAGTCTTCCCAGGTTTTTTCTGAAGTCCGCTTGTTCATCATTTCTTATACCACAATAGTATGCCGTTACATTGATAAACAACAACTTGTTCAGCCATTCTCCAAGTGATGGGCAATCCCTCGACTTCTAGTTCTTTGCCACCACAAAAAGAGCTGCTATAAATATTTGTGTATATGTGGGTCCTTTTCCCATTTTTGTAATTTCTTTGGGATACAGCTCTAGAAATGGTTTTGTTTGGTCAAAGAGTATTGCACATTTTTATAGCCCTTTGGGCATACTTCCAAATTGCTCTCCAGAATGGTAGGATCAGCTCACAGCTCCCCCAACAATGAATTAGTAAGAATCATTTTTTTAGAGTCCTAGTGGGTACACGAGCAAGTCACATCAGCAAGAGTTCACGATCCAAGAAAGGCAAAATAATTCCTCATAATCTAATGCAAACAATAATGTACAGATGATATTTACAGGACAAACTAGATATGATCTCAGAGGGAAGGTGGGATTTAAGGGATGTGGGGAAAGGTTTCTTGCAGAAGATGCAGAAGGATTTTGACTAAGACTTTAAGGAAATGGAAAAGCTAGGAGTCAGAGACAAGGAAGGAAAGAATTGTAGCCATGGGGACGAGCAAAAAGCCCAACTCTGGCCTCATCCTACCTACATCTCGTAGCAGACATTTCGCTAGGGGGTGTGCTGCCTGAATAGAGTATTGGACTGAAGAATCAGAAAGACCTAAGTTCAAATATTATCATAAACACTCAGCTGTGTGACCCTGGATGAGTCACATAACACCTTTCTGACTCAGTTGCCTCCTCTGTCAAATGGAGATGTATAATTGCATAAGGGTACAATAGCATGTATGTCATGGGGTTGTTGTGCCAAGAAGGTAATGTAAGTAAACTGCTTTGCAAACCCTGAAGTACTTGTTCTATATTAGCTTTAAAACACACACACACACACACACAAACACACACACACACACACCTTGTTAATGAGGTGATTTCTTCCCCAGCCCTCTCTGCTCAGTCCTGCTCTATCCTACCCTCTTCTCTGTTTCCTATCTACACAAAGGAGATGCTTTGGAGTTCCTAAATTCTAAGTTCCCCAACTCCCTGTGTTCTGTCTTTCTTTTGAGGGAGAGAAGAGCAGAAAAATCCTAAGGCAACATTCCCCATCATTAATCCTCACCCCCCCCCCCCCTTACTCCCCATCAAACAGCTGGCTTATCGATCAAACCCCTGTCTTCTAAAAGGTAGAATTAGTATTTTGTTTTGTCCACTAAACTCTGGCTTTTTCCAACCTGCTTCTGCCAAGCCAGGTTTAGAACTAGAAGAGACTTTAACAATCTAGCCATTGTAGGGCAATAGCCTGGTATGTATCCAATAGATTCAAATATATCCAATGCCATAATTAACAGAGAAGGAAACAGTCTCTTAATGAGGGTAGGTGAATTGTCCAAGGTCACATGAGTAATAAGTAACAACCAGATTCATATAATTAGAGATTTAGAGCTGAAAGGAATCTTAGAGGTAGTTACCCTCATTTTATTAAAATAAAAATAAAGCAAGTAAAGATCCTGAGAAGTTAAATGATTGAAAGTAGCAAGGATTGGAGGAAAAATTTGAACCCAGGCCAGCTGATTCCAGGTGCAGTTTTCTGTCTCTCTGCTACCAAACACATTACTTCTCCTACCCAGGATCTCCAGCCCCAGATGTGTTCTTTTGACCAGACCACACATGGGACCTCTGGAACATTTCACCCACATTCACAGTATCAGTTCTCACCTATCCTCAGGTATCTCCCAACTCCAGCTGAAAGTCCAACTCTAGCACCAACTCAGACCAAACTTGTTCTCTCTCTCCTTCCCCCCTCCCAAAAAACCCCCACTGGTCCTCTTCCTGACTGTCTCCCTATTGCACTTCCTGACTTCCCTGGCTCCCAATATCCTCCAAGTCATTTCTGCTGAACTTTAAGCATCCTCCATCCTGCTTCCTTCAGAGCTTCCCATCCAATCAGTCCCCAACTCTTATCTATCATACATCCTTTCCACTGTCATTGCTACTACTCTACGGGCAGCTGTGGACACTCCCTGGCATAATGAATGGAGCATCAGGTCTGGGGTCAGGAAGATCTGACTTCAAATGCAGCCTCGGACACTTACCAGGTGTATGATCTTGTAGAAGTCACTTAACCTCTGTTTACCTCAGTTTCCTCATCTCTGAAATGAGGATAATAACAGTACCTTCCTCTCAAGTGAGATAATAATTGTCAAGCTCTTGGCCCTGTGCCAGGCACATAGGAAAAGCAATTTAAGTGTTAGCTATAGTAATAATAGTTATATTTATTTCATAGTAATTTAATAATTATTACTATCTCTTTCTTGGACTGAGTAGCCTTCTCTTCCTCTCATTTCCAACCCTTCAGCCCATTCATCCCATCCTGCTCTATCTTAAACTTGAAATGTTTCTGAAATATAGCTCTGATCATATCATCCAGCTGCTGGGATCCCCTCATTGAATAGGATGTGCTTCCTGACATTCAAGGCTATTCATAATTTGCCTCCAACCTACCTTGTTACCAATCTTATCTCTAGAATACTTTTCAAATTCTACCTAGTATAATACCAGTTTTGTCTCCCCCAAAGGATGATTGTCCTTTGAGGAGTTCATTTTTTTTTTAACCCTTCTTAGGACCTGCATAACAAAAGATATGTGTTGAACAAATAAGTGAGGGGTGATGAATAATTTAACTGAATAAGCTACGTGTTTCCCTTCTGAAATTTTTAATGGCAATGGGACAAAACTTTTTTTTATAATAATACAATAATACCAATATATTTCTGCTACCTAGCCCATAGGCATCTTGTAAAAATAAATGATCAATGGATTTGTTCTGAGTTATTTAGAAGAATGTTGGGGTTTTTTTTGTTTGTTTTTGTTTGTTTTTTTGGGTTGGGCTCAGTCATCTCATCAGTATAAGAGAATGCTCTACATGAAAATTCCCTCCACCTGTCAGTCAACAAGTATGCATGAAGTATTTAATATTCATCAGGGGCTGAGGATACAATTATGAGCCAAAAGGAAGACAATTCCTTCCCTCAGGAATCTCACATTTTAATGCAGGAAAACTAATGCAGCTGAGAAGGGCTAGGAATGGATGGGAAGTCTGGAGCAGAGCCAGGATGGGAATGCAGCTTGTCTACCCTTGCTTGGACCCTTCCCCCTAATGGGTGATTGCGTTGTAATAGTTTTGAGATATCAGGAGCCCTGAGAAGGACAAGTGACTTGTCTAAGATCACAAGTGGGACTTGAACCCATTATCTGTTGATTCCAAAACTGGTCCTCTACCACGTTTGTCATGCTGCCTCCCATTAAATGCAGTATTACTATCAGTATCAATTAGGAAGAGTCAAAAATTGATTTGCCAATCATCTCATGCATTGCCAATAACCAACTAGCTATTATATTTCAGGTATTGTGCTGTGCACCAGTGATACAAAACCAAAACTGAAATTCCCTGACTTCAAGATGCTTACACTCTATTGGGAGAGATAGTATGTACATATATACAATATATATATATATATATGTGTGTGTATGTGTATATATGTGTATATATATATATATATAATATATATATATTTATATATATATGTGAAAAACCCAAGATAATTGGGAGAAAGTATTAATAGTTGGGGGATCAGGAAAGGCTTCATCTAGAACAAGGTCAACAAACTTTTTCTGTAAAGAGTCAGATGGTAAATATTTTAGGCTTTGTGGGACAAGAGACAAAATTGAGGATATTATAAAGATATTTATATAGCAAGAGAGAAAACAAAGTTCCACAAATTTTGATGGATGATTTTTATTTTATTGATAATTTTTATTATTTATTGAAATGTAAAAGAGTGATAATAATAATGTTATATAATTTTTGGTAATACAGGTCCACTAATGAGGAGAATGAAATTCTTTTAGGGGGGACATTTCCCTTATTGGGTTCAAAGTTAGTGTTTCCTATCAACAAAGTCAATTGCAAATGTCCATCTGTTAATACTGAACTATAGTAGTGAGATTTTATGTTTCATCTTTAAAAGTGTCTCCACACAGATAGATTCTGCCAAAGGCTGATATAAATCTAAGAGCATATGATTTTAATTGTGCATATTTGTCTCCTGGAAGGCATTCATAGAATTCTATTAGATACTTCTCTCAATATTTGCCTTTAGCATGTCATTATATTGCAGATTAATCACTTCCAATTGAATTTTAAGTGGAAGTTCTTCATTTGCACAATTAAATGTATTGTAAAATTTAGCAATTTCTTTTGCACTTGCAGAGCTCTGAAAAATACTGCTGGAACTGTAGTTTGAGCTCAGAAAATATATCCACTACAAATTTGTGTAGGAATGAAGGTCTCACTTCTTGTTTTAAGTGCACAAATAGTCTTGACATTACTTGTAATTTAAATAATTAATTATCACTAAGATGACTTTGCCACAGTCTAATTTTCATATATAAGCACTGTTTTGCCTTGTAATTTTAGGTTGTATTCATTGAGAAACATTATCACTTCTGCAGTGATAGTGATTTCCAAAGCCATTTAGTGTTTGATAGTAGTGGTTGAGGAAGAAAAATTTCTATTTCAGCTTTGAGCTCAAAATACAAGCTTTTTCCCCTCTTCTTTTGTTGACATAATGGATATGCACTACTAATAATAGTTCAATAAAACTGCAATTTGGAAATAAATCCTGTTGGATTATAACTGTATCACTGCATAGAACAGCTATGTGAAACAAGAAGGCCCCATACAGTCTTTAAACTAACCACTCAGCTTTGCTGTTTTAGTAGGAAAGCAGCCATGGACAATACACAAATGAATGCACATGACAGTGTTCCAATAAAACTTTATTTATCAACCCTGAAATTTTAATTTCATAAAAATTTTCACATCACATAACATTCTTCTTTTCAACCATTAAAGAAATGCAAAAACTATTCTTAGCTTGTGGGCCTTCAAAAAATAGGCATTGGGGCAGATTGGCTTGGCCCCCAGGCCAGGTTGTCATTTGCTGGTCCCTAGTCCAGAAAGTGATGCCAGAACTAATTCTTGAAGGAAATGAGGGATTTCAGGAGGGAGGGGAGGAGAGAGTACATTGTAGACATAGAGAACAGTGGCAACAAAGAAAGACATGGAGATTCTTGATAGAAGGCCAGTTTAATCTACTTAACTTTAGGATTACAGTAGGGACAAGCTAATTAACTCTCCAAAAAGTCTTTTTTTCTCATCGTTATCATCATTATCACTATCACTACTTAGATTGCTTTCTTGAAGATAATGAAGGAGTCCTTTCTTTGCTACTGGCTGGCTATGTATGTGACCTTGTATAAACCACTAAAACCTGAGTAGGGCAGGGGCTCAGTTTCCTCACTGTGAAATATGAAATTGCCTAAATTAAGGTCATTCTGAGCTCTAATATCTCTGACTCAATTCTGCATACATATAGAGGCTTAGGCAATGATTGCCAAAGTATAATAGAAAAGAAATTCAAACATAAACCATAAATATGGCACTTTCCTCTTCTTTGAGAGAATGCTGTTGTTTAGTGGAGAGCTCCCTCTTGTGCCCATGTAATGCAGAAACTTCAGGAAACAAATAAGCAAGAGATTAATCACTGACAAAATGGGGTAAACTCAAGCAGTGCTCCTATCTGGTCATAAAGCCATAAACCTAAACGAGCCTTCAGGAGGACAGGTAATCTAATCCAATGCCTCCAAGACCAGATTGTGTCTGCCTTTTTAAAAATTTGCAAAGGTTATTTCATATCCTACCTTGATAATGCAACACCATTTCAACTAATCCATGTAATCAAAGATTGTAAGTAGCTTCTAACTAGACACTCTGTCCCAATATTTCCACCCCACCACCACCGTGATTTAAAGTTTTTAATCTTTGACTTGGGAATCTCAAAGAAGTTTCCCATTTGTTTTTCCCATGCATGGCCTTTCCCCCTCCCCTACTTATCCAAATCTCACCCATCCATACTTTGAGGTTTGCATTTAATCATTTCTATGAAACTTTCCTTTGTACCCCAGTTGGAAGTGTTTTCTCCTTCTGAACTTTTCACTATTCATTTGGTATTTATTTGCAGCCTGACACCATTGTAGTACGGTGGACTGGAGCTAGGAATTCCTGGGTTCAGGTTCTGCCTTTGATACGTTCTTGTTATGTGACCAGAAGTCACAACCTCTCAGATGTCTAGGCAACTCTCAAAAACTATAAGTGACAGAGAAGGTGCCAACCTGAACTGGTTGGCAGAGGGAGACAATTTCTTCACCTTAGAGTTTCCTATACCAATAAAATCCAGTACTTAGTACTTGGTATATAGTATGCTCTGAATGACCAAGTCCTTTTTTAACCTGGTTCAAAATCATAACTGGCCTGGTTCCTATCTTTATTATTGGTAATCTTTTCAAGTGCATATGCTTCGTTTTTTCAACCAGAAGATTATGGAGAATAGGGACTATGCTTCAGACTTTTCTTTGAGTGCTTAAGGTGTCCAGCAAAGCCTACAGCAGAGTATATGCTTATTAAAATGTGTTGCTCACTTCATAATGACATATGTTAGCCTCAAACCTACTGTTTTCCACTCTTTCTCCACCCCATGCTTTTCAGGAATAGTAGACTAAAGCAGAGCATCCCATGGAGGTTGCAAAGAAGCCTACCCGATTTCCTACCCCATCATTTTCTCAAGGTCTTAGTGGCCTGAGAATGCCTCTAAACATTAAGCTAGCATTCCATTATTGATGTTTTAAAATACCAAGTTAGTGTTCTATTATCCATGTAAGACCCTGGAGAACAGGGATGACTCATTTTTTGTCTTTGCCTCCCCAGTACCAAATACAGTGCCTGGTGAAAGTGCGTTGGCTTGCAGGGACTCTATTTTCCTGACCACTGGAAACATAAATTTATCTACCGGGACAATATTTTTCCCCTGGAACTAAACTCAAACGGGTATTTATTGTACCGATCTTTAGAAAAAGGATATTGAATCTTGTATAAGAATTAAGGTTCAACTATGGCTTTAACAGAAATATTGTAAAACGGGATGTCTCTCATATTGTCTGAACTTCAATAAAGGCAAACAAACTAATGTTGAATTATAACTCAGAAGGCTTGGGAAAAAAGGATATATTTCAGGTACTTTGGGTTCTGATAGTTTAGCTTCACGGTGGAGTAGTGTTTCCAGAATATTGTGGTCACTGTTATCCAGACCCCTGTTTAATCTTTTGAGGATAAAAGCAGTGTTGAAGACTAAGATGGCTGGCGTCTTAGTACTATGGACAATCGATGGATCTTATTTAGAGGAAAATCAAATGTTACACAAGTAATCACAGCAGAAATATTCATATGGATCATAGATCTAGTGTTTCAAGGGTCCTCAGAGTGAAGGACCAGAGAACTTAAGTGATCTAAGATCAGATTCATAAACGAGTAAAAGGGTTTGAACCCAGGTTCTTTGACTACACATTCAGTGCCCTTTCCACTGTACTGTGCTGCCTCCTCTCATAGCTCTCATTTAAAATGAAATTAAAGCAAGAGCCATAAATGTCAAAAGGCATATGAGAATGAGACAAAAACATTCTGCTGGGGAAGTTAAGAACTGGTTTTGTTCTTGCCTCCCAAAAATATTAACCCACTTTGGCATAGTTAGCATTGATACTGATATTACAAATAGCCAACATTTTTTCAGAAAGAAACATGGAACTTTTTCAAGCTGTACAACTGATTGATCAAAACCCTAAAGGTCTGCACCATATAGCACAGAAAAGAAGATTTTAGCCTTAATAATAAAAACCTGATATTGTGCCTCAATTAGTCACCCCTACAGTTTGTTTCTCTGGTTCCCAACTTTAGGTTCAAGGGATTGAGTGGCATTGCCTTATTGCCTGTTCTTTCCCTTAAATCCCATGATCCTATAGTCCCATAGTAGTTTATTCCATGTGACTGCACTAGTTACTGCCATCTGGTGGCATCATCCTTAAAGTTCAGGTTCAGTTCTTTTAAGTACTGAATGAAACTTAAGCATAAGCCCTGCAAATCTGAAAGCTAGAAAATGATGAAAATGATATCACAAGTGGCAAAGAGTATAATAGTGCGGAGCTAGGAGACGCATTCATTGGTAGTCAGGTAGGATGTTAAAGCTTTCTCTGTTCCTACAAGAAAAACTGCGATAATAACTTCGGAAAGGTGCTGGTACCACAACTTTTACTGTTCCCTTACAGCAGGGGACGCTGCCGTGTACATGCCCTGAAGGAAGCAGATGAAATCCACATACACCCGGCAAAAGCCACACCCTCTGGAAATGCCAGGGGAAGCTAAGAGAAAGCAATTGCTTTCTGCTTCTCCTCTGCTCGACATACCGTGCTGCTATCCCCTCCTGAGTCAAATACCAAATGATCTATTTGGCTTTCAGGATCTTTTGTAACCTAACCTCCTTCCTACTTTCCAGGCTTCTTACACCTCACTCGCAGGTGCTTTTTGATCCAGGGACAATGGTTTCCTGACTGTTCATCAGACAAAACATCTCATCTCTTGGCTCCAGGCATTTCCTCCTATTGCCTCCTCCCCAGGCCCCTCCCCGCCTTGTTTGGAATGCTCTCCCTCCTCAATTCCACCTACTGATCGCCCTAGCTGTCTTTCCATCCCAATTAAAATCCCAGCTTTACAGGACCCTTTCCCAAACCTTGACACCTTTCCTTGGTTTATTATTTGCTATTTATCCTGTATATAGCTTGTGTGGGAAACAGAGGGAGGAATTCCGCTTCCACAGGGCCAAAACTCTCGGTGGTGATAATTAATTAATCAGAGCTGTGTCCTAGCCGAGTCAGGTGAAGAAGGACAGAAACTCGTAAGAGGGAGCAGGGGTTAAGTGTTCACAAAGGTCATTAGCCCCTAAGGTTAGTGGATAAACACTGCAGGTGGCCCTGACCAATCAGAAAATCGTTAGGGGCTTTCAGAAACACCCAGGAAGACGGAATTGATCCAGCTCAAACCAGCTGAGGTCACTGGCAGCGCCACCTAAAAATTCAAATGCGCTTTCTTAAGGACATACAGTGGGCGTGTGCGACTCGAAAGGAAGGGACCAAGCCATCCTCCGACGTGAGGAGCCCTCACTTCTGTCTCTGTCTCTGTCAGTCTGTCTCTCTGTTTCTCTCTCTGTCTCTCTGTCCCTCATTCTCCCCCTCCCCTCCTTTTTGAAGAAGGATGGAGCTCCCCTTGGCCGTGGCATTTAGTTCCTCTGAACTCTAATAAATTTTCCTTGACACTTTTCAGTCCCAAGCGTGTTTTTAACACTTGCTTTGTAGATTATGTTTGCATGTTGTCTCTCCTATTAAGACATTATCTTACCCAGTAAGTAAGTTCCTTGAGGGTCTCCTTTTGTATCTCTAGCGCTTAATACAGTGCTTAATAAACGTTTTTTGACTGATTGCTTCAAGTGCCTCACTTAAAATTGTCTTCTAGTCACAAACAGACCCCTTTGGGAGCATTCATCCTAGGATTAATATTTTCCCAGAATCAGGGAATGATCTGGCAGTATTCTCAACTTGCTGAACGTGTCACCCTCAGCAGAGTTTGTTAGAGCAGGAATCCCATGTATGTTTATAATGGATACTCATTCAGATAAGGCTCTGAGTTTTCAGGACTTTGACCTCCACTGTCTGGCATGAGGCAAATCCCAGTGTGGATCCCACCTCCCTGACTTCTGGAAACCTGATCTCCTGACCTTTTGAAGATCTCAATTTTTGTAGCCATCTCTCATTTTCACCTAACAGCAGGACAGAATAGTTACAAGAGGGTCAAGGGCCAAGAGCAAAGTCATTTCCCTTCCGATTCAGGTCAGCTCTGGGTGAGGGAGGGCCTGATGCCTCTGCCAGGGGGTAGTGGGGGAGAAATGCACAGCAGCTCTTCCTCTTTCTCCAATACTAGCCTGTCCCGAAAGAGCCAGAGCCAAGAGACTTGTCTTGGCTGGCTCCATTCAGCAGTCTGCCCCTTCACAATGGATGCAAACCAGCCATCAGATGTCTGGTCGTAGCCCAAATTGGGCAGCAGGGCACTTTTATTACACATTACAGCTTCCTAGACTCTGGCAGATGAGGGATTCAGTCAGTGACTCTGCACTCCCTCCATATTATCCTGGTATCCAAACCCTTACTGTTTATTTTATTGCTTTGCACAGAGTTGTCATTCAATTGTAACACAATAATCCACCCACAAATATTTAATTATGTCCTAGAATCATGAGAATAGTGCTAGACTTGAAGTCAGTAAGACCTGTGTTCAAAATGAGCCTCAGATACTTTCTAGCTGTAGGACCCCAGTCAAGTTGCTTACCCTCTGTCTCCCTTAGTTTCCTCATCTGTAAAATGGTGATAATAATAGCAGCTGTTTTCCAGGGTTGTGAGACTCAAGTGAGAGGACATATGGAAAGTGCTTTGCAAACCTTAAAGTCACAATTGTAAGCTATTATGTAACTTAATATAATATAATCTGCTATATTGTAAATATATAATGTATTTATGTGTAATACAAAATATAAGCTTAGTAACTATTTAAATATAAGTTATTAAGTAACTTAACCAGGACCATCCGGACAGAGCCAGGATCCAAAATCTAGTTCTTCTGATGTGAAGGCCTGTGTTCTGTCTAGTGTGTTGTACTTAAGTATCTGCTTCATTCAAAGCCATAAAATTCTGGGGAAATGAGTTTCAAAACTTCTAATATCTGATTATGCCTCTCCTAGCTCCTCTTCCTTTCAATCAAAGTGCTAAGGATACAGAGAAAAAGTGAAACAATATCTGTAATCAAGGGACTTACATTTTATTATGGAAGTATGGTTGTATGCATGTATATACACATACAAACATGTCCATATATACATATATATGTGTGCATGTGTGTATATATGTGTGTATATATGTGTGCCTATGTATACATATAAAACAAAAGCAATCCCTTTGGAACATGTGCTTTGACTAGGTTGGGTATAGGACAAAGGTTTTGGCTTCTTGCTCAAAGAGGTCTGCAAGTAATGGGGTGCTTGGGTGCTTGTACTTGGACCCCAATTCCAAGATCACATTTCTCCCTAATTTCAAAATACTACCCTTGACACTTTTCTTCCCAGCCCAAGGACACTGCGCCTAGCAATAACTCATGAGTGGGCCCCACTCACAAGAACAAGCTGACCTCTGAAGAAATTCTCTTGTAAAAACAGGACTATCTTGTAACCATAGAATTATAATGTATTGATTTCCAAAATTATCACATACAATCCAGAGGTTAAGCTATAGACATCAACTCTCAAAGCTATCTTGCTCCAGATACACCTCTAAGAAACTCCTTCCCCTGCTTCCCAGTAGTGAATGACACCAGAGACCAAGGTTGTAAGTTATCACCTAATTAGCATATCTGCTAGATAATCCACTACTTTTCCAATATAAGCTTTAACATCATTCCTGTTAAGTTCCAAGTTCCTTATGGAATGTAAGTTCCTTAAGGCACTCTGCCTGTTATGTTGGCATTACAATAAACCTTTGCCAACTTGACTTCAAGAATGCTTGAGTCTGTGGATTCATTTCAGGGGACCCTCTTGTGTACTCCAGTCTTTGGGAGGGGTTCCCAAACCCTTTAAAGTGCATTACAGCCAAAAGTTTTTTGTTTGGTTACCCCTTTTTGCCTTTCCCACCCCTACTGGTCACTGAGCTAGGAAGAACATTAGATCTTAAAAGGAGTGATTGCTCTCTCTCTCTCTCTCTCTCTCTCTCTCTCTCTTTCTCTCTCTCTCTCTCTCTCTCTCTCTCTCTCTCTCTCTCTCTCTCTCTCTCTGAGTCTCTCTTGGACTTCCCAAGAGGGGGTGACAGTTCTGCTCACTCCCATCCCCTGAAACTATGGAGGATGCTTACACATTGCATTGATCACATATACAGCATATGGGAGCCTGAGGCTGAACCTCAACCTCCTGACTGCCTCTTCTACTTGTGTTTATTTCCCTGAGCATAAGTGACTGGACAGTAATTCTGAGATGAATGTTTCAGAGGATACCTCAAGAATTTTGGAGTCCCTGGGTTCCTCAGTTAGAACTGTCTGTACATGGCGTTTTCTGCAACTACACCCTTTTTGGAGAAGATGACACAGATAGGAGGAGATCAGGTCATGCTCTGGCTTTTCAGAAGAAATGAATGGACCTTGAGGGAGCTGCTGAGGCAAAAGTGAAATGGTCATTCAGTTCCACAAAATGTTTCATGTTTTGATGTTTTAAAATCAGTGATGTAGGAGCATAAACTAAGAATTATGGGTTACTGTATCATGTTTTAAGTCTTAGAGAGAGAGCGAGAGAGAGAGAGAGAGAGAGAGAGAGAGAGAGAGAGAGAGAGAGAGAGAGAGAGAATCACTAAAGGGAGAGGAAGAAAGAAGAAAATCTCTGGGAAGGAAATGACATTTAGAGAAGCAGATAGACTCAATCACGTCCCTTTCCCCAGCTTGTGTACACCACATAGTTCAGGAAATTTCCCTTGGGTGAGATCTAGGATGCACTCTCTCTCTCTCTCTCTCTCTCTCTCTCTCTCTCTCTCTCTCTCTCTCTCTCTGTCTCTCTCTCTCTCCCCCTCTCCCCCGATGAATTGAGTTACCTTACTCCCAATGGGAGAGATACTTCATTCTATATTGTCTGTCTGATATATATATATATATATATATACTTTCTATGTATACTTTCTGTGATTTCTATTTTTTCTATTGCCTTGAAAATATGAATTTGTTTTCTTTTTTCTATTGTGGAACTGGCATCTTTTATAAAGGACTCAAGCTTCAGATATGGAGCTTGGGATCTTTGTTTCCTCATTAGGGCATAATGATCAAGAGTTTAGTTGGAACCTAAAAATTATATTCCTTAGACTAATAATTTTTAAGGGAACAAATATATTCTAGCCTGGCACTCCCTCCCTCTTAGGATAGCAGAATGGCCGGCATCCGCTTCTAACTTCTTCCATTCCCTCCTGGCAGGAATCCAAGTCTCCTTTGGAGAAGTGGGGAGGGGGAGGAAATGTAATATATATCTATTCTTGTCTCTCTATAAGTTAAATGCATGAAAATGATCACACTACACTAATCTACATTGTACAAGGGGAACCTGTAAGGTACTTTGTGGATCCCTTTTGAAGATGCAGTAAACATGAGCCAAATTTAAACTTTAAATGATTTTCCTCCAGACTCTAGGGTGAAAATGAAAAGAGCCAGAGACAGTATGAAAAACATCCTCACTCCCCTATTTAGACCAGCCTCCTCTATGGCTAAACCTGATCTACACAAGTCCAGAACTAGGGCACCTTAGTGAGAGAGTTCTCCTGGACTTACAGGTTCTTCCGCATTCCTCCTTTTTTTGCTTACTTTTTCTCTATCATTGTGTCATAGTAAAGAGTATTCCTAATACAAAAATCTCCAAAGTAATTTCTTTTTAGAAATTGTGGCACTTTGAACAGGATGGTAACATAGACATCATTTGGAAAGTTGCTAATATCTGAAAGAACTTTTAAGTAATTGTGGTAATACTAAACACTAAATTCTGAGTTAATAACAAAGAATTTACCTTAAAAGAAATATTTGCAAGACGTTCTGGTCAGATCCTGTGCATACTTATGTCTTTTTATGTTTTAAAGTACATTTTCTTTTGCAAATAAATAAAATTTAATAATTATTTTTTTATGACAAAACTTTAAAAATCAACCAGGGATGGTTTGAAGTTATATATTGAATATCTGGAGTGCGGCACCTCAAATTTCTAATCAACCTGTTCATCTGAGATGATAAAATGATCATTATATCATGATGAACAAATCATAGTTGAGAGCTGTTCTATTTCCACAGCTAGAGAATAGGAAGAGACCTCAGAGGCTCTAGTCCAAACCCTTCATTTCACAGATGGAGAAACTGAGGCCTGTGGAAGTCAAGTGACTTGCCCACAGGCATGCAGGTAGAATTTGGACTCAGGTCCTCAAGCTCCAGAGTTTATGATCTTTCCATTTATACCACACTGGTTACCACACCCACCTCTGTAGAATGAAATATCTCTGTAAAGGCTTTATTTTCTCTTTAGGTCTGATCTTTTACTCTTGACGGAGACAGTCAAGGACCTTGGATCCAAGAGCTTTAGGCATAGCAAAGCTTCCAACCCCCGGGGTCAGTGAACATCCTGTAAAGCAACCAGGAGGTGAATCCTGGGAATTACTCTGAGCTCTACGGTCACAAAGACCCAGAAAAAAAAAGTTTTTGCCATCCAAGTCCTCGGCACCATAAATCATTCAATGTAAATAGCTGGTGTGATTTTATCCGTGGAATAACACTAAAGCAGAGGCATTCCTATGTTGCTTGCTCTTGTAACCTAAAGAACCTGGGTTCTCTGACTTTCTATCTGACTTGTAACTGAAACTTGTCATATATGTTGTTTCTCACATTAGAATATGAGCTCCTTGAGAGCAGGGACTGTTTTACTTTTCCATTTATGTCACCAGTACTTAGCACAGCACTTTGCTTAATTATTCATTCATTTGCTCTTTCATGTGTTTATTTTCTTGTTTTCCTTCCTATTTTTCACATCCATTCTTTTGAAACACTCCTGTCTTGTTGTCCCTATTTATTCTAGATCCAGACTTGGATTCAGTCAAAAGTCCAAACTGCAGGACCTAGAAGGCCACATGTGGCCTTGAGGCCAAAGGTTCCCCACCATCTTTAAGGTCTGGCTCTAACAGCTGTGAATTTATGAACCTCATCATAATAATATAGTAACATCTCCAAGAAATATATAGCAACTTTTTTTTCACTATATATCCTATATTGCCTGCCTTCTGTAACTTAATTGTTGAATCTATTGTCATAAGTGGAACTTTGCTTTCTGAGTGACAGGCCAGTTTTCTGGATAAGTGATCTTGAACTGGACATAGGAACAAATTATCCTAGTGATGCTGATTACAAGAGACGAGAGGGGTGGGGTAGGTGAGTGGGAGAGGAATAGAAAGAAGAATAAGATGAAAATCAAATAGTATGAAAGGAATAGATAGAAAAAAATTGAAAATGGACACATTAGAAAGAGTTTAAATCTAGTTTCAGTGACTTGTTTTTTTCAAATGAGCTTTAAAAAACCCAGCTAAAGGAAATTGGGATTTTTGTCTTGAATTTTGTCTTCCTAGCTGATAATGTGGCTATACTTTATAATACAGTTCAGTACAATGTTTCCAGCTACTGAAAACATTCTAATCTCATTCCTTCTGATTAAATTCATGAACATTTACCGAAATACATGTCTATTTCCCAAGTTTTGGGCTACCTCTAATCAAAGTCCTTCATACTTTGTTCCTGTTTCTTTCCTCCTCTTCACATTCTAGCCCTCCTTTCACAAATTTCACTATAATCTTATGCTTGTAACAACTATTTCAGTTCTTTAAGCATAATCAAAGTTTTAAATTATAGCAGGAGTAAATCCTTGAATCTAAATTTAGGCTTCTTATGGGCCCTGACTTAGTAATTTCATCAATCTAGATTCTATTTCTGCATTTCTATCAGTTTTTTCTTGAGTTAGAAAAGAATTAACTTAGCTGAGAAAGAAAAATAGAGCTTATGTTTTGAAATAAATTTTTATATTGAGAATATAATTATTTTGTAATATGTTTATAAGTGCTTTAAACTAAAGGCATATGTTCTATGTGCTACATGGAAGCTGAAATTCCGAGTCAGTATAAGGACCTACCTTAGCCCCTAGGAGGAGATGAAACACCTCTCTCCTATCTGTTGAGAGGTTAACCACCACAGGTACAGAATGTTAGATGCTGTGTGACATAATCACAGTGAGATTTAGTTTTGCTTTCCTCTTTTTCTTTATTATGAGGAAAGGCTCATTAAGATAGAGGATATAAAGAAGAGGTATAGTATACTCGGAAGTGATTATGATATTAAAAACAAAAGGTATCCATAAAAATGTTTAAGTCACATATTCTTATAGTTTATAGTTTATAGCCAGCCTAGATGACAGTGTGTTCTTTGCAACCAAAATTTAGGGCTGGGAGACAACGTAGAATTCATCTGCTCCAGTGCCTACCAAGAGTCAGTCCATGAAAGCGTCAGGGGAGATGCATAGCATTGAACAGATATTTATTAAGTGTCTGTTTCTGTTCAAGGAATTGTACAAGGGTTATAGGTATAAAGTGAGAAAATATTCTCTTCCTCAAGGAGCTTACAATCTATGTTCACAGGGCTTTGTACAGGCACTCACATGTTGGATGAGTGAAGGATTAAATAAATCTAATAGGAGATAGTATTTAATGAATAATCTTGATTTATATAGAGAACCAAGCTCTTCACAAAAAAAAATCAACAAAAGAGGATGCTGCTTCATTCAATTAGCTTCAAGTTTTTTGCTACAGTAAAGCATCTTTGAAGTCAGACTTTGCTCGGCTTCCTCCTCCCCCCCACTCAGAGGAGAGCGGACAGCAACCAGATGCCTCAGGGAGAATTCACTGCTCACAAGCTCCAGATGGCGCTGTGGGGCAAGAGCTGAAACCCCAGAGGAGTTGGCTTTCTTTCAGTCAGCAGGCGCCTGGCCTTTTCCACACTCAGTTTACAAAGCAAGTCAGCAGGCATCACTCTTGTCTACAAGCATTTATCAGGACCCTACTCTGTGCTAGGCACTGTACTAGTTCTGCTAGAGACACAAAGAAAGCAGAGTCCATCCCAGTTCTTGAGGAACTCACAGTCAAATGGGGAAATAACCAGGTACAAACTGGAGATAATTGGAGATAATCAACAGAAGGAAGGTATTAGTGTTAAGAGGATCAGGAAGGCTTCTTGTAGAAGATGGGGTTTTGGCTAAGAGCCAAAGGAAGGAGGAAGCCAGCAGGGTCAGAGGTGGAAATGTGGAAGGAGAGAACTCTGGGCATGAGGGATAGCCAGAGAAAGCTCCCAGAACTGGCAGATGGGAAAGCAGAGACCAGTGTCACTGTCATGAAGAATACATAAAAGGGAGGAAGGTGTGAGAAGACTGGAAGGGTGGGAGAAAGGGTCCAAGTTATGAAAGGTTTGGAATGCCAAGCAGAACACTTTTTATTTTGCTCCTAGAGGTGATGGGGAGCCACGGGAATATATTGAAGGGGTGGCATGGTCACATCTATACTTCAGGAAGATTATTTTGGCAGCTGGGTAGAGGATGAACAAGAATGTGGGGAGACTTGAGGCAGGCAGACCCACTCTCAGGCTATTTCCAGGGATGAGGTGATGAGGACCTTCACCAGAGTGGTGACAAAGTCAGAGGAGTGAAGGGAACCTATTGAACAGATGTTGCAAAGGTGAAATTGACAAGTCTTGGCAACAGATTGGATTTGGGGGGTGACAGTGAGGGGTAGAGATTGGGAGCCTGAGTGATTGGGAGAATGGTGGCATCCTTGACAGTAGTAATAGGGAAGTATGGAAAAGAGGAGGGGCTTTTTTTTGAAGGAGGGTAAGAAAAGCTTCTGGCAATATTTTGGATATATTAATAAGATGGCCTATAAGATATTCAGTTCAAAACATCTACAAGTTAGTTGGAGATGTGAGACTAGAGGTTAACAGAGAGGTTAGGGCAGGATAAGTAGATTTTGATAATCATCAGTATTAAAATGATAATTAAACCCAGGGGAGTTGATGAGATCACAAAGCTCTGAGTCACTGGTGGCAGATTTCCTGGTCTTGGACTAAGACTCCAGTAGGGCAGGCTTAGGGATATAATAATATTAGCCACTGATCACTGGGGCATAAGAAAATTAGAAAGAGGTTGTCTTGGGGCCTCCCTAGTGTTGTTATAAATTCCCAACGATGCTTCTGAACTATGCGTGACTCCCCATTTTCCTTTCTCTTGACAATCCTCCAACAATTAGCTTCCCATTCCACAGACATCAATTCTTGCTTCTGAGCAGGATTTCTCTCTTTTCTTGAGAAACTAAAGAACAAAATGCTCAGTCACAAATTCTCTTCTACTTTTTTGTCCTGGAAACAAATACATAGCACCTTTAAATTTTTCTGAAGGCTTTTACTGCTAGTAACAGAGAACTGATGGTTTAAAAAAAAAGTTCATTGCTCTGTAGGTAAAAGAAAAAGTGATCACAGATTGCTTATTTTGGTGTTCTTGAATTGTAAGTAAGATGCATCTTTTTAAAATACCCAGAACAGTAAGTTTCTTGGGCATTTTATCACAGGAACATTATGAGGCTGATAGATACACAAAGTATTAGAACTAGAAGGAACATTATAGATAATTTAATCCAGTCCATCCTTTTAAAGATGAGGAAGCTGAGACCGAAGGATCTGAAATGAATTACCCAAGGTCACAAAGCAAGTTAGTGACAGAGCAAAGTTTGAGTAAAGCTGACATGGATAGCTGTTTATAGCTTACAAAATATTTTCCTCAAAATTCTTTGAAGTAGCATCAGATTAGCAAAACTGACAAATAAAAAGGGAATATGACAAATGTTGGAGGGGCTGCTGGCAAATAGGCATATTAATGCATAGCTGACAGAACTGTGAATTGGGATAGTCATTCTAGAAAGACATTTGGAAATATGCCCTAAAACTTACTGAACCAGGTATACACTTTGACCTACTCATCCTTCTTCCAAGCCTATATCCCCAAAGACATCAAAGGAAGAGAGTAAAGATATAGAAATATTTATCATAGCTCTTTTTATGATGGCAAAAAACTGTAGATAAAGGGGGTATCTATCAATCAGGGAATGACTGAATAAATTAACAATACATGAATGTGACAGAATATTGCCCTGCTGTAAGAAATGACAAGACAATTTCAGAGCAGCTGGGGAGAATGGATGAGTTGAATGAACTAGAACAATTTATGGAATACTGATAACATTGCCAAGACAAACAACTTTAAAAGGCTTAATAACTTATAACTCCAAGGACTAGCCCTCATTCCAGGGGACTGGTGATGATGTACACAGAGTTCTGTACCACTCCCCAGTTCAAGTACCTGCATTTCCCTCCTCTTTTTTCTCCTCTTTAAAAGAACTCCCTTCAATGGGCTGTCCTCTTTCCCAGTTAGAATATGGAAGGTTCCTGAGGGTAGGGACTGTTTGTATTTTTATCCCACAATGCCTGGCACTTGGTGCTTAATAAATGCTTGTTGACCATTTTACCTCCTCACAAGAGCTCAAGGTACAGAAGGGGACATACATTTTTTGTATATAGCCAATGTGGGATTTTTTTTGTTTGACTATCTATCTTTTTTTTATGTCTTATGTTTTTGTTTTTTTTCCCCTCATGCTGGTAGGAGGTTGTTTGCAAAGAAGAGAAAATAAAGAAACAAAAAAATTTAAGGTAAAGAGAAAAATTCCACAAATGCTTGGACACAAATAAGGGAATATATTTACAAAGAAAAGGTCCCTGAAAAGACTACTTCAAGACTCTCAAGGGTTAAGACTTTCCAGTATGCCACCTTCCTTCCCCTGGAGTCCCCTTCAGACCTGGCCCCAAGTGGGGCCCCAGCAAAGGAACCAGTCAGTGCTCCCTTCTTTTGTTGTTTTTTAATTTTACGTATTCAACAGTATTTATTTTATCTTTTGCAATCCTTTCTAACAGTTATTTGACATATAAAATAGAACAGGATTTGTAATATGGCGTAATTCTTTATCTCCATGGCCACTGAGCTGTGAACATTGCCATGGAGACATCAGACTTAGGAAGTAACTAAGGAAACTGTCCCAGAATTCACCAGTTTGATGAAGTGGAACTTTTTGTTGTGAGAGAGATTTCTGGGAAAGAGAAGCAGCATGAGAATTCCCTTGTGCACCATGCCAAAGGGCAGCCATGGTCCTGGGCTTTGGTCCCACGGGTACTTCTCTACTCCACCTCACCCCCACTCCTGGCCTCTAAACAACAGCAAAAACCATTTTGAGTTTCTGATACAGATACTAGTGGAAGGCAACTAAGAATCAACTGCCTTGCCAGGATTGCTGGGAAATAAAAAGAGTAACAGACAAATAGGGAAACTTTGAAAGTTACATATTGACCTGAGATTTTACTTCACACACTGTAAATGTGTGTGATAAATACAGAGAAGCATGGAAAAGTCCATATGAACTGAAGCAGAAAGAAGCAAGCAGAGCCAAAAAACCCCCCCAATACTACAACAATGTAAATGGAAGAAATAACACACATGATCTAAAATCTAACAAAGTTATGAAGATCAAGTAGGATTCAAATCAAGAGATAGAAAATACTCCCAAATTACCTCTTCATGGAGGTAGGAGGTGCAGAGATAGTATATACACATTACATATTTTTAGGCTTTTCTATGTGTCAATCAGTTCTAATTTTTTTTTCCTCCCCCACAAATACTATTTGTCACGTGGGATGGCTCTTAGGGAAGGAGAGGGGGAGGGAGAGAGATACATGGGAAATTACAGTGATACAAATATCAAGAAATATCAATAATTAAGACATCAAGAAAAACATTTTTTTAAACAAGTTGCATGTTGAATTTATAACATTGGAGCAGCTGGAGGGTACAATGGATAGAGTATCAGGTTTTGAGTCAGGCCTGATTTCAAATGTGTCCTTAAACACTTACTGTGTGACCCTGGGAGAGTCACTTCATCTCTATTTGTCTCAGTCTCCTCATTTGTGAAATGTGGATAATAATAACCCCTATTTTGCAGGGTTATTGTGAGGCTGTTGAAGATGAGATCATTTTCAAGTGCTTAGCCCAGCACTTGGCACATAGTGAATGCTACAGAGATATTACTTATTATTGTTAAAAGGCAAGGTACTCTTAATAGAGACCCATAGTGTAATGTGCAGTCTGTATGGAAATGCTCACTTTATTTGGTGTTTAAATTCAAAATTCAAAAAATGTTTTCAATTAGATTAGCCGAGAATAGGGAGAGAAGGGGGAAGGGCTGATGGGTAAGACTATTGCACCACAGATGGCAGCCTTTTCTTTTGGCCCTACTTCATTTCCTTCTCAGTTTGGAACAAAGAGGCTGAGGTAGAAAGGATCTGTCCCTCTGGTTGGTTAGCCAAAACCAGTCACGGTTTATGTCTTTTATTTCTTGGCTGCACTTGTTTGTACTCATTTGTCTGTTCATGTGTTTGATAAGAAATGTATGGTACCTGGCATGCAGTAGGCTCTTAATAAATTCTTGGTGACTGACAAAAGAAAAGTTGGTGACCACCTAAAGTCCTGTTTGTGCAGTTTATGCCTGAAGCAAATAGAGGTTGGAAAGATTTTTTATTTCTTTAAAGAGAAGGGAGATATATACTATTTCCTTTTTCGCTCATTTAGATTTCCACAAGCAAGACAGCATATAAATCGAAACAATTTCATCCTACATCAAGGATTCTTAATCTGTGTGTGTGTGTGTGTGTGTGTGTGTGTGTGTGTGTGTGTCATGGTCCATTTTGGCAGGCTTGTGAAGCCCTTTAAGGACTCTTTCTCAGAATGTATTTTTTTAATGCATGAAGTCAAATATATGGAGTTACAAAGGAAAATCAGTTATATTGAAATAAAGATGTCAATTTTTTCCCCATCCACATCTGCAGATTCCCAGATCCTAGGTTATGAACTTCTGTTCAAAGGAGTTGAATTGCCCAAAGGGCAATCAAACTGTGTATACCTTTTGATGTGTATCCTGAGCTCATAAAAATGGGAAAAGGACCCACATGTAAAAAAATATTTATAGCAGCTCTTTTTGTGGTGGCAAAGAATTGGAAATTGAGGAATGCCTATCAATTGGTGGATGGCCGAACAAGTTGTAGTATATGAATGTAATGAAATACTACTGTGCTGTAAGAAATGAGGAACAGGCAGACTTCAGAAAGATCTGGAAAAATTTAAATGAATTGATGCTGAGTGAAATGAGCAGAACCAGGAAAACATTGTACACAGTAACACTGTGCAACAATAAATTATGATATACTTAACTCTTCTCAGCAAAACAATGATCCAAGACAATCCCAAAGACTCATAATGGAAAATGCTATTCATGTCCAAAGAAAAAGCTGTGGATTGTGAATGCAGATTGAAGCATATTATTTTCACTTTTGTTGGGTATTTTTGTGGCTTTTCCCTTTTGTTCTGTTTCTTCTTTTGCAATATGAATAATGTGGAAATATGTTTCCATGATTGCACATGCATAACCTATCTCAGATTGCTTGCCGTCCTAGGGAGGGGAGAAGGAAGGCAGGAGGGAGAAAAATTATGAATATTACAATATTTTTTATAATAATATTATAAAAATGAATGCTGAAAGCTATCTTTACAAGTAATTGGAAAAAATAAAATACCATTTATCCCCACCCCCCCCAAAAAAAAGAAAAAAGAAAGTCCCCTGAGAGGCAGGTAGGATTTTATTGACATACTTCAATAACCAGAATCCAAGATGTTCAGACGGAAAATTGATTCTCCTGTAATGCTTTTTACAGAGCTTTGTTTCTTTTCATCATTGTGACTTACAACATTTCATCTGTAAAGGTAAACATGTACTCAGCTATTTTTCTCTCAATAAAAGCTACCCCAAATATCCCCCACTGCAAATAAAAAAAAAAGATCTCTCCTGGACTAACGCAAGTTGCCAAGGAAATAAAAGTCTCAGGCAGGGAGAAGACTGGGGAACAGGTGTCGTGTGTTGCTGATGCAGAGAGCTGCTTTAAGCTGTAAGGATTTCTAGTATCTAAATAAACCCGGTTCCCCATAAGACCTCTCCAGGGAGGCTGGATCCATATTATCATTAGTAATACTCATGTTACAAGTGGGAATTCATGATAATGTTACACTCAGGGACTCTCTTCCTGCCTCAAGTTACCTGTGGGGAGCAACGTAGCATTATTATTGTTATAACAGTTCATATTATAGGGAGACAGTAAGGTACAGTGAAAAATCCCCCATTGGCTCAGGATGCAGAAGATCTGGGTTTAAATCCCACTTCTGATGCTTCCTATCCTATGACCTTGGACAAATGACTTAATCTCCATGGGTCTCAATTTCATGTGTAAAATGAAGGGGTTGACCTCTGAGGTCCCTTCCTTGTTCTAAATCTCCAAGTCAACAAGATTCACCCTAGATTAGAGCAATGTAGGACATGGAAAGACCTATTTGAAATGCTTTTGAAAACCCTATCTTTTCACAACCTCAGTTCAAAGGAAACTTTCAACAAAGTAGTTGAAAACTTCATAAACAGACGTGATTTCATTTTACCTTGAAAGTTGGATTTTTGTTTATTCTGACTTTTATAAGGTGAATGTCAAGTAATAGAAGCTTGCTCCCCAATTATCAACTTAGCCAGCCTTGTAGTATTTATTTGAGGTTTGGATGATCAAAATTTATTTTAGGATTATGATAACGCTGAATTTTAAGACTATCTTTCTTGTAGCAAATGGCAGCAAGAAACTGATGATTTTATGTAAAAGCAAAAGAAGATATATCAGGGAAATCTTTCATATTAAAATGATTTAAAATATATTGAAATAAAAAAGAGATGAAGAAATATAGAAGAGAAAATATATAAACCCCATTTTATTAAAAGTTACATTGAAGGACAGAAGCTGTTAATTCTTCTTGTTAACTGAAAATCCTTTCGTGCTTGCTGTTCAATTTTCCTTTTAAGAGAAAAAGAATGAAAATTAATTGCAAAAATTGCTGCCGGGTGCAGAAAGCTTTTAACAGTACACAATATTTTTAGAGCACACAATGTTTTCTGATACTGTGCTGCACTTTCCTATCCAAATCCCATAATGTATTACAATATTAATCAGGGTGAACCATAATCTCCAAGGTCCTTTCTAGCTCTAAAATTCAATGTATCTATGAATGTTTCTAATCTTCCACAGGGTTAGTTGAGCACATGTTAAGTAGGGCATAGAACCTTCATCCTTTCCAGTAATTTTAAGGTTTACTCTTTTTTTAAAAAGAAATTTTTATTTTTATCTTTTATTTTTCAAAACTGATATTTCTCCCTCTAATCCTCCCTTTTCTCCTTTCAGAGAGAGATCCCTTATTCACTCTTGATTGCCACCCACCAAGGGAAAATCAGAGCTTTCTCAACCCTTTCTCTTTCTGTCCATATGTAGCCCTTTTTCTCACTTGGATCACTTCAGTTCAGAATATGGTTAAAGGGAAGTCAAGCTCTATTATAAAGGGAGAGATTATTACAAACTATGTACAGCTAAGATAGATCACACTCCTTAGTACCTTGGCACAAGTTTAAAGCACTAAACCACATTTTCTCAAACTAATGTAGTCATGAAAGACTTTAAAAAGTTGGGGAAGGTTTAGAATACTACTGAAAAAACACAAGTTGGGAAAATTTTAATTCAAAATAGAGGAAAAGGTATTGTCATACCCAAAACTTGCCACATGTAAGTATTTCTGATATGTACTTAACTTTGATATTTAATTTCTTAAAGGCATAATATTGCTAATGTCAATTTCTTGTTATGGAACACAGTTTGGGAAGTAGAGCACTATAGGATATAGACACAAGACCTTAGGCTTGCCCTAAGTCCCAACCCCACCTCCAATCATTTTCTCTTCTTTTAACCTACAGATCTTGACCTTTTGTTTGTGGCTGTTCTGGATAGTCCTTTCTCCAAAAGTACATTGCTCAGGAAATATCCTTCTTTCTCTAGGACAGAGATTTGTAATCTTGGGTATGTGAAAAAGTTTTTTTTATAACTATATTTCAGTATAATTGGTTTCCTTTGTTATGTTGTATACTTTTGGTTTAGATCTGTCTTAGTCACTCTTGGGAGTGACATCTCTTTCCTATGTAGCAAGAAGGAAGCAGCACAAAGCTATCTTTAAGGGCATTGTCCAAGAAGATGTTTGATTCTTTAAAATCTAGATCCTGGGAGGGAACTATTTTTATTCATTCCAATCTGGAGGATATACCTAGGTAAATTTCAAGGGAGAAAAAAGAAATGTAATGTGATGACAAATTTTTTCCGTAATGGCAGATACACAGACTTTAGTGATTATTCTAAAAAAACTCAAACCAAACCAAACCAAAAACCAGACAAGACAGTATTACGTAGTACATATATTACAGCATTTATTTAGTCTTAGTTTTTTCAGGTAAGGAGGAGTTATATAATGTTAGAAAAGCTTAAAGGCATATCTGATATAATATGGTTCAGTGGTATTAAACTCCAATAGAAATATTCCTGCTGGCTACATACTGAAAATCACACATTAACATTATCTATATTTTATGTGATTTTTTCTTATTTTGTTAAATATTTCCCAATTACACTTGATTCCTGTAGAACTTAGGCATGTAGCAGGGGGTAGGGGCAAAGCCACTGATTCGACACTTTTGATCTAGCTCGTTCGCTTCATTTTATAGATGAGTCTCAAAGATTTGGCAGCTGACTTGCTCAGGGTCAGGTGGCTAAGGGCGAGGTCTAGAAGAAGAAAAGCCAGCAAACATTTTATCAAGTGCCTACTCTATGCTGGCTACTATGCTAAGCACTTCACAAATACCTCATCTGATTCTCACAACCCCCTACTATTATGTGTTATTATCCCCATTTTACAGCTGAAGAAACTGAGGCAGTTAGGGGCTAAGTGTCTCCAAGGGGCCAAGGTCATACAGCTACTGTTGGAGGTCAAACTGAAACTCAGATCTTCCTGTACTGAGTCAGCACTCTTAACCCCAGCTGCCCCAGCTGGGTAACAATAGAACCTGAATATATCCCTTGTTCAGTGCCCTTTCTCCTGCCTGAGACCTTGGTCTAAAGGGCTGAAGCTCTCCCAGTGCACCCTGGCCCATCTCCAGTCATCCTGAGGAATATCTGGCCACTGGATTCAGATGGCTCTGGAGAAGTGAGGCTGGTGATCTGCACAGCCTTCCCTCACTCAAAACAAAGTCAAAGCCAAGTCATGTCATCATTTCTTTGATGGCATGGTCTTCTTCAGCAATGAAGGATGAACACAATTCTCCTGCATCATCTTTCTTCCTCTTGACTCCACGTCCTCACACCCCCATACGGAAACAGTTGTCAACTTTTCTTGATTTATCTCCATAATCTCTCTCTTATTTGTGTCTTTCTCCAACTCACCTGGTGACCATCTTAGTTCAGGCTCTCACTGAGTCTCACTGGTACTAAGACAATAGATTCCTACTTGTTCTCCCTGCCTCAAGGCTCTCACCTCTCCTCTTCATATATTCTACCCAATTGCTAAAGTGATATTCCTGAAGCATAGGCTGAAACATGTCACTGGTTCTCTATTACCTCTAGAATGAATAAAAAAATCTTTGATCAGCTTTCCTGTTTCCAGCCTATCTTCCCAGGTTTATTATATATTACTATTTCCTTTTGTGTACTCTATAGTCCAATTAAAACAGATCTATTCACTGTCTCTCATACACAACGTTTTATTTCCTGTCTCTCTCTTTGAACAGGCTTGCCCTCATGCCTGCAATGTGTTTCTTCCTCAACCTCACCTTTAGAGTCCCTTGCTTTTTTTCCTTCATCGCTCAGCCTAAGTGCTGACGTGTCCTTTTCTGATCCCTTCTCCCAAATTACCTTGTGTTTACTCTGAATATATTCTGTTGTCTACTTACGTGCATAGATTGGTTAGTTTTCCTAATTAGCTGAAGTGTGAAACAGTGGAAAGAACATAGAACTCAGATCCAGACACTAGTTTGAATCGTCACTGTGCCCCTTACTGCTGGGGTGACCTTTGGCATAGAACCTCTTAGGTAGTAAAGAGGACAGAATGATAAGTTTGGAGTCTTGGAAACCTGGGTTCAAATAAATCCTTGGACAAGTCTCAACCTTTTTGCCTGTTTCTTCAGCTGTAAAATGGGAATATTAAGAGTACTTACCTCCCAGGATTGTTGTGAGGATGGAAGGAGACAATGTCTATAAAGCACTTAGCACAGTGCCTGACACTTGATATATGCTATATAAATGTTATTTAAGATTATTTGGGGCTCTTTGGTGGCACAAGTTTAGAAGGCCAGGCTTCAGGTTAGGAAGACCTGAGTTCAAATGTGGCCTCAGACACTTAGTAACTGTGACCCTGGGCAAATCATTTAACCCTGTTTGACTCAGTTTCTCATTTGTATAATAAGCTGGAGATAGAAAAGGCAAACACCACTCCAGTATCTCTGCCAAGGAAATCCCCCAAACAGGGACATGAAATCAGACATGCCTGAAGAGACTAAACAAAAACAGTTGCCAACATCCAGTGCACGGAGTTGTGAGGTACCTTCGTCACGTGTGTATTCTAGGGGAGGCACTATGACAGACCTGGGTTTGGATCTCGCCTCAGATCCTTCCTAGCTGTTACTTAAGGCATACCACTGATAACTCTTTCTACCCCTCAGTTTCTCCATCTGTAAAATAAGACTAGACTTGATGGCGCCTAAGGGCCTTTGCAGCTCTAAATCTATGACGCTTGAAGGGTTGTGTGTATGCCACAGAGCCGGGGCTTCCTGGACCTTTTCTTATCCTTTATGTGACACTAGTGCTACATTCAGGTTTTCACAGCACAGCGCTCCCCACTCAAACACGGTCCAGCGCAAGCCAGGTCATCCTTCGCGATGGCACGGTCCTCTTCGGGGGCAGGACGCACACGGGCAGCGCTGGGAGGTCCGATGCCATGACCAGCTGCATGGGAGGGTGCAGAGCAGGGTCCCCTCAGGCAAGCCTCCCAAGAGCTGTCGGGTGGAAGGCGCCTTCTGCCCCCACGGGCGCCGCTCCACTGCCCCGCACACGGCGATGGTGGCGTTATCTGTGGGTGGTTACGGGGAGGGGAAGGAAGCGTGCTGGGGGCCGGAGGAAGATGCTGGACTTGGGCTCCCCAGGCCCCGGGTTCAAATCCAGCCTCCGCGATGCTGGGTGCAGACCCGGGGGCCGGGGCTCCGGACTCGGAGCGTGGGCCCACCCGGGCGCCCCCAGCTGTAGGAAACACAACTTTGTTCGGACTCGGGCAGGAGGGCGATCACGCGTGGATCCTGGGGGAGGGCGTGGGACATACAATAATTCTTCTGAGGTGGACCGGGAAAGGGCTGGGCTCACACCCCACCCTCGTCCCACCGGACCCCGCTCCAGTCACGTATTGCCCCCGGGCTCCGGACTCCCGCGCCCACTCGCTAGGGGAGGGATTCCCACAGCCACGCAGGCCCGTGTCGGGAGAAGGTCGCGGGAAGGCCGCACCGCACCGCGGGCCGGGCGGCGCGGCTTCGAACGACGTCTCCAGCGCACGACGGCCGGGGCTGACCGGAGGGCCCGGGCCTAACTTGCGGGGCCCGGCCTCGGGGACTCCGGGTCAGCGCCGTGGGCCGGCCGAGGATCCCTCCGGCCCCCTGGAAGCGGGCCGGCCAAGGGAGGGCCGGCGGGTGACCGGTAGGAGGAGGCCGTTGGAGGGGGGGGTCGTTGGGGGCCGCGCGAGTGCGCTCCTCGCGCCGACGGGCGGGCGCCCATTGGCTCGCCCAGGCTCCACGCGCACCCCAGGCCCCGCCCTCTTCGCCCCTCCAGCGCCCCGCGTGCGGCGGAGGGAGGGGGCGGGGAAAGCGCCATCGCGCGCGCGCCGGGGAGCGAGTGGGGCCGGCCAGCCAATCGGCGTGCCGGCCGGCGAGCCCGCATTCTCGCGAGAGCTGGAAGCCGGCGGTGGCGGCGTCTGTGGTAGGGGCGGCATCGGTTCCTGGTTGGTGGCGAGGAGGGTGAGAAGCGGCTGCAAGGAGAGAGGACGCAGAGGGAAAGCAGCCAGTTGCCCCTCGCGCTCTCCTTCTCGTCTCCTCCTCCCAGGCGCTCTGCCCCTTCGCTTCCCCGACTCCGAGCCCGGCCGGCGGCTCCGGGCACAGGCGTCCCGCGGAGAGGTGAGCGGCCGGCCCGGCGGCCCGCGAGGAGGAGGAGGAGGAAGAGAGGACGAGAGCCCCGGCCCGGCGTCTCCTCGCCGCCCGTGTGCCCGGCCGCGCCGCAGGCATGTCGTCCGCGGCCGAGCCGCCGCCACCCCCGCCGCCGGCCGCCGAGACCGTGCCCCCCGCCGTGCCCGCCTCCGGCGGCGGCAGCCACAACAAAAGCGGCGTGGAGAGCGCCCCGGCCGCGGCCGGCCCCCCTGCGGGCGACGCGGAGATGGAGGTGAGCGGGGCAGCCCGGGGAGGAGGGGGGGAGCCGGGCCAACGCACCCCGCGGGTCCCCGCGCGCCGGCCGGGACGCGCGCGCCCCTCTCCCTAACTTTGCAGCCCGGGACGCGCCTCGGCGCCCCCCGCCCGGGGGTCATCCGCGGCCAACTTGCGGCGCCTTGGGAAGCGGGGCGAGCGGCGGCCGCGCGGCCGAGACAATGGAGAGCCAGCCGGCCAGGCCCGGGGCCCCGCCGCGGGGAGCAGCTGCGCCCGCGCCCCCCTCCGCAGCCTCGGGGGCACGGACGCGCCGGCCGGGCCGCCGCCTCCTCCTCCGCCTCCGCCGCGCTCCTTTTGTGCGCTGCGCCAGCGCCGGGCCGGCTGCCGAGCCCGCGGGCGGCTAGGCCCGGCCTGGAGCCCCGAGCCGCGGCGGGCGGGGGAGGGAGCAGTCAGCCGGGCGGGCCTCCGGGGGCGGCCCTCCCAGCCTCGGCTGTTGGACGCGGAGGTGACAGCCCGGGAGCCCGGGGCCGGCCTGACAGGGCGCCCCCGCTCTCCTCCTCTCCCCGCCGCGGTCGTCCCCGCGACCCCTGGGAGCCGGGGGCTCGCCCTGTGCCCGTTCTCCACACCGGGAAACCGAGGCCAGCGGCTGGCCCAGCCTCGGCCCGACGTCCGGGCGCACGGGTGACCCGAGGGGAAGGGTGGGTCTTGGAAATGAGAGGGGCGGAACGGGGTGCACTGGAGCCGTTTGGGGCGTCGTGATTATCGATGCTGTCTGGGTTGTTGATCGCCGTCTCTCCTCGAGCAAACTTTGATGCCAACTTTGGAAAGTTTTAAATGGTATTTTATATCAGAATTTTTTGATTTTTAAGCGCTTAATTGGTGCAGATTTCAGACTGAAGCAGATCACAGACGCTCTACGTGTACTTCTCGTTTTTTATGATTCTTGTTCATAAATTCTTAGAACTGATTCCTGGTGGAAGCTTTCCTCTGGTTTGTGAAATAACTGGATAGAGGGGGTAGGAAAGTATTACTCAAATTGTCCATTTATTGTTTTTCTTGGAACATAAACAGCCTGTCCTTTTCTGATGATGATGTCCTTGATGTTTCCTTTTATGTCTTTTCTCACTCAAGTTTTTCTTAGTAGTTACCTTGAAGTTTGTGTTTGCCTTGCATTTTTTTCTATTACTTGGGTTGGTTAACATTTTATCCAAAAGTTTATTCTTTGGAGACTATAGTTGGCATTTGATAATTAACTTCCGAAATGCCATCCTGTTTAATCTTACAGCTTGTTAATAATAATAATAGCTCAGATTTATTGAGTGCTTTAAAACTTGCAAAGTGCTTTTGCCTTATCTTATTTAGACTTATTTACTTCTGAATTTCACATGACCTCCTCTTGCATCTTTTCCTTACTGGAAAATATGAGAAGGGAACAGACATGCTACCACATTTTAGAATCCTTAGTGATTGAGAGGTATAGAAGTATAAAAAGCCTTGTATTTTTCCTATTCACTGATGCAAGTCACATCAAACCCAGAACTCACAAAAACCCTTTTATTGAAATCTATAGGATAGGAAAGAGATTGTATTAAACATTCATACTAGAAATAAAAGTGGATGAAAAATGCCCTAGACCCAGCCTGAGACTGAGCTAAGGTTTTGAGGTTGGGTAGTTGTAATGATTATTAGGGCAGACTGGAAAGTTTATTGAAATCCCAACAAAGAAATGTAATGAACACTGCAAGTCAAAAGAATTAAGTTAAAATTGAGTTACAGTTTAAGTGTATGAATAAAAATTAAATAGCTTATGTTAATGTAATATTTTTGTAAAAGGGTATGTTGTATGAGCTCAGGAATAATTTTATTTTCTATCCATAGACCTTAGTAATTTTGACATTTCTTACAAGACTTCTGGTATATGTTTTTTGTTGAAAGTCATTGTATTTCTTACTTCCAGATTGTATTTTAAAGGTTCATAGGGTACTTGTCCCTTATTTAAACTGGTTCTCTTTATACAGCTTTATACTTGTGTATTCTTTTCTCCTTAAATTGTAAAGTGTTGTGCTTGAGCAGCAGTACTGTCCTTTATTGAGGTACTTGCTGTGTAATAACCTAAATCTTCCTTAAATCTGCAGAATCGAATCTTTTTCAGTCTGTTAAAAGAAAGAATGCTTTTATTCTTTTTGAAGGGCTTAATGTGACTTTTTCTGAACTTTGGAATTTTCTGAAGTAACCTTAATAGATTTTTTGGTGTGACTTTACTGTGACTCCTGCCGTAGATACTCTAATAGCACACCAATGTGCGCTAGGATTTGTAGTCTGGTGGAGAAATATTATTTCTGTTCATCCGTTGCTTTTTCCAGTATGGAGAGTATAACATGTGGCCATTCTTTACAAAACTGTGGTTCTACCCTCATCTTTGCAGTATACCTCAGCATCTTTTCTGTTGGCCTCTATTGGCCACAATGCCAACACAGAAAGGATATGCAGACTTTAACCCAGTTTTACTTTAATTGTAATAATGATTATTATTGAAACAGTACATTTTATTTTCTTAGGACTTTCCATTTTAATTTTGTTCCTACTATACTCAAAAAGGTAGGACAGATGCTATCACCATTCTCTCCTATGGTAAAAACTGAAGCACTGATGTTAATGATGTGTGTAGGATCATGCAGGTAGTGAAATTGAAACTGGGACCTGGTTTCTTTGATCCACCTAATATAGTGTTCTTTCTGTTCATATCATATCATCCCTTTTTTCACAGCTGTATACTGAGTGTAAAGGGAGGGATATTGTATATCTTTAATGATATATTATTTTTTGCTATTTTTTTAAGAGGGAAATTTTGCATAGGAGATTTAGGGTTTTAAATGGTGATGCAGAAAAGATAAAACTACATTTTATTGCTTAGATTTTGGAAGTTGAGATTATTACATTGGCAAGTGGAAAGTGTCATTGTTACCATTGAAATGACCAGTTCAAGCATTAGAAACATAAATTCTAACTGCTTACAGATATTCTGTAGGTGAAGTTTCATCCTTGTACAGTGAAAAACATGGGTTTGGAGTCAAAAGACCTGGGTTCAAATATTTTTCTAAAATGTGATAGCTGTGTGATTTTGGACAAGTCATTTAACATTATTAGGCTAAAGTTCTCTCATCTGTTAAATGAAAGAATTGGACAAGATGACCTCTGAGGTCTCATCTACATCTAAATCTGTACTTTTGTAAATACAGTTTTGTTTTGAGGGGTTTTATATTAATGAGTGAACTCCTCGTACATATTCAAGAGAAGTCAGAGTGGTTTTAATTATATTAAGAAAAGGATATACTGGACTACTTTTTCAGTGACCAGTTGGTTGTCTTTTTGTTTCAGAATGTTTAGCGTTGAAAAGAAACAAATTTACCGAAAAGTTCTCTCATTGTTTATAATATATAAACGCCATCACTTCACTGAATAGCAGTTTTTTTCAGCTGATAGCTTTGTACTGCTGAAAAGGTAACGTTACTCTTTTCAAGGAGATTTTTCTAGTGAAATATATTAGTAACTTAACATTTCCTCATTTTTAAACTAAAGGGCCACAAAATTTTGAACATTTTTCAAGTATGAGGAAATGAGCTCATACCAACACAAATTAACACATATTTAAAGGAAATTTGCTCTAGAGAGATAAAAGTACTTGTTTCTTTTATGTTAGCAGCTATGCCGGTTTCAAGTTTTGGTCTGATAGATTCAGTTGTTAACTAATAGATTATGTAACAGTCATTTTAGGTTATATCTCCATCATTAGAATGTGTAATTTAGATTATTGAAACATTATATAGGTATAAGTCAGTTGAATTGGGAGATTTAATTGCTCTTAAAGAACAATTATTTCACTTTTTTTTCCTTCTAGGACGTGTTTGATGATGCATCACCAGGGAAACAAAAAGAAATCCAAGAACCAGATCCTACCTATGAAGAAAAAATGGTATGTGAGTAGTGTCAGTATATATTGTAAGTACCCTTTAAGTGGTTTACTGTGCTATTAGTTTAGACATTTTGCCAGAAGGGGCTGCCTGACAGCCCTAGTGGTTGATCTATAAAACACTAGTATTTGGTATATTTTCTAAATCTTACCACACTCTAATAAGATTCCCTTGTAACATGTATCTTTTATTAGTTATCTCACCAGTATGGTAATGTTGTTTGTATGAAAATAAATGCGAGTAGTGCCAGAAACAATCTATTAAAGGATTCAACTGAACATGCATCCTTGTCTTTACTCTGTACTGTGACCTTGGGTCAATCATTTTAACACCTGAGCCTTGGTTTCTTTATCTGTAAAATGAGAATGATTTTAATATTTATACCAAGTACTTCATAGGATAGTTATGAGGAAAAGACTTTATGAACCTTAAAGCAGAGTATAAATGTGAATGTTGAACGTTTCTTGGTTCCCTTGTTTGTTGTCCTTTGTCTTCAGAGAGAACCGAAACGACATCACCATTGTAAAGTGAAATATCAGTGTGTCTGACTGTGGCTGATCAGACCAATACGAGGTCAGAATGTTCTACCACAGTTGGGCACAGATAGTCCTTGTGAATGTTTGGGGTGGATACTCCAAATTTGCACATTTTGCATTTGTTTTGTGCTGTCGGAGTTCTGTTGTGCTCAAAGAGCACAGCACCTTTTCTTATGTGGGAACACCATGCTGAGGGGTCCTGTGCCAGTGTCTCCTTTGTTCCTTTAGGACCTATGGGAGATAAAAATATAAGACTTGCCTAGAAGGAGCTCAGTCTTGTTGGGAGACAAAAGACAGTAAAATAATGAGGTCAACTCTTAAGACTTCCCCATCGTTTATGGCCCATTGCAAATCCTACTTCTGCCTACAGTACTCTTCCTTTCCTTCTTCTGAACTCCTGAAACATAATTATTGTTTACACCACAGTTATGCTAATATTATTTCTCACTGCTGAGCCTACCCCCAGTTCTGCTTGTAGAAGACTTCTCCTTCCTGTTCCAACTTAAATGGTCTTGGGATGGCATTGATACAGTGGAAATGATCATTTCCTCTGGAGTCAGAGGACATCACTTGGAATCTTGCCTCTGCTATTGAATAACTTGGTTACCTTGAGGAACTCATTTAATTTCTCTGGGCATCATTTTCCTCATCTATTGAGATGGGGGTTTGGACTAGATAACTTCGGTCACTTCTATTTCTAACTGTGATCCTATGACTGTTTGGTACCTCAGTTCCCTAAGCTGAAAGTGATCTTTGTGTTCCTAGATTTTCTGACCCATGTGTTCGTTATATTCTCCCTTGTACCAGTTATTTGTGTACAGATTTTTTTTCCCTGCTTTTAAATGGTAAGCTTCCCAGAAACAGAGACTGCATCTAACACATCATTTTCTATGGAATTTTAAATAAACGTTAATTTTTTTTTTTAGTTTGTATGTTGTGTCCCCCATTTTGTGTGTGTGCACGTGCGCACATGCTCCTTCTCAACCTTCCTGGCCCTAACGTAGTACCTTGCAAAACAGTAAGTACATAGTGGATTTTTATAGCTAGATTACATTGATCAGGTAGGTACCAGGAAAATCATACAATACATAATAAATTAGAATAGTGAACTGGAAAAATAGAAAAGACTTCATGGAAGAGAACACAACCATAGAACTAGAAAGTCCCTCAGAGATCATCTATTTCATACTTGTTGCCTGGGTACTGGAGGATAGAAGGATTTAGATCTGTGTAGAGGTGGGAAGAAGCTTATCAGAAAGCTGGGTACCAAGCAAAGTCACAAGTGGAAATTTTCTTTCTTGATTGATGCCCTGTTCCCCATTCCCCACAGGAGGTGCTTTTTCATTTCTCCAGCCTCCTACACTTCTTTATTGCTCCACTTTTTAAGCCAATGACCTGGTCTCTATTAAGAAAATTGAGATTTTTGTTGTTGGTTTCCTCTTCTGTCCATTTCTCACTCTTACCTCCCTTCCCCAGGTTTTGATAATGTGGCCACCCTTGTCTTTGCCAGGGCCAATCCCTCTACATGTGCCCTGAATTCCATTCTATTCCTTTTCTGGCAAATTGCCTCCCCAAAAACATTCTCCCTTCCTCCTTTAATTTTCACTTTCTTCCTGTCTCCCGGTTCCTTATTGCCTTTCACTGTGCATACGTCCCTTGTTCTCTTAACAAACTTTCCTAGATCATGCTGTCTCCTCAAGCTGTTGTCTTATAGCAGTCCTACTTTTCTCAATCAAATTCCTAGAAAAACTTACCTATAGCTATCCTTTTCTTAGTCAAATTCCTGGGAAAAACTTGTCTGTACTCACTACCTTCTCTGTCATTCCTCAACATTTTTCAGTTTGGCTTCTGATCATATGCTTACCTGAAACTGCTCCCTCCTAAGTTGCCGGTGATCTCTCAGTTGCTAAGCCTCTTCTCAGTCCTCATGCTTTTGGACCTCTTTGCTGCCTTTGATGTTGTTACCCACGTTGTTATTCGATACTCTCCCCTTTACAGGTTTTCATAGCTGTTCACTCTTTGTTCTCCTCCTGCTTGTCTGACTTTTCTTTCTGAGTCGTTGTTGGCTTATCATACATTTCAGGCCTGTAAACTCTGGGTGTTCCCCATGCCTCTATTAGGCCCTCTTCTTTACCTTTTTCTTTTGTAATTATTTTTAGTTTTCAGCATTCACTTCCATAAGATTGTGAGTTTTAAATTTTCTCCCCCTCCCTCTTTTCACCCCTTCTGAAGATGTTGTGCAATCTGATACAGGCTCTATATAAACATTCATAATAAATATATTTTCTTATTAGTCATAATATAAAGATTTCGAACTAATGGGATGTCGAACTAATGGGATGAACCACAAGAAAGAAGAAACAAAACAAAAGAAAAACAGATCAAATTAGTATGTTTCTATCTGCTTTCAGATTCCAAAGTTATTTCTCTGGGTGTAGATAGCATTTTCCACTGAGTCTTTTGGAGTTGTCTTAGATCATTGCATTGCTGAGAAGAGCTAAGTCTATTAAAGTCAGTCATTGAACAGTGTGGTTGTTTCTATGTACAATGTCTACCCTCTTTTTCTTGTTGAACTTCCATGGGTTCAATTATCTCTTTGTCGATGATTCGTAGGTTTATATAATCTAGCCCCGGTCTTTGTCTTGAGCTCCAGTTTCATACTACCAGCTGCTTATTGAACATATCATACTAGATATCTTGGAGACAGTTCAACATGTCCAAAACAGAACTCTTTTTTCCTGGTGAACCCTCCTCTCTACCATGCTTTCCTATTTTTCTCTCTGGGATATTACAGTTTTTCTGATCTGCAAGGTTTTGTAACCTTGGCAACATCCTTAAGTCTTCACTCTTCCTCACTTCCCACATCCAGTCAGTTTTCAAATCTTGTGTCTAACTTCACAACATCTCTGACTTCTGTCCACTTCTTTTCAATTGCACAACTGCCACCTTAGTTCATTCTCTCATTACCCACTCTTTTCCTGTACTTAGGCAGTAGCATTTCAGTTGATCTCCCTGCCTTAAGTCATTGTCCCCCTCCATTTCCCCAAATATTCTCCACATTGCCAGAGTGATTTTTCTTAAGTGTGTGTCTGCTCATGTCACTTCTCACCAAGTTTCATGGTTTTTTGTAATGTAAACCCCTCTCTTTAGCTTTTAAAGTCCCTTACAACTTGGCTCCAACCTGGCTTTCCAGCCTCATTATATGACTCCCCTTCCCTTAATCTGTATAATAGTGTGGAACTAGCATTGCCTTTTCCTCTAAGCCATGGCATTCCATTTCACATCTGGGTGCCTTTGCGCTGGCCATTCCCTCCTCACTGCTGCTTCAGTAGGTCCCTCACTTCTTTAAAGATGTGGCTTAGGCACCACCTTCTCTATGTGAGGAGGCCTTTCCTTATTCCCCACTGCTGATTCCTTTCTTAACTACCATATATTCTTGATCTACTTGTGTATTTTCATGACATCTCCTTTGATCAAATGTTAGCTCTTTGAGAGTAGGGATTCTTTTTTTCATTTCTTTTTTGGTCCCCAGTGTCTGGCATACACTTAATAAATGCTTGATGGGAAATAGTGAAGAAATGGTCCTTGGAGCCTTTGATAATTATAATGAGCCTTTATAGAGTGAGTAGTACTAGTTGTTTGTGTTGAATATACAGCTAGCATTGGCCTTGATTATGGTTGTCTCTGAAGGTTAGGATTCCTGTTAGGGAATGTGTATATCTAAGTTCACTGATAAATAAGACTCTTCTGCTCTCTATAGGGTGTTTTTAGTTATTGACTTGAGATTTTGTACATCCCTTATCTTTGAAAAATGTATCCAGTAGTAAATATTGATATTTTTTTTTGTATACATGCACTACGTTTTTAAGAAGACCAAAGCTCTAGAATTTATTATCCAGATTCAGAATAAAACCATATTTACTAAAGGTATGATCCTTATCTTCTGGGTGCATTCTTTTAAAATATTTGGTAATGAGGGTAGGACTATTATATTTATATAAACATGCTATACTTAGTTTCAGTAAGAATTTTTTTACTTGAGAAATGATCTGTTGGAGAATGGAGGGAAGGAAGATTTGAGCAAGTTGGGATGGAAGGAAGGGGTTTTTGTAAGAGTAAAGCAAACTAAGAAAAGGAAACTAAGAGAATTTGCAGAAGACATAAAAGAAGAGGGAGGGCAAATTGATCAAAACGGAGAAGTGAGTACATGAAAAGAAGCAGTTGAAGAAAAGAAGACGAAGGACATTCCTTGTTCCATTGGGTTTCTTTTGATGGAGCTTTATTTTCCCATTAATTGATGTTCTACTTGATGTTCTGTGGGTCAGAAGCAATGAAAAATACTCTGAATTCCATACTTTTTCAGATCATACCTTTAAAATCCATTTATATGTTTAGTATACAATGAATACTGGTCTTTAATGGCAATATACTCAACAGTTATGGATTTATTTCTTAGGGAGAACTGGCCATTTTCTCAAAGGATCATATTCTCCACTTTGATGATAAATTAATAAATATTTTTTGCTTGGAAAAATAATGGGTAAATTGAGTTTTTATTCTGCACTTCAACTCTTGAGACAGAAAGGCACCTTTTAAAATCCTGACATTTATGTACTCATTTTTTATCGAATGTTGTAGTTTGGATCTTTTTTTTTCTAAAAGCAGCAATAAGTGAATTAATCCTTTTTCTCAGGCTTCTAAAGAATAGGAAGAAAAAAAAAAGTAACTCTCTAAACCATACCCCCTCCTCTCCAGTGTATGGTATGATTTGCCTAAAGTTGAATGGTACATTTTCAGTGTGTTGCCAGTGGCCCTTTATGAGCAAATGGTACAAAGTAGAGTTTGTTGAAATCTGGTTTTTACACTTATAATGAAGATTGTATTTAAGGATTCTGTGTTCCCTTTTGGTAGGTGTTATGTTCTCAGCTGATGCCTAATTCCAGCTGTTAGTAGGGTATCAAAAACCTTCCAAATCCTTTTTGCAGCTTTTTTTTTTTCATTTTTTTGTGTGAGGGTACAAGTTGCAGAGATTTGAGAGTATAGCCAGGGGTGGGGAATCTATGGCCTCTAGGGCACGTGACCCTCTAGATCCTTAAGTGGAGCTTTTTGACTGAATCCAAGCTTCACAGAACAAATAGCCTTAATAAAAGGATCTGTTCCGTAAAACTGGGACTCACGGGGCTGCACTTGAGGACCTAAAGGGCCACATGTGGCCTTGAGGGTGTTGTTGCTCTGATTGAAATATGTGGAGACTAGTAGTAGCCCAGAGGAGCCTGTCAGCCTCCGGATAATTACAGAGTTAACTCTTAACATGAAGTTAAATAAGTACGTATGTGAAAGTGCTCTGAAACATTCAGCAGATATTAATGTATTGAACTTGTGTGCTGTGTGAGGCACATGGTAAGGCTTATGAGGCCTACAAAAAGTATCAGGAAACTCTAGTGAAGGAGCCCTGTGTGGTTTGGGGAGAAAAGAAATATAAAAATGTGAAAAAGCAAATGATAATACAATTATAAATTAATATTTGAGAGCAATGTGAAAAGTCACAAAGTAGTATGTAATTATTTCTTAAATAAGTTGTTAAAAGGATGTGGGTTCAAATTCTACCTCTGAGTTAAACTAGCAACCCTCGGCAAGTCATTTAACATCCCATTCCTCCAGACAACTCTGTAAGACCAAGATACAGAAAAGTTGCACATTAGGATCTTAATCAGTGGAGACAGTTTGCACTACTAGGAGTTCAATATGTCATTGAAATCATAGGTTTGTGACAAAAAACAAAGAAAAGGTAACACAATTGACTTCAGAAAAAAGTAAGATTTTCCTCTGACCTTGATTTATTTTTGTCTTGAAGACTTCACGTGGTTATTGACGGATATTAGAGTTATAAGATGAATGATTTTAGAAAACTTTGGGTATTGTCCATAGCTTTTTATTTGTGGACATAGGAATGTACATGTTCTGATTATATGGTATGGTGTTCTTACTGAAAAAGCTAACTTTGTTTTGGTTGTTATGTTAAAACAGTTTTCTTAGCTTTTGATATTGACTACTTTGGTTGAGCATTTTAAAAATTCTGTCCACAGCAAACTGACCGAGCAAACAGATTTGAGTATTTGTTAAAGCAGACAGAGCTGTTTGCACATTTCATCCAGCCTGCTGCTCAGAAGACTCCAACTTCACCGCTGAAGATGAAACCAGGACGTCCAAGAATAAAGAAAGATGAAAAGCAGAATTTGCTGTCAGTTGGCGAGTAAGTAATGACCATTATATTATATCCCTTGGTAAAGTTGATAGTCAATATTATTTCATTTTCTTAATTCTGCTGAAAAGCTAAAAATAACTAACCTTTTAAATATTGTACCCTGCTCTGTGTTTTGATATAGGATGAATATTAAATTTGAAGTTTTACTTCCTGTTAATAAAGGAAGGTACATTTTAAAAAAGGAAGTATATAATTGTGAACTATACTGATTAAGAGGAAGGGATAATCTTATTAACTGTTTATAGGAAAGGTAGAAGTTGAAGAGACAAAAGACACACAAAAGGGAATAGGGCAGTATAGCTTAGAAGTGTTAGCAGGTAAGCAGATAGGCTTGTGAGGACAGCCTGGAAAGAGAAGAAACACAAAAAAAACCAGTACAGCCACTGATTAAAAGGGTGAATGATGCTATAAGCATCAGTGTCCCATGCAGGCATAAGCTCAGACAATGTGTGTGTTGGAGGTACTGAAACAAAATGATCCTTACCCCTCAAGGAAAGTATGGGGGAGATAAAACATGTACATAAATATAATATAGGGTAAATTGAGGACTGAAAGTGCAGAGAGGATCAGGAAACATTTCTGTTCTGAGCCTAAAAATAAGGGAAGATAAGTATTCTGAGAGTCAGAAATGAGAAGAGGCAGCACCGTCTTTCTCTGGACTACTAATTTTAGTTCAGTTTGGGACATGGTATTCTTGGAGGGGGATGATTAGTATGAAGTAAGGCCAGAAACATGGATTTTGGCAAGATTTTGGTGGGCTGTAAATGCCAAACTGGAGAGTTTTCCTTGCCCTAAAAAAAAAAATCAAGAAAAGGTTAAATTGTTTTCTCTGTGCTGTTACTTATTTAGGAAGCTATGAGCATTTTTTTAAAAGTGTAAGAATGAAGTCATTGCCTTCAATGAACCTGAGTTATTTTAAAAAACCCAAGTCATTCAGAACTTTTCATTTCCTGTAAAATAATTGCCACTACATTACTATTTGGGCACTATCTTACAAACTAGATCATTTGGATACAATATCGATACACTTAAATTGTATCAAAGTTACAAAGTATTTTGCCACTTAAATATCTTTATACAACACAATAAATTCGATACACTGAGTTAGCTGGGAGGGGAGATCAGTGAGATGTATTATACCCAAATGCTCAGATGTTAGCTTGTCTTAAGACAAATGAGAAAAATGCTAATGGATACTGTTGTGTGGCATTAAATTTTTGATGAAAGTAAAACTTTTTTTTTAGCTTAATTTTTGTTTGGACATTACATAGCTTACATTTTGATTCCTTGTTTTATGGTTTTGGTGGTTGTGATTTAACATGGAAAGGCAAATGATGGCATCTTTTTCTTTTATCTGAAAGACAATCTATATTCTTCTGGGCTTTAGTTGCCTAGGTATTTCTCTCTCATGTTAATAATATAGAGAGATATTAAACATTAAATATTACTATATACTATTTCTAACATTAATAAACTTTGGAAAAGAAAAGCAATCATCTTTAGTCAGTGACAAATTATTATTTTAATGATTTTTAAAACATCTTAATTGGATGTGATTTTTTTTTTTTCTTATATTGGGCTTCAGTGACAGATATTTTTGGGGATGGAGAGGAGATGAATTGGTGGGATAATAGTTAAATTTGGGGTGACTAATAGTTAAATGTAAAAGTCTAACCAGTCTGTGAAATTCAGATTTCTGGTTCATCTCTTTTGAATACTTAAAACATGCTTATTATAAGAATAGCTTTTCTGTTAGAACAAACAACATAGGAAGTTTTTCTTATGAATTAATTTTACTTTAAAACTCACCTCTTTTCTTTTATAGCTATAGGCATCGGCGAACAGAACAGGAGGAAGATGAGGAGCTATTAACCGAAAGCTCCAAGGCCACCAACGTGTGCACTCGGTTTGAGGACTCCCCATCATGTGCGTGGGGATGGAGGAGGGACCAGCATCTTACAGGGAACATGTTTTAGCTCTAAATTTTTGTCTTTAGAAAAGTGAGACTTAGTCATTTTATATCCTTGGAAACATCACTTATGTTTTTAGGAAGTATGTGAACTCTTTGACTTTAGGTTTTAGATTAAGTGGCAGTATTTAGTTTCATTTAGGACCACTGAATTTCAGTGTATTTAGTGTTGGCTGTGTTTATATACAGTTGGAAACAGTCTTGGCTTTTACATCAAGATAAAAGAATACATACATGAAAGCCAGCCCAGAGGGGGGGCCTTTGTAATTAATCTCATGGTGCTGTTGTCAGTGTAGATATTTTCCCACCTGGAATTAATTTGTTGTAACTAGTACCTCTCCAGACTAGAATAGCTTTTTTTTAAGCTTTATAATTTTTTCCTTTTGTGTGTCCTTCTTAGATGTAAAATGGGGTAAACTGAGAGATTATCAGGTCCGAGGATTAAATTGGTTAATATCTTTGTATGAAAATGGAATCAATGGGATCCTTGCAGATGAAATGGTATGTTTTTGATAATTTTAAAAGAAAGCCTTAATTTGGTGTAAATGTTTCTAAAAATTTTAAGATGTTATAAAGTTTTAAAATTTGGTTTTATTATTATTATGTAAAATGATGCCAAATGAGCTTTTAATTAGTTTGGAATCTGGTTCAAAACTGAATTTTTAAATTTTATAGGTTGTATGTTCTATATGTATAAGTTAACTAACTATGAGGCAATTATTTGATAATAACTTTGTGATCCTTTCAGGAAATTCAGATGGAAAAAAACTTTTTTTTTCCCAATAAACTTAGGATATTCTCGTACTGAATTTGTACCATTTTTTATCTATTACAGACCGAGCTTATAACTGATGGCTAACCCTAATTCTGGCTTATTAGTAGGGTGCCCCTTTATACTCTTAAGCTACTTTGTGATTCTTCTGTTAAGTTTTGAAATATACTAAGTAGTTGGCCCAAGTACTTAAACATTATTTAAGATGACTTAAATATGATCAGATTACTGTGATCAATAATGTTATTACATCTAATTTTAAGAAAGATTTGGATGTTACTTTTGTTCTGTTAAAAATACTATGAAGGGGGATTTCAAAAGTAATTAACCTGATAATACCTTAAACTTTCTGGGGTTCTAGCTCTGGATAGGTGTCTGATTCTGAGAGGTACAAAACTCAGCAGAATTCAAAGATGTAGAGGAATAAGATATAATGGCCAAGTATGTGCTAGACTAATAAACGTGTGCCATACTTGTGTGGCACCTTATTTATGGATATTGAAATTCTGTCGGGTTATGTCGTCCTAGGATTCAAAAGATGATGTACTAGGTTTTACAGCAGGGTGAAGAAAACCAGCTTTTAAATCTTAATTACATGCATTTAATATTTGGTATGTTGATTTATGCATGTTTGCTAATTATACAAATAAAGTTGGTATGCTTCAAATTTCCTTAAAAATGATACAGTATTTTGGGAAAAAAGTTAAGGCCTCTAACGTTTTGGACATTGTGAGTGGCTAGTTGAGTTTTTTAGGAGAAATTAAAAAAATTATGAGTTTTTGAGTTAGAGTATTTTAGCTTTGCATTTTTCCATATCCACTTAATGTACCTCTTATTAGAGGTTACTTTACTTAAAAACATATGTTCCTGATTATAGGAAGTAGACGAGAAGGTGGTGAAACAATTACCAAAATTTTATAAGCCTTCTAGAAAAATAAAGCTTTGTTGGTAGTAACTCAGTAGTACATGTGAAGTACAACATTTTTCATTGGATGTAAATTTATTTTATTTTATTAATTTCCCTTTTGCCCACTCCTTTTTGATGTTCTTTATCATTTCAGTTGTCTTAGTTATATAGAGTTTAAAAAAAGTTTATGACTTGCGTTAAAAACGTGTAAATTAAAAATATATATTTAAGTCTTTGGGGCCTTTGATAATTGGAATGATTTCTTAATTTAAACTAATGAAGTGATTGGTACTGTGAGCCACTGTTTAATAATTCTTTTGGGAGGTAAATTTATCTCAGGTTGCTGAATAAACTTTTATTAGAAATTACTTCACTGGGAAGTCATGGTTGCATGGTAGTCAATGTCTAGAACCAGTTTGTGAGTTTTGAGTATCAGGATATATTTAGTATAAATAGATTTAGCTCTATTAAAATATTTTATTTTAGGTTTGAGGAACTTGGAAAATTCTAGGAGAATATGTAGAGGAATACAGCCAAATACCAGTTATTCTTTCTAAGAAGGAAAGGGAGCATAAAAGAATGAATTCTACGAATGTTTACTAAATTTCCCTTTAATCTTTAGTTTTTCTTTTTTAATTAGTTTGTTTTCAGTTTTCTACAGTCACTTCTATAAATCTTAGGTTTTCTCCCCCTCCCTCCCTGAGACAGCGCACAATCTTACAATAGGGGTTCTACACATACATTCTTACTAAATACATTTTCACCATAGTCATGTTGTGTGGAAGAATTAAAATGAATGGGAGAAAAACCATGGGAAAAAAAAACAAAACACAAGAGAAAGTAGTCTGCTTCATTCTGCAATCCAGTTCCATAGTTATTTCTCTGAGTGTGGAAGGCATTTTGCCTCAAGAATCCACTGGGAATTTTTCAGGTCCTTGCATTGCTGTGAAAGGCTAAGTTTTCCAGAAAAATTCCTCACACATAGTTGTGGTTACTATGTGCAAAGTTCTCCCGGTTCTATTCCTTTCACTGAGCATCAGTTTATATGAGTCCTCTCAGGCCTCTTTGATAATCTTTAGTTTTCATTTCTAAACCTAATGATGATACTTAACAAAGAATAAAATTGATATGCGTTTCACTTTTTCTTCATTATCTATGTAGCTTTTACCTTATTAGCTTAGATACATTTCACTTGTGAGGTACCAGAGAAGAATCCAGAGTTCTGGATAATCAGATATATACTCTAGTAAGCAGTACTATCTGGTTTTAAATGTTTTCTGCTTAATCTTTGATATTTTCAGGGCTTGGGAAAAACACTTCAAACAATTTCTCTTCTTGGGTATATGAAACACTACAGAAATATTCCTGGTCCTCATATGGTATTGGTTCCAAAGTCTACTTTACATAACTGGATGAATGAATTCAAGCGATGGGTGCCAACGCTTAGATCAGTTTGTTTGATAGGTGATAAAGAACAAAGAGTAAGTATATCAAGCATTGTATTTAATTTTTGTTATGAAACAAGTCTAATTCTATTTCCAGTAAGAGAAAAAAACTCAAATGTTTAATCTAAGAGCATTTATGTATTAGTGGGTCTTACAGTGATAGTCCAGCTCTGAAAAAGGTTTTGTTGGAGATTATAGAGCAGGAAGTAGTCTTGGGTAGTAGCTTCATGGGGACAGCATTGGCAAGATAAATAGTCATTAGAAAATTGTGTAATGTAATGGAGTCTTCTTCCCCATGTGTTTACAAGAGAAGTTTCAGATTATCAAGATTTTTTTTTGCATGACATCTTTATTCTTCACAAAATCAAAATCTTTACTATGCTGAAGTTGTTTCCTCCTAAATAGACCATTATCTTCTGAAAAATGAAAGACTAATGGGATTTATTTATCTGAGTCTGGTTTAGAACTGGTAGCTCAGGATATGGTGTAGTTGTGGATAGGATGCTGGAGTTAAAGTCAGGAAGATCTGGGTTCCATTTTCCTTCATGCACTAAGATAACTGACCTTTTGAAAATCACTTAACTGTAGCAGTTTGCCTTAGTATTTAGTGGACATGGAGTCAGGAAGATCTGGATTTGAAACCTACCTCAGATAATTGATAGAGCCTTGGCAGGTCATGTAAGCTCTGTCTAATTCTAGTTTCCTCCTCTATACAATGAGAAACTGTACTTACTGAACTCTGACTTAGCTCCTTTCCAAGTTCCAAATCTATGATCTTATCCGTGGTCTTGCGGTTTCTTTTCTGTGCATATTATTTAAAATTTATGCAGTTCATGTTTATCTTGGAACTTTTTTTTTTTTTTTGGGAAATTCTATATGTACGTTATCCTCTCCTGCTGAGTAAATAAATATAGTCTAATATTTTAACTTAGTATTCTGAAACTTTTTTCTCCTGTGTATTTAATGCCAATTTAATTTTTCCTTTTCTCCTTCATTTATTGCTGTGGTTTGGAGAAGAAAATCAACAAAAAATTTTGTGCTGAATCCCATCCATCCCAACTATTTTTTTTCTTTCAAAACATCACTTCATTTTTAGCAGAGTTGAAATGTTGAGTGAAATGTGGCAGACCAGAACATGCAAACGTTTAAGAAAAGAGCAGCAGGTTGTCATTTACAGGGAGGGTTAGAAAGTAACATTCATTTATCCACTCCACCTCTTCCTTATCTGAGATTCTTCTGTCTTCCCTAAATGGAGGACTTAGAGCTTTCAAGGTCCTCCATATACTTCTAATATTGTGGTCAGGCTCTTAAAAATTATCTTTTCTTTAGATTATAGGTGCCTTAATCCTAAACATAAAACTTGAAAAAAGGAAATCTTAATTATGAAATTACAGTTTGCAAATTTGCCTGTCATTTTCTCAAGTGACATCCCTCAGAGTCTTAGAGAATGCTATAGTATTTTTTAGGAATAGGAGGAATAGCTCTAGGGGGTAGAGCCTTAGATACGATTCTTAAGTAAATGGAATGAGAATCCCAGAAGATTAGTAAAGATACTAAAGTGGTAGGAGGCATAGGACCTAGGTAATCATCGTATTATCCCCAGCAACACCCAGATTTTGTTTTAGAAATGAAGATAATGGAGAAAGTATGGCTGTAAATATATTGTTTTAACTTTCATCTCTCTTGCTACATAGGCTGCCTTTGTCAGAGATGTGCTATTACCAGGAGAGTGGGATGTATGTGTGACATCATATGAAATGCTTATTAAAGAGAAGTCTGTCTTCAAAAAGTTTAATTGGCGGTACTTAGTCATTGATGAAGCCCACAGAATCAAAAATGAAAAATCCAAGGTAATTTTGTCTTTAGAGAATCATTTGTTGTAATAAAGAAGTTTGTGAGTGTACGAAATAATAATTTTTTTTCTCTTTTCTAGTTGTCAGAAATAGTAAGAGAATTCAAGACTACCAATCGACTACTGCTGACAGGAACACCTCTTCAGAATAACTTGCATGAACTCTGGGCACTTCTCAACTTTTTGTTGCCGGATGTTTTTAACTCAGCTGATGTAAATATTTCTAGTAATTAATATTTGGGATGAGAGGCAGCATTGTGTAATGGTTAGAGGACTAGCCTTGTGTCAGGAGATTTGGGTTCAACTCCTTCCTCTGACACATGCTGTGGGTTCACGAGCAAATCACTCTTGGTGGCCCAATCAGTTCTCTTAATATTAAAAGATACAGGAGTTGCCTATCTGCAGAGAGTTTCCACAGGGGGAGTTCCTGTCTTATACGAATACAAACATAGGTCCTGATAGGACTACAGACATTTTGATATTTCTAGTCAGAAGGTACTTTGTTGGCCTTTCATCCAAACCATACCTGACCCCTCCACAACATATCAGTCTGTTTAAAACCCTTTAATTAGGAGGAAACATTATCTCATGTGTAATCCATCACACTTTTGGATAGCTGTCAGGAGTAAGGAGTTTCTCTTTGCACCAAACCTAAATTTGCTTTCCTTGCAACTTGTAAGCATTATTCTTTGGGGCCAAGCAGACAAGTCCACTTGACAGTACTTAATTCTTGAAGACAGCTATGTTGTCTTTTTAATTTTCAAGCTCTGTATCTCCAGTTCTTTCAGTAGTAGATCTTTGTGTGGCTTGATCCTAAGACCTTTCACAATGTAGTTTGCCTTTCTCTGTATGCTCTAGAGCTTATTAATTTTCCTAAAATGTGGTACCCAGAACTAACCCAGTACTGTCTATGTGAGCTGAATTAATTCTAGAATTTTGTAAGGGATTAAAATTCAAACTTACTGGCCTACAGTTTATTAATTCCATTTTCTTCCCTTTTCTGAAAATTGGGACCTTTTCTTTTGGCACCTGAAGATATAGTTCACCTGGGTAAAGGGATGTGTACTTATTGAGGTGGCTATTAGTAATCTCTCTACTAATTTAGGTCTCAACTCCTCGTTAACTGTTCTGACATGTCTAGTCTAAAAGTCATTTTCCTTGACAGAGAACATAAGCAGAATGAGAGGTGAATATTTCTGCCTGTAGTGTGTCTTAATTCCATCTGCTTCTGGTACTAAGCATTTGAGAGAATTTTTAAGGGAACAAAGGCAAGACTCATATGGGATAAGAGGGCATGAATGGGCTTTCATCTTAACCGAAGGAATACTGATTTTAGTGCACAAATATATTGAAGTCTTGAAGAATATTTTGTTTTTTCTTCTTTGGGTCATCAGACCTTCTTTTGTGACTACTTCCTATTTGACTAGGTGACTTACCCTGTAGACCTTCAGGCTGTTTGATACTGTCCTTTCTTTGAACCTTTGGAAATCTCCTTTTCTAAAAGTTAGGGTTTGCTGTTGCCATTTTCTTTCTGTCGCAGAGTATTTGTTGGAAGATGGACTGGGCACTTGTTGCTAAGTACAGAAATTATTAGCTACTGTGCTTGGGGAAGAAAGCTTCAGCAGATGTTCGTATAAGCACAGTCCTCTTTCATTCTTATATTTCTGTGCCAGGAAGGGATCTGTCTGTTGAATGCCTCATCTTTTCTTCCCTTGTCTGCCCAGGTGGAATGTAGTATAGTTTGGTGAGACTGTCATGTAAGTTTCCACTTCTGTTGATCTTCTCAGTTGCCGTCTGGATGCTGCTTCTTAATGAATGTTGTAAATCCTCATACAGTGTGTCTTCTTTCTCAGCAAACGTTCCCTCTGCCTTGATCTAATCTATACCTTTCCCGATTTAAATCTAGTCATACTGTCAGATTACAAGTAGTACCTTACCTCTGTTTGCTTCCTTGCTTTAGGATTTCTAGTTGAACTTGTTTATTGCTCATACTTCCTATTTGTTTATAAACATCTGAGGTTACTTACAGATTAATCTCCTTGAATTTTCTGGGCAGGTGTGCCCAGAAAAATTTCCCTACATTGTAGCTACTTTCTATCAGCAGTCTTCTCCCTTTTCAGTTTAAAACCTTTTTGTTTCTATTTGTAAAAAGATAAATGCATTCTTTCCAGCACTTGTTAAGTATACTACAATCCTGCCAAGGCTCTCTCATGCCTATGTTTTAATCTGTGAACGGTTAATTCAACCAGTTTTTTAACTGGTTGTCTGTTTCCCATAGTTGTCTTTTAGCCTTTGACGTTCATTTACAATGTGGATGAAAATAACACCTGTTCTCCCTAAAGTTTTTAGGTACTTTCCCAGAACATCATAATCTTCACAACTTTTTTCATAAAGTCCTTTTGGCTTTATCATTTGGTTCCAACCTGAGTTGCCAGAAATGGGTAGTAGGCCTCTGATTAACAAATATTTTCTGTGTCATGTCTTAGATACGCTGCCTGAGGAGATAGCAGATAGTATTATTAAGTTGATCTAAAAAACTACCTTAGCACACTCATTAGGGGAGTTGTCAAATACCGCTACTCGTTTTCTTCTGACAAGTACTGGATGCCATCTTTCTTGATGGCACTTGTTGGACTATGTCATTCTTTTTTGGAGGGGTAAGCCGCTACCTCCTTCTTAAAAGGTTTAGCTCCGTCCTCTTCAAAGAAGAGCCTAATGATTGGTCTTTTTTTCCTCTGCTAGAATGTAAGCTCTTTCAGATGGGGGTTGTTTGTTTTTTTGTCTTTGGTATCTGCAGTTAATGTTATTACAATTTTTGCTAGTGGCAAAAGTTTGAGATTTTGTTACCATGACCAGACATGTAATCAGTCTTTTTAAAAAACTGTATTTTATGCATTGGTTTACTGCATATTCTAAGTTTCTCTTCTTTTTTCAAAAACATGGATCTCCGATCATTAGTTTTATTGTGGTTTGGCTTAGTGATGAACTTTAAAAAAATATAGTAGCTGGAATGTGAAATAATATTTTCTTAGTAACTATCATGTTTGATTTTTTACTTGGAGTTTTTTAAGTTATGTTTTTACTTTGCACATTGAAGTTTTGGTCAGGAATTACATAGCATTTTAATGAGGCATTTATTTTGTCAATGGTTGATATTCAGGGCTTATGCTTAGTTCTTTGCTTTAAAAACCTATATTAGTTGAAAAGTTCTTTTTATTCAAATTCAGAAAAAGTACTGATCTTAAAACTGCATTTGATGTGAGATAAAAATTGGTAGTCTTAATTTCACTTTTAATGAGTTTAAATATGACTAGCAGTCTTCTAAGTAGACTAGGTTGGCTTTAAGAATGAAATAGGAAAATGGTTTCCCTTAACACCCCTCATCCTCCGCACCCCCACCCCTCCACCATGAAGCTGAGGAAGAAATTAGGGTGTTGCTTTTCTAATATTATTTAGTTTTGATTGTGTAACACCAGTGCAATACCCATAGCAGCTGCTATGAATATGCATACATATTTCTCGGGTAAATTTGCAAAGTACAATAAATTCTCTTCCTCAAAGGCAAAAACCAAAACATTTATTTGGGACATCATTAGAATACAGGATGTAAGATTTAAAAGGGTACTTATCACTAATCCAGGGAGTGCCAACATCCTTTTTGTCAGGCCTCCTCACAAAAACAAGTTCCTGTAGACAAATTCCTCCTTCTACTCACTCACAGGTTGCTTCTCTCTCCTCTATGCCTTCTCTCTCTCTCTCTCTCTCTCTCTCTCTCTCTCTCTCTCTCTCTCTCTCTTTCTCTTTCTCTTTCTTTCTTTCTCTTTTTCTTTCTCCTCCTAGTCTGAGCTTCATATCATCACAGGCTCCAAGTGTTAGGCCTATTAATAGGTGGGGAAGATCTTCCTATTCTATTAACATTACAGATTGACAGTAAGTTTCTTGAAATTTTCATTGGGAAACTTGTTACCAACACATTTGTGACAGAACATTTAATGGGTCAAATATATATTAAATATATAAACATATAATATATAAAAATATATATATTATATAAACATAATATATAAAAATATATATATATATTATATAAACATAATATATAAAAATATATATTATATAAACATAATATATAAATATATATTAAATATATAAATTCCTATGGAATTTATAAACGTTCTTTTAGTATAGGTATTTTTAAGAATTAGGTACTATTGTATAAAATGAGAGGTTTGGATTAAATGACTTCTAAGTTGCTTTCTAATCCTAACATTCCATGAGGCTAGATTATTGGACTATCCGTTTTTGGGGAGTGGTCATAAAGCTACTTTTTTTGGTTTCACATTTGTTTTTCTAACTTTATTTTGTCAAAATAGGATTTTGATTCGTGGTTTGATACAAATAACTGCCTTGGGGATCAAAAGCTAGTTGAACGTCTCCATATGGTAAGTAGAAGATTATTGTTTTGTAATAGTTCTATAAATATTTAACTGAAATAAAAATGAAACAGAATACCTGGTGTAATGGACGGTGTGCTGGGCTTGAAGTCAAAGAGAGTTAGGTTTAAATTCCACTACTTGTCACTGATAAGGATATGTAAGGACATATAAGCACATACATCTACCTGAGAGCCAGTGTGGCTTCAGAAAGGACCAAGGGACAATTGTTATGATGTTTGCTTCCTGACAACTCCAGGAGAACTTACAGTAACAGAAAGGTCTGTACACATCATTTTTTTGTTATGACCAAGGCCTTTGATAATGTCAGGCATGAGGGCTTGTGGAAGGTTATTTCAAATTTGGATGCCTGGAGAAGTTTATCAGTATTGTGCATCAGTTTCTTGATAGCATGCTTTCCCAGGTTCTGGATAACACATAATGCTCAAGTTTTTCCATTCACTATTGAAGAGAAGCAGGGCTATGTACTTGCTCCCATCCTTTTTTTAGCATGATTTTTTTCAGTGATGCCATATGCCTTCAATGAGGATAAAAATAGCATCAAGGCCAGCTTACCCCTATGATGCTAAATTACTTAACTTGAAAAGGCTACAAAGACTAAAATGAAGGGAGTGTGTGACTTTTGTTACCAGATGATTGTGTACTCACTGTACTCTGAGGTTTAGATGCAATAGAGTATGGGTAGATTCTCATCCACTTGTGCTAATTTTTGCCTGATGATTAACATGAAGAAAACAGGGTTTGTACCAGCAATACTGTACTGTGCATATATGGAACCATTGAGTACAGCAAATGAAGAAATTCTCAGTGCTGTGGATAAATTCACATACTTACAGTATGCTTTCCAGGGATGTATATGTACATGGGGTTGATGCATGCATTGTGAAAGTGGGAGGCTGTGTACCAAACTGAAGATTGACAGTTATTGTGATGACCTTGCTGTACACCCATGAAACCTGGATAGTCTACTAGTGCCATGCCAAGAAATGGAATGGCTTCCATTTGAATTGTTTTAGAAAGATTCTGAAGATCACCTGACAAGATGAGGCATTGGATACAGCCCCTTTCTCAAACTGAACTGCCAAATGTGTAAACTGTGCTGCAGAGAGCACAACTCTAATGACCTGGCCACATTGTTTGAATGCTCAAACGTGTTTGCTTCAGAGACTATTTTACAGGTACCTCACACATGGCAGACGTTCCTGTGGAATGTCAGTAGAAGCATTACAAGGGTACTCTCAAAGTCTCTCTGAAGAACTTTGGAATTGATTGTGTGACATGGGAGATACTTGCACAGCGGTGCGCCTGCATCCAAGTACATGCTGTGTGCTATGAGTGGAGCAGAATTGTGGTAGCTGAAAAGAAACTGAGGTGTTTAAATTTAGAGTCAACTCACATCCAGATGTTCATGTGGACTTTTTGTGCCCAACCTGTGGTAGAGCCTTTTGAGCTTGTATTGGTCTGACCAGCCACAGTGCACCCTAACATGGTGGTGTCATTTTGGTGGCTTTCAAACATGAAGGACAGCAACCAACCAACAAAACTTAGGAAATTCATAGATGAGTTCTGGCCTGTTTTACTGGGGAGATTTCCCACATGTGGAGTCTCTCCATGTTGATAAACTCTCAGATCTCTTGTATATTTGCATGTGGAGAATGGAAAGAAGTATATGACAGCTAATGTATTGATTTAGAAATTGGGAAGAGATTAGGTGCTTCTTGCTAATCTTAAAACTTCAAGGTAATCGTGTATCTTACAGTTTCTCTATCTTGAAAAGGAAAGGAAACAACACTGTGAGATAGTCTTCCTATGACTTGACCGTAGGCTAGATATAACTGACCATTGCGAGTGTTTATTGTGATGTGGCTAACAGAAAAGCTAACCTGATGTCACGTGGCATTAATAGCACTAATCAATGTGACCTGTTGACAGCAGGTTTGTTCTACTTTACACTGGTGAAGCCATGCTTGAAGTTTTGGGTACAAGTTCTGAACATCATTATTAGGAAGACATTGAGAAGCTCTACATTGTGTTTAAAGGATTGGGAAGTGCGGAGAAGTTTGCTTCCCTTTCTGAGGCCTTTGGTGTATGAGGCCTATTTAATTGTCTCTTAGAATTCATGATTTCTTTAAAATCCTGGCTCCAAGTCCTCTCACATAAATTGTTTCTGGATCCCTCAGCTGCTAGTTTTTCCCTCTTATGAAATTGTCTGGTATTTGCCTTGTGTATGTTGTGTGTGTTCTCTTTGAGTTGCTTTCCACAGAGAACATGTAAGCTTCTTGAAGGTAGCAAGGGTGATTCTGTTTTTTTCTTCATGTTCTCAGAGTCTGGCTCAGTGTCTGGCACATTGGAGGTGCTACCAACGTGGATGTTGAATTGATGATTGCAGGGATTTGAACCTACCATGTGGAAGTTAGGTGAAAGAATTGGGAATGCGTAGCCTGGAGAAAAGAGCACTTGTGGAGATAATACTTTTTTATTTGAAATCCCATTATATAAAAGAGGGATTAGTTTGTTAGGAAATTAGGATGGTTAAGAAATAAATTAAGAAAATTAGAAGGGTTAGAAAAGTGAATGAGTTGCGTTGAGGTAGTAGTGGTTTACAAATGCAATTTTGAAGCATGATTTCTAAGTTAGTCTACTTATTCTGTGGGCAGCTAGGTGGTGCAGTGGATAGAGCACCAGTTTGGGAATGCGGAAGACTCACCTTCCTGCATTCAAATCTGACTTCAGACACTTACTAGCTTTGTGACACTGGGCAAAGTGACTTAAGTGACCTAAGAAAAAAATGGCAATCTACTCCAGTATCTTTGCCAAGAAGACCCTGAATGGGGTCATGGAAAATCAGACACGATTGAAATGTAACATTTTATCCTATATAGCTGGTTGTGTATAGAAAAACATTTGAGTGGACCTTGTTCTTGCATAGAGTGGGTGCAACGTTTCATTATTAAAATTTATGTCAGATTACTCTAAAATCATTTCTCCTCACCTTTTTAGTCTTTGGTGTCTTATTAGCATTCTTATGAGAAATTTTAAAAATATTTCCTCATGGTTAGATAATATTTATTACTTCATAAGATGCAAAAAAAATTACAAATCTAGATAGTAACTCTCTCCCTTCCCGTTATTTTTTCTGTTAAAAAATTACTGTCTCTAATAGTCTATGTATTTGGACAAATTGTCAGGAAGACATTTTATTATTTTTTCCCAGGTTTTGCGCCCATTCCTCCTTCGTCGAATTAAGGCTGATGTTGAAAAAAGTTTACCTCCAAAAAAAGAAGTTAAAATTTATGTAGGTCTCAGCAAAATGCAAAGGGAATGGTAAGTTATTTGAGATAATGTTATTACATATGGTCTTCTCAAATTTCTGTTTGTGTTTCTTTTCCTGGGTAATGTGCTGTTGGTTTATTATAGCAAGTACTGTGTACTTGTTTTTTTTTTTTGAAGAGCCTAACCTGTTTACAAAGCAGTCATTCTATTAGTTTTATTAGATAGAAAACAGAAATAATATAGTTAGCACCTAAATACAGTTTCTGTTTTAACTTAGTCATTTAGTGACTATGCATCTATATATACCTAGATGTTTTTGTAGTAATCTTTAAAGGGTCACATATGGAGAAGTTCATTTGATTTAACCGATAAAGCAAATTTTAGATTAGTAAATTTAAATGGAAAAATTTGTTACAATTAATTTTTATTTTCACATTACTTATCCCATTTGCTCAGAGAGCCATCTCTTGTAATAAAGAAGTGAAAAATTGCTTTTCAGCAAAAACCTAATCAGTCATTCAGCTGAGTTTGGCAGTTATGCTGAATTCCACACCCACGGTGTTTCTTTGTGACATCTGAATGGGAGGGTGAGAGGTGTATTTTCTCATCTCCTAGGTCATGAGCTTGGTCATAATTTCATAGAATTGAGCCTTGTGTGGTTTTTTAAGTTGTTTTAATTTACATTGTGGTCATTGTATTCCTTTCTTGATTCTACTTAAATTTTGCATTGGTTTATATTTCTAACTTTACTTTCCCTAACTCTTAATGCTTGTGTTGGATCAGTTAAAAAAACTCAAAATCCATTCCTGCTTTAAATTTTTCATATTTCTACAATGTTCTGTCTCAAGTTATTTTTGCCTTTTTTTTCTCCAAAATAATCATTTAGAAAATATTTATTAGTCAGGGAGCATTTATTGAGTCTGCTGTGTTATCAGATACTTGGTGCATAATGTGAAAATCAGGTTTAAAGAATATAGTTGGTATATGTTTAGGTTGGCATAAGTTTAAAGAATATAATTAGTATATGAAAGAACAAAGAGATAAAAGAGTTAGATTAGTGCTAATGATTTAAATAAGATTATCATGAAAATGTTTGAGATTTTGGCAGTCAAATGTGTATTATGCCAGCATATAATATAGAATATAACTTAACTGATTTCATGCCACTGGTAATAAATTACTAAATTTGACCCTGACAGTGACTTTCTTACCATAAATAAAAGATTAGTTATGAATAATTGTAACATATATAGATGATTAATAATGAAGTATTAGGGCGAACTGAACTTACTGAAAAGTATTTTTTTCTTAGGTATACACGGATACTAATGAAGGATATAGACATATTAAACTCTGCAGGAAAAATGGACAAAATGAGATTATTGAATATCCTAATGCAATTGAGGAAATGTTGCAATCATCCCTATCTCTTTGATGGAGCTGAACCTGGGCCACCTTACACAACAGACATGCACCTGGTTACCAATAGTGGCAAAATGGTTGTACTAGACAAACTTCTTCCTAAGTTAAAAGAGCAAGGTACAAGCACTGTAGATAGTTGTTTTAAAGTTCTAAAGTTAAAATAAAAATTCTGTGGTTATTTTTGTGAAGTTCTCTGAATAGTATAGTGAGTAGATATTTAAACTTGGCATTTCCATTTAAGCAAGTCAGTCATCTGTGTAGTTATTTAATATCACTTGGTTACTTACTGTACTTTATAGAAATATGGTAAATTATTAAATGTGTTCTGAAAGTACTTTGAAAGCATGTAACATGTAGCTAATGATTATTACTGGGAAAATTGGAGTGAGATACAGATTTCTCCAATACTAGTTGTATGCTTTTTTTTTCCTCCAGGCTTTTTTTTTTTTAATGGCAAATGAAGCTTCATAGTGATTTTAAAAGATTCATTTTGTAGAGGGATCTCTGTATTGGTTTTCTTTTTGGCTTCTGCTCAACTTGCGTTTATCTTTGGCAAGTGTCTTAGAAGTATTTCACATCACATGTTATCTCTACATTGTACAGTCTGTCATACTTGGAAGTTGGTATGCATATGATTCCATTTAGATGTTGGAAGAAAACGTAAGTATGTAGGGATCTTTCCAGTCTCTTTATCCTTACCTTTGGGACTGATTCCAGGCATTCCCATGTATAACTTGAGATTGCTTTCCCTTGTTGCCTGTACTGCTTGAATGTGACTGAGCTGTACATACGTCATGAACAGTGGAATAGGGTATCTCCTCTATTTTGTATTTGGGTCAGCCATTAACATTAGGGAGAAGCCTTTTGATCTTTGGGAGAATAGATGAATTTGAGCCAAAGGCTGAAGATAAGTTTGGATATGAAATATTCACTGTACTCATGAATCATCCCAAAGAAACATTGAGGTCTCCTGAGTGTTTGTCTGTTGAGTAAAAGCTATTTTGGATGAGAAAAAGTTTTACATGTCTAGTAAGAAACATTCATGTGGTATGGATTAAAAAAGACATCCTTTTTTTGGGTGGGGAGGAGGAAGATGCAGACCTGTAATTTACTCTCCTCTAGTAATGCAGATCAGCAGTAGTGCTCCAGAATTATTGTAGAGAGTTGCCTGGTACGCTTAGTGGTTAAGTAACTTGTCTAGGGTCACACAGATAGTATATGTATCAGAGGCAGGGCTTAATAATTTGTAATAAGGATGTAATGGATATTACATAAAATGCATACTTTTAGTTGCTACATAGTTATTAGTCTTATTTTGAATAGTGTGTATGTATTTGTTACAACATATGTTACAATATGTTACATTTGAACATTTTGTTGCTTTTAAGAGATCTTGATTGAAGTATTATAATTCTCAACAGATTCAAGAGTACTAATCTTCAGTCAGATGACAAGAGTATTAGACATTTTGGAGGATTATTGCATGTGGAGAAATTATGAATACTGCAGATTAGATGGACAGACTCCTCATGATGAGAGACAGGTGAGTTAAATTAGGTGGGGAAAAGGAGGGAGAGGATAGTGTGTGACATGAATACTATTTGACATTTATTCTATTTTACACAGGATTCTATCAATGCATACAATGAGCCAAACAGCTCCAAGTTTGTTTTTATGTTAAGTACACGTGCTGGTGGTCTTGGCATAAATCTTGCTACTGCTGATGTCGTGATCTTATATGATTCAGACTGGAATCCACAAGTTGATCTTCAGGCTATGGTAAAGAATCAGACATATCCATTTCCTTCAAACTTAAGTGGTGAAAATACCCCTTACAATAATATATACTGTATAGGTGCTTAAATTCTGTTTTGGTGGGAAAGTGCCTGGTACAATGGGGAGACTTATTTGGTAGATCTCCCTGACATCCTTGAATAAAAAGTATTGGGAGCTTGTGTGTTTCTGGTTACCTTTGAATTTTTAACATCTCTTCAGTAGTAGAGATAATTTAGTATTAGTTAAATAGGGTTAACATGTGACGAAGCTTATATTTAAAGCAATTTTTTGTTAGAGTTTAAAAAATAAAAAAGGAGCCAAATTCTTAATTGATCTTTAATAAAGTTATTGTTTTGTAAACAATTTTGGCAAGTCAGAGAATTTTTATAGTGTGTTATCTCAAGATTTATTCTTTCCAGTGAAGACTCTTAGAACATTTATTTTAAGGAATCAGCTGGTAATGAGCTAGATTTTTTTTTTTTTTTTTTTGAGAGAAAGGAACATGAAGATATTCTTTACAGATTTTATAAAGGAAATTTTTATCATGTAAGAAGAGGGCTCATAACCATACAATCAAGCATTATCTACGTACATTTCCCCCAGTTAGCCATATGACATGCGTATTCATTTATTTCTTTAGGATCGAGCACATAGAATTGGGCAAACCAAGACTGTTCGAGTATTCAGGTTTATCACTGACAATACTGTGGAGGAAAGAATAGTGGAGCGTGCAGAGATGAAACTCAGGTTGGATTCAATAGTCATTCAGCAAGGTGAGTATTACAAAATTCTAAATCTGTTTTATTTGGTAGTTTAGCAAGGAAGAAGTGTTTTTACCTAAGTTTATTAAAGCCTTGTTAAGCTAACTTGCCAGGATTAGTTATGTCTTAAGTATTCCCTGTGTGCTGACTGTGGTGTGGGGAAAGGTAAGAAGGGAGTTTGGGGGTCTCCATGAGGCAAGAAGTTTTGTGGAATAAGGGTTTTCCTTTATTATTATTTTTTTAAATTTTTCTTTATTAGTACCTTGAATGAAATCTGACCTTGCTGCTACAGGTATAGGTAATTTCTCCCATTCCTGAGGTCAGAGAAAGACTTAGCTCGTCTGAAGGGGCAGTCCCTGGGGACTCAGCATCCTCAGAGGCTCTGCATCGAAAACTTAGCTCTGATAGTAGGTCTGTGACATTGATCAAGGCACCCAATATTTCTGAGTCTCCCTTTCATTTAGGACAGGGGTTCTCAATTTTTGGCAGTCTGATGAAGCCTATGTACCTTTCCTAGAATGTTTTTTAGATTGATAAAATGCATGTAATTGCAAAGCAAATGATGAAATACAAAATATAAAAACCATTTCATTGCCTTAACCTCTAATCTAGAAAATGAGAGGTTGGATTAGGTGATCTATTAAGTACTGAGTTGAAGAGTAACGGGAGATTAGAATTAGTAGGCCCAAGATTATTAAAGAACCGACTTTAGGCTTTATGTGGTAGGCAACTTGGAGTTATTGTAGATTCTTGGGCAAGGAGTGGCTCAGTGAACATGCTGTTTCAGTGGGAATTGCATGGCTGCAAGAGATTGGAGCAAAGAAGGGAGAATGGTGAAACTGTACTTCACATTGAGTTTTTGGTTTGAAGTATTCATTTAATCAGTCAAATAATAGACCACCTATTTTTGTTCAAGGCAATATGCCAGGTGTTGTGTGAGATAGAAGGAAGTGTAAGACAGCAAACCAGAAGACAGCTTTTAAATCTGATTGGGTGATATAATAGCATCAATAGTTGGAGTGTCTAATACACTCCAATTATCATAAAATTATAAAATTACACAATGACAGAAGGTTTGTCAGATTAGTGGTATAGTACTGGGAATTCAGGGGAAGGAGAAGTCAGTGGATTTTGAAGGGTTTCTTAAGAAAGAAATTTGGACTGGACTGGGATGGGTAAGATTAGAGCCTTGTAGGTGAACTGGGATGGGTAAGATTAGAGCCTTGTAGGTAAGATGAGTAAAACACTAAGAGGTGGGAAGACATGTATATAGGAAGACAGGACTCTGAGCGTTAGATTTGCTTATATTTAAAAACATTTCGTTAAAGCTTTATTTTTTTGTCTTAAAATCATATTTAAAATAGAAGTTTAGATTTGACTATTTGGAACATAATTTGATTTGGTACTGAAATGTACATGACAGTGAGGATGTAGTTAACTGTCTTTATAAGGTAAGAGATAAGGTAGCTACTACACTTCATGAAAATAAGAGAATGATCATTTTTATTTATTTGAGATTATTTTTCTTAGTTTTTTTTCTTTTCTGTTGTCTTAAAACTGTACCACATGCTCTTTTCTTTAGGAAGGCTTGTAGATCAAAATCTGAACAAAATTGGGAAAGATGAAATGCTACAGATGATTCGGCATGGTGCAACACATGTATTTGCCTCAAAGGAGAGTGAAATTACTGATGAAGATATTGATGGTATTTTGGAAAGAGGTGCAAAGAAGGTGAATCATGGGTTAAATAATGTGTTTTCAGTATCAAATGGATGCTTAAAATTTCAGAATGAAATGTTTAATAGTGGAGTCTTTGTTATCTCAAGTTGGTTTTGTTTGCCCACAGACTGCAGAAATGAATGAAAAGCTCTCCAAGATGGGTGAAAGTTCACTGAGAAATTTTACAATGGATACAGAGTCTAGCGTGTATAACTTTGAAGGTGAAGACTACAGAGAAAAACAAAAGGTAATTTGAATTATATTTAAATGAAGGATGTGACTGAAAAGTTTAAAAATGCTTATTGTCCCATATAATATATTGATATATCACTGATAATATATTTATACATATATATGTATGCATGCATATATGGGTGTATGCATGTATACATATATATATAAATGTATTATGGGTTACATATCTATACACATACACACATATATTAGATGTTGAAGATCAGCTAAATAGAATTTGAGTTACAGTTAGAAAATGTCATAAAACATAGGCTTTAAAATGTGCTGTTAAACTTTTCTTTTCTCTATTAGATGGCATTCACAGAGTGGATTGAACCTCCCAAGCGAGAAAGAAAAGCCAATTATGCTGTTGATGCATATTTCAGGGAAGCCCTCCGAGTCAGTGAGCCCAAAGCGCCCAAGGTGAGCCTGCTGGCTTGGGAAGTAGCTGAATCCAAACTACTAGTGGAGTACATCAGGGAACTACACTTGGCCATGTGCTGTTGTAGCATTTTTAATGAGTGGATTAGATAAAAGTGGAGCTGGGATGCTTGTCAGATTTGCAGATGACATAAAGCTGAGAAGGGTAGGTAACATGGAAGACAAGAAGTAGGTTAGCTAGAGTACTGGGTTGAATCTAATAAAGCTAAAATTTAGTATGGCTGATTATAAGATGGATAGCTGTGTGGGCATAGTCCTTTTAAAAAGTATCTAATCTGGAGTTTTTAGTGAACTGCATGTACATTTTGAGTCAGTAGTGTGATGTAGCAGCCAAAAAGCTAATTCTCATGGTGGGGTGTATCAGGAATAGCATAGCTTCCAGGAAAAGAGGAAATATTCATTTCACTGTTCAGACCCCATTTCTGGCTGTAATGGTTCAAAAAGGACTTAAGATACCTGGTTAGTGCCCAGAGGAGGGCAGCTAGCTTGGTGAATGCCTTTGAGTCATGACATAAGGGGAACTTGGGCTTGGAAAAACAGAACACGGGATCTGATGGCTATGTTCATATCTCTGAAGTGTTCTTATGTGAAAGAAATGATGTGGTGGTGATGGCTGCAGGTATGAGTTAGACCAGATGACTGCTGATGTCCCTTAGGATCTTTCCATGTATGTGTGCACATGCATATAATTTTAAGTAATTAGTTTTATTTTTTCTAATTGTACAGCTGACAAATCTAGGTTTCACAGCATATTTGTGTATGTTTTTAATTGAAAATCTTGTATCTTACTTTTTATGTTACCTTAATTTCCAATATGTTCTCCCTGCCTCCCTCACCGTAACAAGGAATATTTTGGTTAATAACTGCTTGTTTAATTTCACTGAAGGGAGTTATTTGTTTGGAAGGGAAAAGTCAATTTAAGAGTGAAGTAAGACCATACAGTAGACTTTGGGATTAAAGTTTTAAAATGGTTATAATTTTTTCTCCCTTTTAGGCTCCTCGACCTCCAAAACAACCCAATGTTCAGGATTTCCAGTTCTTTCCTCCACGTTTATTTGAATTATTGGAAAAAGAAATTTTGTATTACAGAAAAACGATTGGGTATAAGGTAATTAGATAGTTGCAGTTATTTTTTGACTCTTATTTTCTTTACATTTAGAAAAATGTTTATTAAACTTCTCTAAATATAGATAGATGACCATCAAATCATTACTCATTCAATTTAAGATAGTGAGTAAAAGAAAAATACTAATTTTGTAGCTAATTCTTTTTTAGCTTGGCACTTTTTTAGCCTTTTGTTTAGGATGAATAGATTTGATATTGAACCTTCCCAAATTTAAGAAATTATTCCATCACATAAAAACTGAAATGTCACCTGATGGCCTGGTAAAATCGGGCTATTTTTCAGGTGCCCCGTAATCCTGACCTACCGAATGCAGCACAGGCACAAAAAGAAGAACAACTAAAAATTGATGAAGCAGAGCCGCTCAATGATGAAGAACTGGAAGAGAAAGAGAAGCTGCTGACCCAGGTGGGCGTGGGAATGGGTGGTCGACTCTGGGGACTGCGAGACATGGATGACATCCCAGCTTGGGCATAGGGTAGGGAGAGAGAGACAAAACACAGACAAATGAAATAGTATTTATTGATTAAAAAGAACCCAAGTGCCTGCCGGCACATGGCAAGCAAGTGCTCAAAGGCCTTGGAAGGACAGGGAGGTCACCTTAGGCTTGGGTGACCCAGTAAAACTGAGTTAATATTTGAAGGGCTTGGTCGGGCACATTCTGGGCAGAGCAGATGGAGATGCTCAGTCTCTAGGAAAGGCCAGTGTGGGAATTTGTTTGGGATTATGTATTTTGTTACAAGGGGTTTTTTTTGTTTGGTGGAAAGGAACAGAATGAGAGAGCAAAGGAAAAGCTCCTTAATTAAAAACAAAAAATAAACCACAGTAAAGAATTGGCTTGAAAGTGCATATTATTTTTTATGTTATATAACATATGACATTACACAAGTGATATTACACAAGGATATCCCTGTATGTATTTATCTTTAAATAATGTTTTATCTGTAAATGTAAAGGTGAAAGTACTGCAGCACTGTGAAGTGCTGTAAGTTCTGCTCGTTAGATTACGACTAAAGAGCCAAAGAATGATGTATTCTTGGTGCTTTTCCTGACGAAATAGTTTGCACGGGTATTTCATGGTTTGCAAATTTATTTTAATACTATAATTAATACCTTGATTTCAGTAGAGCCAACAAGTATATGACCATTTTAAAAACGGCTGTTCTGAAATTCGATGGTTGAAGGCAAGGATGGTCTAACAAAAAGATGCCTTCCGCAGTGATTATTCTAATGTACTTTGTACTTAAGCAAGTGTAACAGGAATTCTTTACCTGTGAAATACTATTTGTGAATCCCATTTGAAAGTTATGTTTAGTTACCATTAAAAATTATGTTTCTTGAATTGGATTTCAGGGATTTACCAACTGGAACAAGAGAGACTTTAACCAGTTCATCAAAGCTAATGAGAAGTGGGGCCGTGATGATATTGAGAACATAGCTAGAGAAGTAGAAGGGAAAACGCCAGAAGAAGTTATTGAGTATTCAGGTAATTGTGTGTAGGTATTTCAGTCCAATGTGTTATGATGGTTTTCACATTTTCTTGTTTCCGCATTTGGGTCATTTTGTTTATCATCTGAGTGATTGTAGTTATAATAAACATTTAAAAACATAGCATAATGAATAAGGTTTTCTCATATTTATAGATTACAACACCCAAAGCATTTTTCTTGAATGCCTGCCTGTAGATTCGTTGGTTCAGTTGTTTGCCTATTTTACAGGTGACATTAGAGAGGGTCATTGTTTAAACCCTAAGATTTAAAGCAACTCATTCCAGGTCTCAAAGTGAGAAGTGTTGGAGGAAGGCCTCCATCTCAGGTGTAGCTGAACAAAGACGAGAAGTCATGACTTGGGCACTGGCTGAACCTATTGCGAGGATGTCTTTGAGCAAGTCATTGGATAGACACCTTTGGGCTTTAGTTTCCTTCTCTGTAAAGGAGGAGGCTGACCTGAATGGAATGCTAAAATGCTTTCCAATTTTAAAACTCCATGATTTTGTCATTTCATACTTCCACATTCACCATTAAATTGACCCTTGAAGTATGTTCCCTGTTTGTAACCTACTCAGTTGTATGTGAGTTTGTTTTTGGTAAAGGCTTTTGATTTGCTGCATGAATATTGTGGATCTGAGTTACAGGGAATGAATATCCCTAGAATCATGAACTCAAAAGAATTTTACAGTTGTATGAGCTACCTTTTGTTTTTATTTAGATAAAGAAACTGAGGTCTTTAGGTTATGACTTGCCAGTGGTGACTGTGACTATAACTCAGATCTCCTAATTTCCCATTGTAGCGCTCTTTACCACCAGTGGTGTCAAGTAGAGGCAGGGACTGCCGACTGTTACGGGAAGATCCCTGCGTGCTGACTTAGCTTTAAAATGTATTATTGTCTTATGTTTTGTTTATATATCTATTTTGTTAAATATTTCCCAATTACATTTTAATCTGATCTGTGTTGCACTTGGACGTGGGGGCAGGCCGCATACATGATAGCTGTACTTGATACAGGCTGTTTAATCACAACATATTTGGGAAAGCAATTAACTGTTCCTTTCTTGAAATTTATTCAAATCTTAAAATGTTTACACTTAACCTGTTCAGGTGAAAGGTAGAGGCAGGATTTCAATGAAACAATATTGTGAAACACCCATAGCTTAATATTAGAGGATTATTAGTAGCATTACATCCAGTTCAGATATTGGGCAAAAGAAAACAACATTAATTAAAAAAGTACTAGAAGTAGATAAAAACTTTTGTTAGCAGAAGTTTTAATTAAGCTTACAAATTCTCACCTCCAGTTTCTTTTTCTTTCTGCTTTAAGCTGTGTTTTGGGAACGATGCAATGAACTTCAGGACATAGAGAAGATCATGGCCCAGATTGAAAGGGGAGAAGCGCGAATACAGAGAAGAATTAGTATCAAAAAAGCGCTTGATACAAAGGTACTACCTAACGATTGTTTAAGCAAGAATAGTGTTTGCTGTGAGTAATTAATGTGTTAATGTATGAACAGGAAATCAAGCTAACTTTTAAAATGTCAATAGCAACTGAATTTTAGGAATATGATAATATATAATGAATACATGTATATCATAATACATTTTGATCATAGATCATAATTCTAGTTGAATTCAGCTTGGATTTATTTATTTGGCTTGGTTATCTAAAGGAATTTATTTCAAAGATTTGAAGTAAAATTTTCTATTGAAAATTTATTTGCTTCAAATACTTGGTTAGCAGATTTGCAAAGTGAAAGTTTCTGCTGTTACTTGGAATAAAAATTTTATAGCAAGTTCTAAATGCAGTTGTGAAGGCTTGGGATAGAAAGTTCCTATTTGACATGCAAGGACATCACTGATTTGACAAACATTGTGGGTTTTGAAATATTTTGTGACTTGCATTTTATTTAATGAAAATACTTATGAAATCTCTCTGGAATAGATTGGGCGATACAAAGCACCTTTTCACCAACTGAGAATATCGTATGGTACTAACAAAGGAAAGAACTACACTGAGGAAGAGGATCGATTTCTCATTTGTATGCTTCACAAACTCGGATTTGATAAGGAAAATGTATATGATGAATTGCGACAGTGTATTCGAAACTCTCCTCAGTTCCGATTTGACTGGTTCCTCAAGTCCAGGACAGCTATGGTGAGTGTGTGAGACCTTTCTCAGCTGAGAAGCCAATCAGTCAGTAAGCGTTTATTAATGTACTTACCCAGGCTACATAAGACTGACGAACAGTGCACAAGGGAGCTAAAAAGGCTCTGCCAGATGACAGGTGATATTAGTACTTACATATAGGGGGTTTCTATAGTTCTTTTAAGTTGTGGTAAGCTTTTTCCTGTTTTTATAGAAAAATAATATATGTCAGCATGGTATAGTGGAAGGACCACTTGCTTTGAAATATGAGAATCTGGATTCAAATCCTGCCCCAGATACAACCTGTGATATTAGGCAAACCTCCTTCACCTCCTAAAGCCTCGGTTTGCTTATCTATCTGTAAAATGAAAGGGTTGTATTAGGTAGCCTCTGAGGTCTTTTTTAGATCTACTTTAATGATCCTATCTATGCTCGGAAATAGATCTAAGTTTTAGGGAGTGAGTAGACAATATACTGGGACTGAGGCATAAGCAGTACTGCTTTTGAGACATGAGGGAAAGGGATTGTTAACTTAAGGCACAAATAAGAAAGGAATCAGCCAGAATTTTGAGACTTCCCTTTCATTTTTTAATACATTTTTTCTTTTCTCATCTTACATAGATGAAAAGTTTTTCTATTCCTTTCGGAACTGTTTATATCACAGTACATTATCAGTATAAAAACCATAGTTGTTATGTAGTACAAATAAATTTTGAAGCCTTGGTTGGTGGTCCATGGTAAAGTAATAAAATGTAGCAGATGTTTTTTTTCCAGTCTTTGTTCGCATAATAGTTCCATGTTGAAAAAAACTATAAATGTGAATGTGTGGTATAGTTCATGCACAAGGCCATCAGTGGTGAAAACAGCCTTCTTAACGTTTATTTTTCAGTCTGTCCTGATAATGTTCATCTTCTCTCCTGCATGTGGAAGGGGCAGAACTCAGTGCTCTGGGTAGAGGGAGCCCTCCCACACCTCAGCTGCTGTTCCTTACATCCAGATTGGGAAAGTTACTTTATTAACTAGGTGTCCATGAGTTCCCTGTCACTAAGGAGATTTGTGATGCAGAAGTAATATTACAATAAAGTAAAATTACTTGGGCAGCCTTTTAAATTGGTTGTAATGGTATCTCTTCTGTGTCCTCAGTCTCTTCATACCCCTGGCACCCATTGCTTTCTTGGTAAGCTGAGCTAGTGATGCTTGGCATAGGTAACACTCCTTACATAGGGCCACCATGTGGCACTATTGTATCAGAAACATCTGTGAATGCTCTCCAGTGGGGCAGATGTTATTGATAATAATTAAATACTTTTCGCTTTTATTTTAACAAATTATCTCCTAGGTTTGGGTTAAATATAGTTTAATCTACAAAATTTTGGAAGCAAATAATTGTACTTGTATAAACTGGGTTGTTGGGTTTCCCAATATAAAAAAAGTTAGGAATTTTTCTCGTATATGAAAACTAAAATTTACCCCATGAATATTTATCTGTAACTCAGGAACTTCAGAGGAGGTGTAACACATTAATTACCTTGATTGAAAGAGAAAACATGGAGTTAGAAGAAAAAGAAAAAGCGGAGAAAAAGAAACGGGGACCAAAGCCTTCGGTACGTGTGTGTGACTAGTCTGTGTGTCTTCTCTCCCTACCCCTTTCTGTAATTAAGAAGATTACTGAGTGGTTGACTCACTGATGTTAGTGGCAGCACAGTATTTTTATCATTTGACTAGTTGGTTGAAGAAATAATAAATGTGTAAATCTCTGCCATACCTGGCATTTATATCTAGGTAGCGTCTATTTTTGGAAAATTCCCAAAGCTTAGCAGTTGCAAAGATAATGAAAATTTAAAGTAGATTGTTCTCTTCTTAAGTGTCAAGCTTTTTCCATCATAACCATCAAGTCTTTAAATTCTACTGATTAACTTCATACTTGGAACTTGATGTGCATTTGATTTTTTCTTGGCCTGTTTTTAGGTACTCTGTATTGTTTGGCATAATGGTTAAATTCAGAAAATTGTCAGTATTAGGTCTTCTTTGAAATATTAACATTACTACTAAAATAGGGTTTTGATGTATAATGTTATAGAATGAATGCAACTTTCTCTAGAGACTTCACAAGTTCTGGAAGTAGGAGATGTGATCTAGCATTTTTTGTTACTCAAGATAATTTCTTCTGTGTATCTCATTCTATAGAAGTGCTATGGTGCTGCTCTTAAGTACTAGATTTAAAATTGTCTTAGTGTGTAGGTACTAGTAAAAATAAGCTTTTCATGGTAAAATGTAATTCTTCTATTTGTTTTTAGGCACAGAAGCGTAAAATGGATGGAGCGCCTGATGGCCGAGGAAGAAAAAAGAAGCTAAAGCTATGAATGCTTATTGTTTTGTAATCACTAAATTTTAAAAAGTAGTTCTTTAATTTACGGGTCTTCATAAGATGTACTGTACAATGCTCAACTATTATGTCATTAAGGACATCGGGTTCATCTGTTTACTGAACTAGACACATAGTATGTAGCTACACTTTTTTAAATGCAACAGCTGTGCTGAAATTTTTTTTACCATTAACACTTGAAGTAATAAAATAGGCTTCATTTATTAATAAATGCTTCATTCGATTTATTTTTCTACTTTAGCTTTAGTTGAGAAGATTGTGAATGTTTTGTTTTTCAGCTATAGGTTTCTAAACTAAGACTTTTTTTACAAAACTAGACTTGCTAAGCTAGAAGAGACTGTTGCAAAGAATTTAATTTGTATCTTCAGTCTCTACTTAGTTGTCAAGTTATTTTAATTGACCTTGAAATTTGGGTATCTTCCTACACTGAGTCTTATTTCGGAACTAATACATAATACATTATCCTTACTCACCATGTGGGTAGGATGAAACAAAACTTTAGACATGCTAGTTAATTCTATGCACATTTTATATGTTGTGTCTCTGCTTCCCAGAGTTGCTTATTTCTAAAAGCTGAAATGTACCCTGCTGTTGGAAAGATGACCTATTTTTAGTTCTGTAGCCAAAGACAGGATTTGTCTGATTCACCTTAAACTGTTGTAGCGTTTTGTAAAAGAAAAACTAAATTAAAAACAAACTTGTATTGGATGAACGTTTTTAAAAATGACATGCTATGACTACCATGATTTGGAAAGTTGATGTCTTGGTGCCCAGTATTAGAGCTTTATTAGACCCAATCAGAATAGGGCATAAACTGGTCATTCAGACTGTCAAACTTTGGTAAATTTAGTAGTTCAAAATAATGTAGACTTTCCAAATTTCTAATACTTCATTCCCAGAGCAATTGGGAAATGTTTCATTGACATATAATATTCCCTGTTTTAAAATATTCAGAAGAAAATGTGTGAGAAACAAGACTGAATACAACAAGTCTATCTCCTGTTTTTTTCATAGACTAGAAAAAGCCAAAGCAGGAGTACCCGCAATATGGTGTCAGGATATTAGGCCCAGAAGCCTTTGTGCTATATATAATTTGTATGTTTTATATGTGCAAATTGGGTACATACACAGTTCTCCATTTTTCTAGGAGAATGCAATAAATGTAGCAACATGAATAAATATAATTTTTATAATCTTAGAGTTGTCTTTTCTTTCCATTTCTTTAGTTATTTCTTGGTTTCATTTTTATTCATGTTTTCTCAAGTGTTTCTTGCTTCCCTTTGGCTCGCTGCCTTTTCTTCCCTCCCTAACCCTCTTTTTTTTACCCCCATTGAGTTCTCTTGCCTTTGTGCCTTCCTAATCCCCAGGGTTTTCAGACACTGCGTTTTATGATGCAGCAGAGTGGAATTTTATTCATGTGGGGGCGGGCGGAGGAATCCTCTGAAGCCACAATAGCTTACTGTGTGAGCATGATCCATTTTAAATTTTTATTCACCACATGCCTGAGAATTTTGGACTTCACAGGTAAATTAGGACCTCACCGATTTGGGTGTTGTTGGATACATTTCAGTTAGGCCTCGAAAAGCAGAGTGACATTGAACTGTTTCCAGATTGTTTAGTCATACACCCAGTGTCTTTTTTCCATCCTTGTCTATGATGGAGGAATAGTTGATGGATGGAGGTGGGTTTATAATTGTGGAAGCATGACCAGTGAGGAGAGAGGCCAGGCAGCCGTTTACAGGCTGGGGTGGCATGTGACTTTTGAGAGCCAGCGAGAGACCTTGTTGCTGTGGGAGTGTGATTAGGGAAAGCAGTCCTTTGCCACAATGATAACACACAGTCCTGTGGGGGAGATAAGGTTTCACCGCTTAATAATATTAAAGGTCTTTTTTAAGGGCTATAAAGCTCCCTGTAGCATCTTTGTTGCTTCTCCCTATTCTTCAGTAGTTTATAAAGATCTCTTCATTTTAGTACACCCTCTTTTGGGGCAGACCTCTACATGGAAGGTCTCTCTCTTCCATGGTGCTACAGTAGGCAGTATTTGAAAGTTGCTGTGGCAAAAAAAATCATTCACCTAGTGGTGAGTTCTCCCACTTTAGCTGGGCTGACCTTTGACAAAAAGACAGTATGTTACCTGTGTTGGACAGACCTGCTAGAGCTTGCTTTAAAAATCCAGGGTCACTTTCATGCCACAAAAATGGATTGGAGTCAGTCTTTAGTGGGTAATACTACTTTTCAATACTTAACCTTTCAGAGATCTGTGTTCCAAATGATGTGGATGGCCCTCTTCAGTGCTGTTTGCAACTCTGCCCTACCATGAGCTCCTGGTCATCACTGCTCATAGATACTCCACAAAGGTGCATAGGGTCATAGATTCAGAAGGGGAAGGGTTTTAGAAGCCATTGAGTGGCACCTCCTCATTTTATAATTGAAGATTTTGAAGTAACGTCCCCAGGCTCACACAGCTAGTATCTGAGGTTTGATTTAAACCCAATGCTTATTCAAGGCACCAATGCCCTAACCATTATACCTTTCTGCCTCTGAATGGAAACCTTTAGCTCCTATTATCCTTTGGGTACTGCTGTATCACTTGGGCTACATCTGTTCCCCCTCCCTCTACCTAGCTCCTTTTTGAATCGTGTTTTTCCTTTTACCACTTTGTGTCCTTAGATGATCATTGGAAATAGGCTGTATTTTTCCAGTGCTTAGCATATGCCTGCACATGCTTGTTGACTTGACCTTTGATCAATACTTAAAATTTTAAGACTACTCACAAAAGCAATCATTTTAATATTTTTATGTCTGGAAAGCCTAATTCTAATTCAAGTAGGTTAACTACTGAATTTTACAACACACATTTTCCATGCTTTGTATAATATGATCTGTTGCATTAAATTACCACTATTTCCTTTTGAAAGTTTGACAAGATTATCTTTTAAAAGAGTATTTTCATTCCTGGAAACCAAAATACTTGCATTCCTTGATTTTGGGAAATTGAATCTGTTTACATAAACCTTGGTTATGTTCAACTCCCCTTCGACATATGTATACATTCATATATATATGTGTGTGTGTGTGTGTATGTATGTATGTATATCTGTCTGTATAAGTAAAAGCTATTCTAGTCATTTGGGAAAAAATTCTAGAGATCCTTACAAGTTTGCACATCTATCCTAAAATGCTCTTTCATTGGTGTGTATAAGTCTTGCAACAACTTGCTAATATTTAAATTCTGCTACCATATACTTGTACGTAAGGTTTCAGATTCTTTTTAGGTTTCAAATTCCATGATTCTTTTTTTCTTTTTTAGAAAAATCTAAATTGTTAACTTGAGTCCAAGAGAGTTCTTTCCACTCCTTTTCCCCCATAACATGATTGTACCTCAGGGTCACTTACAACATCAGTCAAATGCACAAGGATCACGTTAATGTTTTATAACACCTCGTTATGAATTGCTTACGCAAACATTTAATTATGCTTTAACACTTTTATTCCAAAATTGTAGACGTTTAAATGGAATTCATTGTGCAAAGGCATGAAAAATGACGCAAGCCAGGGATAGTAGAAGTATTCTAACTCCTAGACTCTTGAAGTTTGGAGGAGAAGGCTTCTGAAGTTGGAATGAATGTAGTGAACATGTGGTAATCTAATCCAGGAACAGACCAACTGGCATTGGTGTGACAGGGACACTCAAGGCAATGGTGGTACTCTCATTTTACCACCCCACCTCTTTCCTTTCTGCCTTCTTACCTGCCCAAACTCTAGGCTAGTGCTAGGTGATGCTCAGACCTCATGTTGTCTTCTAGGACAAAAAAAAGGTTGTGGACTTCTGTGTATCGAATATGTATTTCTAACATATCCCACTAAGCCATTTTCTCCACTCAGGTTTTGGAGAACTGTGGCATATGTACTTTGGTGAGGTCACATAAATGTGCATTAAAAAAACAAAATTTTGCTTGTCCGTGACAGTTGGCTGTCTATGTAAAACTAAGGAAATCCCGGCAATTCTAGATTAGCACAAGAGAACGTTTAGCACTGGTGCATCCCTGCTTCCAAAAGACGGATTGCTTTTTTGCATGGGAGAATGAAATATTGGAGTGTATTGAACCAATTCAATAACCAGTTACTCTTAATGCTAAAATAATAGGGGCTGATGAAAACAGACTGCTTTGGATCTTCTAGTCTCTCATATTATTGGGTCATTCCTTGCTATCCCTGTGGATTAGTTTTCTTTTTTCTTTTTGACCACATGAAACCTATAGATTCCCTATTTCACCCTTAATCTGGTATTTAAAGTTGGTCTCCAACATCTTTCCAACTATGTTACTCTTCCTTAGGCACCCTACCCTCCAACCCAACTGGTTTCAGTCATGTGACATTCAAGCTACTATCTATATCTTTGTATGACTTTGTGTATCTTCCTACCCTTCTTCAGATGACCTCCTTCCTTACCTCTCTGCCTTGTAGACTTCCTGGCTTCCTTCATAGCATAGCTCCGATGCCAGTTCCTACATGAGTGAGGGCTTTCCTGATACCCTCTGTCCCACCCATTTAGTGACCCTTTCCTCTCCCTTGAAATTGCTTCAGATTTACTCCTTACATTATATATGTACTTAGCTATTCATCAGTGTCTCTTCCTCCCCAACCCACTCCCAGCTGAAGGGGAGTGAGCTCCTTTTCAAGGCAGCTGCTTGAAGGCTACCACTGTTTGGTTTATGTCCTTTTAGCGCCTAGAATTTAAGAGGCACTCAATACTTCTTTAGTTCCCCCTAAATCTATAAAATGTCCACTCATATAACTAGGGAGATTGGACGCCCTCAAGTAATAGTTTTTTAAAATGTCAGCACCACTTATAATAATAACTAGCACTTACACAGCACTTGAAAGTTTGCAAAAGGCTTTCGTATCCCCATTCTACAGATGAGGGGATTAAGGCTGACAGATTAATTTACCCAGAGTCAGTGACTAAGGCAAGATTTGTCATGTCTTGTGGACCCCAAGTCCAGCCCTCTCCTGCCACCTACCTGCCCACCCTAGGACAGCAATTTTTAGCGGTGTAAAATCTCAGGCAATTTAGCACATCTTTTCTTCTGGCTGTACACACACACGTGTACGTATACTTACATCTACACATAGATATGTGTATATGTACGTATGTATATATGCACATTTAATTATACAATATGTACATTTATATGTATATAAATGTGTATATGCACATGAAGTATAGTTATATGTATATGTATATTTATGCATATTTTGGGATGGGTGGGAGTAACAAGACTTATGTGGCATTGAGCCAGGAGCCCCAAGTTTTGTGTGTATACTGGTTTCTGCTGCTAGGCATGAAGAGCCTCTAAAGCAGGAGAACCTCCCATCTGGATGCTGAAGGCAACTCTAAACTTCAAAGGAGTCATTGTTGCTGTGCTGTACGGATACGGCTTTTCTGCTGCCTGGGATGGCCCATCTCCCACACTTCAGGAGAAATACAACTGCTAACACAGTGCAGCTCAGCAGCAGCAGGCTGATGGTTCCCTCTCCAGCAGGCCCAATGCTACCTGGCATCTTCATGCCTGCCATTTCTAACCCTGGTTGCTGGTCATGTGTTCCCGGTATCAATACGCCCTTGTGACTGAAGTTAGCCTTGGCAGAACGGACCAGGGCCACATGCTGAAGGTTGGTGCCCCTGTTTTGATCTGCGCTGATGTCTTGAATCAGGATGGGGTCGTCTGAGTTAGTTCTTCCACTGTGTTTCAAGGAAAGGGCCCCCGTGGGACTATTGGCAAGGGTAGGCATGGATTGGTATTCTACGCTTCTCTTCCTAATGCCTTTGTTTGCATTTTCTCTTGAGCGAACAATGTAAACTACATGGAGATACCACTCTCTCCCAGCAGCCACCTTGGAGAATAAAAAGAAATTGGTTTTAAGCACTGTAAAACATGAGTGAGTGTACTGAAAAGAGGAAGTTAACTGAATCTGGGGGGAAGTCTGGCAGCACTGTTCCTACCTGGAAGAGGGCTGCTGAGGACAGGCTGAAACCGTCAGATCCTGGCTGTTTCACTAAAGGAAGTGCATCTGTGTGGTCAGCAGCTAAAAGAGCATTGAACGACACATTTTGAAATCTCCTGGTCTGTGTCTCTGGCTGAGCTCTATCCTAGGAAGGCAAGAAAAATTTATGCTTTACTTACCAATCAAGAAAAGGTCAACACAGCAGTTTATTTCCCAGATTAAATTATTTATGGAACACAGAGACTTTCAGGTGGGGTAGCAGAATCCTTGATTTTACGTAAAGAGCCTTTGGTTTTAATCTTGACTACTTCCTTTACTAGCTATGGGAAAGTTGCCACTTTTCTGGGGCTCAGTTTCCCTACTAGCAAAATGAAGATAGTAATAGTTTACTACCTACCTAATAATAATCTTAATGGCTAGCAATTATATGAAACTTTCCATGTTAGGCTTTCCGTGTTCTCTCTTTTTCTAATAATAACCCTGTAAAGTAGGTGCTGTTATCTCCATGTAGAAATAATCATTTTTTATTTTGTGCCTCATCCACTTTACCTTATGCAGTTATAGGGACACAGCAGATGACCTTGTTAGATAAACAAATGAATAATTACATACCAGTATCTTGAATCTGTACAGGAGAGAGGGTGAGTCAGCCAAGCATCCATAATCTTTATTTTCTGGGTTGTACTTGGGTACATACCCATCAACACCTGTGCACAGGAAGACTTTTTCAATGTCACAAGTGAAAGTGTCACCGAGATTCTGAACAGGGTCCACCATAATCCGGCCATAGATCATTGAACCTAAGAGAGAAGGAGCAAGACCAGTTTTGCAACATGCCAGCTAGTTTATCTCATGTTCTGACGACGTGTTATTGTTTCTGAATTTGACATTTATTTTAGAAGAAACATTCAGCAAGAAATAGCTTCCCTTTATTACCTGAAAACTTGTTTGTGTTTTGGATATTACAAATGGAATTTCCTGGGACTTTCTGAGGGCTGCTACATGAACGGATTTCTGAGATTGGGGTGGAATCTTTATTCCAGGTATTAAAAATAGAATAAAATCTTATTTACTTGATTGATATGAGCATGACACTGTCAGAAGGAAAAGTAGACTAAGTGCCCTTTGAAAGGTCATTCTAGTTCTTGGTAGGGATTTTTTTTTTATTATTATTAAAGGCTTCACTTTCCTTTCACTTAGAATGATTTAATGTGAGATCACCATGGAAATGAGTGATACCTAATTGCTCATGAAAACAGATAAGCAGCACCGGGGATAGAGTGTGGACCTAAATCCCCATGTTCAGTCCAGCCTCAGACACTTCCTAGCTGTATGAGCCCGGGTACGTCACTTAAACTCGCTTTGCCTCAGTTTTCTCATCTATAAAACAGGCATAATAGCACTTGCCCTCAGGATCGTTATGAGGATTGAGATAATATTGTAAGAAGTGCTTATAGCACAGTGCCTAATAGTAGGTGCTTTAAAAAAGATTATTTTCTTCCTCCTCTTCCTTGATATATATAATGGCATTAAAATATCAAAACACAATAATACAAGCTTAATTATAGCCCAGAACGAGTCTTTACCTTCAGAAAAGACTACGTCAGATCCTCCCAGAAAGCCCATGGAGTCATCAGATATCCAGAGCTCCTTTTTGGAGAGGAGAAACATTCGAGTGTTTAGACTGAATTCAGCTGCTACTGGATCGCTAACCTTGAGGGTGGGTGGGGGGAAAACAAGGAAAGGTGTTTACTGAAAATTAGAGAATTATTTCCAAAATGAAACCATAATCATCTACACAAAAAGAGCCAGAAAACAGTACAGAAGAGACTGTTTGTGGTCATCTAAATGACCCAAACCATTCCACAGCAGCATGGTGGACAAGGTTCCATCCAGTTACACAACAGTAGAATTTGGGATTGCTTTCCACCATGCAGTGGTGCCTTCAGATCACATAATATGTGATCAGTGAATGTGTATTGAATGAATATCCTTCATATTCATATCACTGCCAATATAATTTAGTTGGCAGAGATTAGGAATGCACGATGAATAAATAAATATGCATTATCTTCCTTGGAGAACAGAATGTGGTTTTATAGAGAAATATGAATTCTACTTTCCCTACCATGAATAAGTAAGAGATTGACACCTGGGGCCTATGATGTGCAAAGCACTGCAGGAGATATAGAAATATTTAAAATAAAAAATAACCCAGTAGTTCTGCTCCTGGCTATACCAACTTCACTAGTTTGTGTGACCTTGGAAAAAAATGTAAACTCTCTAAGACCATTTCTGTCAAACCTTACAAATACTGCCTTGGGCAATAGGACAAATTTCTGTCCTGAAGGGCCTTGGAATCTAGCTGTTGAAATGAGATATAAAAGTACAGAATGTTAAATAACAATGAGGGGTATTAACTTCAAGACAATATGATGGAAGAGGTGTTAGGAAATTGTAAAGAGCAAAAATGTGTAATCTTGGCAGTTTTATATGTATTTCTAAGTGAAGCAATATGGTATAGTAGTCTTTTGAGTTAGCAAGACCCATGTTCAAATATCGCCTTTGACACATACTACCAATGGAACTATGGGCAAGTCGTTTCTGACCTCATCAGAAACTGCTCTTCCTACACTTACCAATGATCTTTTAATTGTGAAATCCAACGGCCTCTTCTCAGTCCTTATCTTCTCTTTTCTGTAACTTTTAACACTGTTGACCACCATCTCTTTTGATATTCTCTCTTCTATGGGTTTCTGTCTTATTTCTCTGTCTACTTGAGTGGACACACCTCAGTCTTCTTTGCTGGATCATTCTTTCACCCACTCACTGTAGGTCTCTATCCTAGACTCTCCTCTGTATCGATGGTCTCATCAGATAGATGATGGCTACAATAGCCTAATTGTTCTCCATGCCTCAGGTCTCTCCCTATTTCAATCCATTATCCGCACAACTAATACCTTCTTAATACATCAAGCTTCTAGTGTCTCTTCCTTCCCAAGTTACCTTATATTCTCTTTCTCACTCTTTCTCTTCCTTTCTCCTTTTTTCTCTCTTTCTCATCCCCTTCTCTCCATCTTTCTTTCTCTCCATGTATATGTATGTTTGTACTTACTGAAATGTTGTATATATTATTTTTCCTGATACAATGATACCCCCCTTTGAGGAGGTATGGACTCTTTCATTTTTGTCTTTCTTTATATCCCCAGTGCTTAGCACAGTGCCTGGCACATAGTAAGTGATAACTATTGTTGATTGATTTGATCTCAGTGCTTTCAGGCAATTCTCTAAGATGGTAAGTAACAGGTGAGATTCCCAGTCTGCACTGATGAAGGGAGTTTTTACAGTGGGAGCCCCCACTCTTAAGAAATTACAGTTCTAGATATAAAGTAGATCTTCTCCTGCATCTGATATCCCTTTTTTTTAATGAGGCAAAGTTATAGGTTTGGATGAACCCCAGTAAATGTAGCGCCGTGAGGATCACAGTAGCCAAATAGAAAACTTGAAAGATCAGTTCTTTCCCAAGGCATGTTTCTTACCTGTTGGAACCTGATGCCAAGGTCAAAAATGATTGGCTCCCGGGGGTGACATATTACAGGAAGAGTATATTCTTGGTGTGGGGCAGCCATGCATGGGATGAGTTTGATGATGTAGGTTCCAGAGTAGTCCCGAATCTGTCCAAACACACTGAATTAGAAAGAGGAGGCAAACAGGCCTTCATTCTACTGTAGCTGAGACCAAAGCCTATGAAAACCAATGCTGGCAATGAGAGAAAGGAAGTGAGATGGTTTATCCATTGGCACAGAGGGAATGGGCAAGCCTAATGATGATATAGAAAAGATTTAGATTTACATAAAAGAGTTATATAAATATTTAGGGTTTTTAAACCACCTTATGTTATCTCATTTGATCTATACAACAATCAAATGGTGGGTGCAGTTTCAGACACTAGTTGTGTGACCCTGGGCAAGTCACTTAACTTCTGTCTGCCTTAGTTTCCTTATTTGTAATATAAGGATAAAAATGCTACTTACCTATTGGATTGTTGTGAGATTAAAGGGGATAATATTTGTAAAGTGCTTTGCAAGCCTTAATGAGCTATATAAAGAATGCTAAGTGTTACTTTCATTTTACTGAGGAGGAAACAGTTTAGGTAGGCTCAGTTGACTTGCCTAGGGTCATACAACTGCTAACGACCTGAAGCAGGATTTTAGGCCTTCCTGACTCCAAGTCCATGACTCTACCATGCCACTAAAAAAGAGCAGGATGATTTCAGGCCCTTCTAAAAAAAGAGAGGCCCAGAATCTTGCCTCATTCCAGCCAACCACTCAAGCCTCTTGTGCATGTGCCTGCGTATCTGGGCATCCTTGTGGTGAAGGATAGATGCCATTTGTGATGACTGTATCAGGATTATAAGAGGAACTGAGTAACCTTGCAATTCTCCTTCCTGTCTGATATCAGAGATTTTGACTGCTTATATTTCCAATATATATGATATCTGGGGAGACAGTGAGGTGGTTCAGTGGATAGAGTGCTGGGCCTAGAGTCAAGAATACCTGACTGTGTAACCCTGGGCAAGTCACTTAACCTGTGATTGCCTTCGTCCACTGGAGAAGGAAATGGCAAACCATCCAGGGTCTTTGCTATGAAAACTCCATGGACAGTGTGGTCTATGGGATCACAAAGAGTTGGACATGACCAAACAACATCTTTGGTCTCTGACATTGTGTCCTATACTTAAAGGACTCATGATTTTCTTTTTGTGGATTTTCCTTCTTATTAATGAAAACTGCAACCTAATAAGGCCTTATTCTTCGTGAGTTGTGTTGACTGAAAAAAAAGCCACCACCTTTTGGCAATGAGCCTCTCTGAATTTAGCATGAGTTGGTCTCCAAATGGAAGCTATACAGTTCCTCACCAGGATAGTTTTCACTGACTTACCAGGTTAGGTGGGACCTCCTAGAGGATGCATTTAACTAGCTTGCTTTTGAAAACCCGTGGTCGCATCCATGTCATAAGAAGGACTATCTTAGAGGACTGTGTCCAATATTTCCTATTTAATAATAAAGGGACTCTAGATTCAGACGCACCATTCAGATGGGACCTCAGAGGCCACAAAATCTACTTCCTACATTTAAATGAAGATAATGAGGCACAGAGAATGACTTGACCAAGGTCATGATGAAGCAAGTGTCTGAGGCAGGATTTGAACTTGGGTCTTTCTGACTCTAAGTTCAGTAGGCTTTCCCTTGTGCTACCTGGCTTCCTTCATCTCATGAATGTTTAAAATAGTTCTGATTAATTTTGCATTAGGTTTTAAAAATGGGTTTAAGATATAAAGCCAGGGATAAATGAACAATTGACAACCAAGCCGTATCCCTGAATTTTGAGCCATTACATCAACTTTGTATATATTTTTCATTTACATAGAGCCCTGTAATGGCCTCTCCTATCGGATGCAAAATATGTTCAGAAGTTTCTCTGTAATTTTGGTGCTATGAATAATCAGAGGGAAAACAAACACCTCTCTGACCTAAGGCAGTTTTGATCTCTTTTCCTCCAATATACCCAAGTAGAATCTGACCTACTGTAGAAGTTCTTTCCTCTCATTTCTAAGTCACCAAAGCAGAAGTCTGAACACAAAACTCAAGGATTAATAATAGAAACACTCTTCTTTTTAAATTTCCACTCATACCCAGATTTGTAAATGTAAACTCACAGCAAAGTCAGAGACAAAACTCCACTCCTGCCTTGGCTGGTGGAAGACTGGCTCGCTCTTCAGCAGGGTTAGGGTGAAGGTGAGACCAGGGTGGTCCATAGACATCACCATGGATGTCAGAGACATTCCTGGGCAGAGAGGATAAGGGCTGGGTCACAGGTGATAGCAATGCTATTACATAATAGCAACTCATGCACAGTACCAACAAAAGAATGGATAGCCTCATAGGATTTAGAAATAGAGAACTCAGACATCAACTCATCTAGCCCTCTTGTTTTATAATGAAGTAATGGAGGCTTCAAAGGATGAGGTAATCTCCCCAAGATTACAACAAATGAGCAACGGAGCTGGGATTCACACCCTTTGTCTCCAAATCCACTGTGGTTCCTCAGTACCACAGAGGAGTCATTTTCCAGGTTCTTCCATTTTCTCTTCCTTAAAAACCCAGAAAGATCCAGGAAGGTAGAAAATCTTGCCTGTCTATGATCCTTTTTCTTATGACTGGAGTTCTACTCAAGTCTTCCATCATTTCATGGTAAGTTGGCTGCTACTTTGGATGGTGTACATAATTCAAACTGGATGGACCTCTTACCTGGGTGAGATATTACAAATTGTCCTCGGAACCGAATCTCTGTCTGGAAGTTAACCACCAGCTGTCCTTCCTCATTGATTCGCATGCTGGTTGGGTGGAGAGTTCCTAAGCAGAGAAATTAGTCAGCACCTACCAAGCATTGTGCTAAGTGTTTGGGATACAAAGAAAGGCAAAAACTGTCCTTGCCTTTGATCTCACATTTTAATGGGGGATACAACATGCAAATAATTATGTCCATGCTACCCTTCACATATGTATACACAAATTTGGTGTGGTTTACTTGTTTTTTGGTCATGTCTGCTCAGTAACCCCCTTTGGGATTTTCTTGGCAAAGACCCTGGAGTGGTTTGCCATTTCTTTCTCCAGCTCATTTGACAGATGAGGAAACTGAGACAAACAGGGTTAAGTGACTTGCTCAGAGTTACACAGCTAGGAAGTGTCTGAGGCCAGATTTGAACTCACAAAGAAGAATGTTCTTGACTCCAAGCTTGGTACTCTATCCACTGCACTACCTAGCTACCTGTACACATCTATAAACACATATACACACCTGCATACAAGCATGTGTATGTGTTATATATGTGCATATTCATACATACATATAAATATAAATAAATAAACATAAATATAAATATAAATTATATATATATATATATATATATTGGGATTGAAATCAGGTCTTCCTGACTCCAGGCCCAATGCTCTATCCTCTGGGCATAGCTGCCTCAAACAGTGGATTTTATATTTTATCCTGGAGGTAATAATAGGGAACTAACAGAGTTTATTGAGTAGAGGGTTGTTGTGGTTGGACTGCCCTATAGGAAGGCCACTGGTAGCTGAGTGGAGAAGAACTGGAATGGGGAGAGACTTGAGGCAGGGAAGGGAACAGGAAGCTATTGCATATATACAAGGATGAGGTGATGAGGAAATTCTCACTAGGCTGGGGAAGGGGGAATCCTGATGAATATTGGTTTATTAGGAAAAGGCGAGTTTTCTTTAGGAGCAGATTATTGACTCATATCTCAGGGCGTTCATTATTCTCCTGGCTTTGCATGGAACAGCTTTAACTGGACTGGGCCCACTGATCTTGGGTTCTTTCCATTCCTAGTAGAGTTTTCTATTGGTTTTTCTGCAAACTTTCTTAGAACTGGATATAGCTTAGTTCTATATGCCTCTGTTCTTCGTAATGTTTCCTAATGTCTCCCTTAGTTGTCTTGACTCAGTTATGACATCAGTTACAAATGACTGTGATTACCGGACCTTAAACAACTGGGCTTAGCACTTAATGAGCCTGAATGGGGGGTCTAGGGACTATGATTTCCCAGGCCTGTAGGGAGCTCCTTTACTAATGCAGGCTGGGATATTCTCTGCAACCTGAGTCCTAGAGAGTAGCCTAGAGCCTTGAGCTTAAAGTCCTTGGCCAGGGTCACCTGTGATAGTGACACAGTGTCCAACACAGGGTCAGTAGTAGGACTTGAATCCGGATTTTCCTGACTCCAAAGCCAGCTCTCTGTCCATTGAATCACATTACCTCAGTCAGCAGGAGTAATTAACTAAATAAGCCCATCAATTAAATGAATCAATTAAAATAAAATCTGGCTCCAACTCCAGCATTTGACTTTTCCACACTCTTCCCCCAAAGTGAAGTTACAGTTTTTCATAGAAGAAACACTATATAAAATGATTTTTTTTCCTTCTTCATCCCTGGGGTAGTCGTATGCACACTTACCCTGAAGTTCTGATCCTGGGGGATTACCAATGCCTTCTTTCCACAGTATGGTGGTGTCATACACGAAGGTAAGCCTCAGCTCAGACTGCAAGTCAAAATGCATCCAGTCCCCAACTGCTGCTGAAGAGTGAAAGACATAGGAGACGAAGAGGGGCACCCGCAATGTGACATAGGACTGAACTAGGTTTAATACCTGAAAAAGTGAAACGTGGAGAACGTTAGGACCCATACATATGGTGATATAGGAAACCCCCTAGACATAACCTCCAGAATTTTAAGCACCAAGCAAAAGCCATTCATGTCCCTTGTTATTTTCAGTTTCTCCTATTCTGATAAATGAGGATACCAGTTCCTTGAGGTCAACCAGTATTCATTTTTGTCACTGTGGCACCATAGTGCACAGAGTATTGGGCTTAAAGTTAGGAAGACTCATCTCCTTCTTGAGTTCAAATCTGACCTCAAGGCACTAGGTGTATGACCCGGGATAAGTCACTTAACTCCATTTGCCTTAATCTCCTCATAAGTAAAATGAGCTGGAGAAGGAAAGGGCAAACTACTTCAGTATTTCTTCTAGGAAAACTCCAAACGGGGTCAATGAAGAATCCTACTTGACTGAAATGACTGAACCGCTACAACATCCCCAGCACTTAGTTCATTGACTCGGGCAAAGTAGCTCCCTCGTAAATGCTTGTTCAATGAATGATCATTAGTTGTTTTCATTTTCCTATTTGTGTGTCTGTGTCATTTATTATATTCACGGGGAAATATTGGGATAATAGATACACACATATACTTTTTCCTTGGAATGCCAATTCTCTAGTTGGGTCTGATTTTTAATAGATTCTCTCTACCCTGGATACTTTACTACAAAACCTTTTGCAAACTTGAAAGTGAGAGATACAAATCAGCTATTATAATTTTAACTTTGAAACTCCCTTAGTACCTTGCATACAATAAGCATTTAATAAATGCTTGCTGTATTGCAATGTGCTGTACTGTAGCGTACTGAGACACTAAGGCCCAGAAGGGGTAAGCAGTTTGTTTTAAGGTAGAGAACAGGACTGGGTGCTCCAAACCTCCCACTGGATTCTATATTTTTCTTTTACGGTATCCAAACATGTGACTGTTCATCTGGGATATTCAGCTCCTCTGGGGAATAGACTGAAATATCTCCTGCTTTTCTATTTTATTTTGCTCCATATTCTCTACTATTTAGCTATACTGATCTACTTGAAATTCTTTAAGCATAACATTCCATCTCCCAACTCTGTAGTATACTATCTTCTCACCTCCCCTTATTGGTTTCCCTGACTCTCTTTAGTTCAAATCCTTTCCTTTTCCTTCCAGTTTTTAATAGGGTGCTGGACCTGAAGTTAGGAAGACCCTGAGTTTAAATCTAACCTCAGTCACTCAGTTCCCTCAGCTGTACTGACCTCAGACACTTACTAGCTATGTGACCCTGCCTCAGTTTCTTCAATTGTAAAATAAGGATAACAGCAGCACCTACCTTTCAGGGTTGTTATGAGGATAGAGTGAGATCATTGTAAAGTGCTTAGTACAGAGTTTGGAACATAATAAGTACTTAAGAGATTCCCAACCCCCCGGAGAGATGGTATATATCTTGTATGTTCAAGAATTCGCATATTGTCTGTCCCATTAGATATAAGCTCCTTGAATGCAGGGCCATAATTTTGCTCTCCTTTGTACCTCCAAGTACCTGGCCCATAGTAAGTGTTTAATAAAGACTTGTTCATTGAAATCAGGATAGTGCCATAGTCAAGATGGAGGTTCTAAATGTTAAATGTGAAAACCTGTGTTAAGAGAAAATGTGAGGATAGAGAGCAACGTGACTGAGATGTAGAGTGGAGGCCAACCAACCACCCCATTTTCTTTCTTTCAGTCTGAGAGCAGGTAAAGTGATAATAACATGATTCATTGAACACTCTTCCTTGACTGCTTTTGCTCTGAGATGGCATTTAGAATTTAAAGAACTTTCCAAAGAAAGTGTCAACAGGAACTCAGGCTTGGGGAGATCTCTGTCTTGTAACTGGAGAATTAAATACATGTGGACACCATGGAAAACTGTGCCGACATTCAGCTTGCTAGGATCTACACCTTCGATTTCTTAAAAAAAATATTTTCCTGCCTTAGGTCCAGGATGATTTTTATTTTTAATCATTTTTCAGTTTCTAAAAATAATGCTATTTTAAATTTATATAGTGTGGTAAAGTTGGTCAAGCACTTTTCTATACATTGATTCTTTTGAGTCCTTGCCAGACTCACAGAATTTTACTGTTCCAATGGCCATGTAGTCCCCACCTGTACCTGAAAAGAATCCCTTTGACAACGTCCTCAACAAGTGGCCATCCTCAGAAACCTGTGAGAGAGGTCCTATAGACATTATTAGTCCCATTATACAGAAGAGAAAACTGAGTCTCAAAGGTTTTAGCTGTAGGTCACAGAGGGAATCCAGTGTAAGTAGCAGAATTGGAACCAGACTCCAAGTCCAGCATCCTATCTATCCACTGTCTCCCCATGTTATTCAGACTGTCTGGCTTGGTTGTTCTTGCCAATTTACAGCTCCTTTGAAAGTTCAAAGTTCCATAAAAAGAGCTGCTAAAGGAGCACAAGAAATATACAGAATAGACTAAGTGTTCAGGGCATTTACTTCTCCCCTGGGTGCTATACGGCTAATGTAGTGAAAGATGGTGTCTCCTGACCGAACTTCTGGAAAGAAGGCAAGCCATCCAGTTTAGTCTCATCAGCAGAGACTTCTAGCATTCATTTGAATGAATGAAGTTAGTTTCATCTAGTCACACTCAGAGGGAGACAGACAAACAGGGCTTAGGTTTCAAATCCTGATTTTCTTGGAAAATGCAAAGATGAGAAAGACATTATCCTCCAGACCCTGATCTGAATGGATGGGTCTTGGAATGACACAGGACTGACTCACATGAGCAGACAGCAGGGAAAAGACTCCCAACATTGTGGGTGCAGAGATCCTTGGTGTAACTAGTTCTACAAGCCTTGATGAGTTACTCCCCTGTTTACATGGGATGAGGAGAGGCAAGGTTACATGTCCCACACCAGACCTTACCTACTGTGTATCTTTCTAACCTACTCTGGCGCTTGTGGAGGAGGGAGCTGGCAAATGATGAGAGCCCTTCTCAGCAGTTTCTCTCCCACTGGTGCCTGAGCATTCATAATTTCTTTGTTTTCATAGCTCCCTCCCTCTTGCATGAGAGGGAGGCTTTTTTTCTTTTTGTGGGGGATGGAAGTCTCACTTCTGCCAGCATACACCAGCTGTCACCTTCTCAGGTATCTCTGTGGGGGTGTAAAAGTAGGGACAGGAAATCTGTGATGCAGGATTGATAGTGGGAAGATTAAAAACCTTTCAAGAGAAAGCCTTTTTTTCTTTATTATTATTTTTATACTTTAATTTTTATTGTATTATTTTGAAATCATAATTTTTATGATTTTATATAATTTTTATTATTTATTTTTATCATTTGATATAATAATTTTTATTATTTTATTTTTATTTTCTCATTTGATCTTTACAACAATGCTATGAGGTAGGCACCCTTATTATCTTTTTTTTAAACAGATGAAGAAATTGAAGATCTGAGACATGAGGTTGCATTGCTAATAAGTGTCTGAAATGAGATTTGAATCTAGACTTATAGGTCCCCAAAGCAGGCCTCCTGGGGGGCCCTGGAATGATCCAAGGGGGTGGTAGTAGCCTCAGGTACAATTGGAGGATGTTGAATAAAAATAAAGGGGGTGGTGGAAGCACAAGGAAAGAAGAGAAGAGAAGAAAATTAAGATTATAATGATTACATTTTTTTCTAAATAAATGCACAAAGTGCAGGTTATAACTCCATCAGTGGTCAAGTCCACTGACAGGTCTTAACAAGCAAGTGTTGGCAGGTGAGTATGTGGTGCCTTGTCTTGTGCTCCTTTAGCAGCTCTTTTTATGGAACTGACCAAACAATTAATAGCCATTTACCAAATGCCTCCTATATCCCAGACATTGTGGTAGGTGACAAAAGATGAAATAATCATTGCTGTTAAGTTGGTGTCACCTTATATGGGGGAGACAGTATGTATGTATATATGTATACATAGATATACATACTTATATACACAGATGTATGTATAAGCATGTACAGATAAAAGTACAAATAAATACAAGGGACATAAAGGTAAGGTAATTAAAGAAGGAGGGTACTGTAAGCTGGGGACATGAGGAAAGGCTTCATATAGAAGTTGGCATTTGAGCTGGGTCCTGAAGAAAGTGAGGAAATGCCTTCCAAGTAGAGAAATGGCTGCTATAATGGGATGGAGATGGGAGATAAACTTCTATGTGTGAAGCACAGAGGGAAGTCCAGCTTGACTGGACTGTAGGATGTGGAAAGAGAGCCAAGGAGAGTAATGTATAATGAAGCTCTGAGGTTCAGAGCTAGGTTGTGAAGGGCATTAAATGCCAGAGATAGTAGGGTCCCATGGAGTTTATTGAGTAGGCAAGTGACACAGTCAGACCTACACTTAAGGAAAATACTTAAGTAGCTGTGTGATAGTGTGGAGAGATTTAAGGCTGGGAGCCCATTTAGGGGGTCACTGCAATAGTTCAGGTGGGAGGTGATGTGAGTGTGAGCTAGGGGGATGATTGTTGCATCCTGAGAAAGGGATGGATATGAGATGCTGTAAAGGTAGAAGTGGCAAAAATGTATAGCTGAATAGCTATAGTGAGTAAAAAAGTCTTAGGACTAAATTGTATTTATATGTGTCTTGATATAAGAGTAGACTTTTGAAGAGAAAAAACCTAATTGATTAGCTAGCAAGATTGGAGATTATCCACGCTTAGGACCTCACAAAGGCAATTCTGTGTATTAGATGAGATACCTCTGAATGTGCATTACTGTGCTTATGTTGGCATCTCAGATGCTCCATGGCAACTCAGGACCTCTGCAACTCACAGATAGAGCACTGGGCTTGGAGTAAGGAAGACCTGGGTTTGAATCTCCCTCTGATACCTGTGTGTTATATTAACCTATCTGAGACTAAGTTTCCTTATCTGAACAATGGGGATGAAAAGCAGTATGAGCTAGAGGTCATGATATTGACCTTAGAGTCAGGAAGACCTAGGTTAAGTCTTACCTCTGACATATACTTTCAGGTGACCATGGGAAAGAAGTCACTTTTCCTGTCAGTTCTTCTGCACAACTTTCTGAGACTATAAACTATAGACAAGTGGCCTAACTGTAGTAGTGAAAGGAGTTTCCACTCTTGGAGTTCCCTACATTGATGAATTATAGGTCTAGGAAAATGTATGTATTATAATAATAAAAAGTGTGGGACAGTAAAGCCCTTTATAACATTAGGTAGATGTAGGATGTTATTATGATGTGGCTTCTCTGGTTCTCTCTCCCCAGGGTTCAGCAGATACATACCTGACTATCAGTGCTAACAGAACCACCACAGGCTGTTAGGAGTTCTGACATGTCATAGTAATTGTTGAATTCCCAGAGGCAGGCACCAAGATTAAGGTTGCGGTAAAAGCGGAGGGTCTGGGCAGACCTCAGAGAAGTGTTGTACTGGTAAGGTAATGTCTCGCTGATTATATCTGTGTTCCTGGTGTATTTGGTCTGGATCTCACTGTAATCCAGGAGGTTGGAACACTTGTGATTGCCCACCCGAGTCCCATCAGGGCTGAGCGTCAGCTCAAAGTTGGACAGAGGTCGGGTGGAGATGACTGGCAGCATTCCTGAAACATGATACAACATGGTAAGCCTGGCAGCTTCAAATGAGCAAGCACATGGGGAGGGGGAGGGGAATCAGGGTCTCAGGAGAGAGATGTTTTGAGTTAGGAAGGAATTAGGGAACCTGAGTTTGTGACTCCCAGTTTCACCACTGGAGTTGTTCAGCCCTTTTTCTGTGAACTCTTTGTAACCCCATTTGGGGTTTTCTTAGCAAAGATACCAAAGTGGTTTGCCATTTCTTTCTACTCACTTGGTACAAAGCCCCTAAAAATTTATTCACTCTCCTGATAAATGGAAATTCTTGCCTGTAAAGTGGGGGGCTCTGCTACCCACTGGGATGGACCTTACCATCCAGGTGAAGTATCCTCACAGTGAGTTTGACCAGGTTGGGGTAATCACGTTCCTCTGGCCCAGTATAGCGGATCCTGGCTGAGAAAGGTTCAGCTCCGACCATTCCAGGCATATGTGGCTGACAGAGGCCTAGGGAAACATCAACTCATGAGAATGGGCATTCTGGAAAGATGAAGACAGAAACTAATGCATGCAGATTTGTTCAACCCACTGGCTTCTCTCTACATTCCACTCCTGAGGATTCTTGGTTTAGTTTGCGAATTATCTAGGCCTTCTATTTCTATTTAATTCTTGGCCAAGCCATCATTCATTAGCACCTCTGCCAGAACAGATATGCAGGTAAAGGAGAAATATTACCCCTGTAATTCTATTTCCACCTGTGATGAAAGGTTGAGAGAGAGAGAAGAGTTAGAAGCTTTGTTTAAAATGAAAACTGGAGCTAATAATGGCTATGCTAATTCTTCAATGCAGAATTGGCTCTATCAAGAGGGAACGGGAAAGACCAATTTGAATGGATTTGCTCTCATTTATTAGTAGCTTGGTGCTTTGTACATGGTAGACATTTAAAGAAAGTCTGTTGGATAGAACTGGTATCTTTGGACCACCTTGCCATTTTTCTCTTCTACCTTCTGAGGTTCTTCTATTGACCACAAAGGAATCTGTTAATATAAAGGAAAAATTTGTGATGGGAAACCATAGACAAATACGATTGCCTGTGCTCTGAAGTTCAGGCTAGAACATCAGAGTAGCTCTAAAAAGATGAAATTCAATAGAGATAAATGTAAAGTTAGGTTAAAAAAATCAGCTTCACAAGTATAAGATGAAGGTAGTATGGCTAGATAGCAGCTTGTCTGAAAAAGATCAGGGGTGGAGGGTTTAGTGCACAGCCAAGAACACTTGTGACTCCATGTTTAGCACAAAAGGTCATCCCTGTACATGTTACTCAATAATATCTTGAGGTTCCTTCCAGTCCTGTGACTTCATGAAATCACCTAAATATTCTTGTATTCACACCCAGATAGGTATTCAAATGATTGATTAGGTTGTTCCAAAAAATAACCATGAGCTTCCATTTATCTAAAGTCATTGGAAAATAGGGGTGTTCCATTTAATCAACAATTCTGGTAAAAATTTTCATCTATAAAAATGACCACACATAGGCTACCTATTTTCAAAGAAAGGTGACAGGCACAAGGTAATCTCTGACAATTTCAAGGGTGCTTCAGGGTCTTGAAGATCTTATGGCCATATGAAAATGAGTACATCGAAGATATAGATGAATTGTTAGAGTGAAATAGACAGAACCAGAAGATTAATCAACAGTAGCACTACAACAATATATGCAAATAAAAAATTAAAAAGAAGTTGAACTCTGAGTAACTGTACTGACCAGTGATGGTCCTGGAGATGAGATGATGAAACATCTACTTTTCCTTTCAGCAGAGATGTAGGAGAATAAAAATGTGGAATACTGAGGGGGTGGAGCCAAGATGCTGGAGTAGAAGGATGGACCTGCTCTAGTTCTACCCCCATAACCCATAAAATACCTGTAAAAATGACTCTAAACAAATTCTAGAGCAGCAGGAGCCACAAAACAACAGAGAAGGAGATTTCCAGCCCAAGACAGTCTGGAAAGCCAACAGGAAAGGTCTATCACACTGAGCTTGGAGTGGAGCACAGCCCAGCCGGGGCTACATGGCAAGGACAGGATTGGAGCAGGCTTCAGGGCACAGAATCACGGGCAGCAGTTGTGGTTCCCAGATTTCTCAACCTACAAATGCCAAAGGCAGCTTCAAAGGTCTGTAAGGAAGCTCTTTCACTTGGATGAGAAGGGAATGTGGTCTGGCCCTAGACCCCAGCCTCAGGGAGGTAGCAGCATCCACTTTTGGAGTCCTCAGACTAAAGACCCTGAGGGAATCGAGTGACTAATCTGGGTCTCAGTACTGAGTGGCAATCCTGGGGTGACTAGAAGTGCTGGTGGTGTCACCTTGGAGAAACTGAGAACTTACAGGTCCCTAGAGTATACTCTCCACTTGACAAAGGACTTGAAAGTCAAGTAACTGGCTGGGAAAATGCCTTAAAAAGGAAAAAAATAAGACCATAGAAGGTTACTTTCTTGGCAAAAAGGTACTTTCTCCCATCCTTTTGGATGAGGAAGAACAAAGCATACCATAAGAGGAAGACATAAAAGTCAAGGCTTCTACATCCAAAACCTCCAAAAAATATGCATTGGTTTCAGGTCATGCAAGAGGTCAACAAGGAAAATCAAGTAGAAGAGGTGGAGGAAAAATTGGGAAGAGAAATGAGATTGATGCAAGAAAATCATGAAAAATGAGTCAATAGCTTGCAAAAAGATACTCCAAAAATGCTAAAAAAAAATAACACCTTTAAATATAGACTAACCCAAATGGCAAAAGAGGTCCAAAAAGCCAATGAGGAGAAGAATGCTTTAAAAAGCAGAATGGGCTAAATGGAGAAGAAGGTTCAAAAGCTCACTGAAGAAAATAGTTCTTTCAAAATTCGAATGGAACAGATGGAAGCTAATGACTTTATGAGAAACCAAGAAATTACAAAAAAAAATCAAAAGAATGAAAAAATAGAAGACAATATGAAATATCTCACTGGAAAAACAACTGACCTGGAAAATAGATCCAGGAGAGATAATTTAAAAATTATTGGTCTACCTGAAAATCATGATGAAACAAAGAGCTTAGATATCATCTTCCAAGAAATTATCAAGGAAAACTGCCCTGATATTCTAGAAGCAGAGGGTAAAATAGGAATGGAAAGAATTCACTGATCACTGCCTGAAAGAGATCCCAAAAGGAAAACTCCTAGGAATATTGTAACCAAATTCCAGAGTTCTCAGGTCAAGGAGAAAATATTACAAGCAGCCAGAAACAAACAATTTAAGCATTGTGGAAATACAATCAGGCTAACACAGGATTTAGCAGCTTCTACACTAAGGGACTGAAGGTCTTGGAATATGATATTCCAGAGGTCAAAGGAGATAGGATTAAAATAAAGAATCACCTTCCCAGCAAAACTGAGTATAATACTTCAGTGGAAAAAATTGAATCTCAATGAAATGAAGGCCTTCTAAGTATTCTTGTTGAAAAGACCAGAGCTGAACAGAAAATTTGACTCAAATACAAGAGAAACATGAAAAGGTAAATAGGAAAGAGAAGCCTTAAGGAACTCATTAAAGTAGAACTGTTTATATTCCTATATGGAAAGATACTATTGTAACTCATGAGACCTTTTTCAGTGTTAGGATAGTTAGAGGGAATTATACACACACACACACACACACACACACACACACACACATATATATATATGTATATATATGTAGGTGAGTATGGGTATGTATGTGTGTGCATATTATATATGTGTAGCTATGTACATGGGTGTATGTGTGAATGTATACATACATATATGTAGACAGAGGGCACAGGTTGAACTGAATATGAAGGGATAATACCTAAAAAAATAAAATTTACTGTTGAATGGAATGTACTAGGAGTAAGAGAAAGAGAGAGGTAGAATGTAGCAAATCACCTCACAAAAATGACGGAAGAAAGAACTTTTACAAGTTCTTGTAAGGGAGGGAGATGAAAAGAAATAATTGAGCCTTACTCTCATGGGATTTGGCTTAAGGAGGGAATAACACACACTCAGTTGGATATGGAAATTTATTTTACCCTGCAGGAAGGCAAGGTTAAGGGGATAGGAGAGGGAAGATAATAGAAGGCACATCAAATTGGGGAAAGGAATAATCAGAAGCAAACACTATTGTGGGAGGACACATCAAGGGAGATTACGGAATAAATGAAGGGCAGGATAGGACAGAGGGAAGTGTGGTTTGCCTTTTACAACATAACTATTATGGAAGTGCTTTGCATTGTTACACATGTATGACCTACATTGAATTGCTTGTTTTCTCAATGCAGGTGAGTGGGGAAGGAGGGAGAGAATATGGAACTCAAAGCTTTAAGCGTGAATGTTAACAACTGTTTTGCCATGCAAATGGAAATTAAGCTATACAGACAATGGAGTATAGAAATCTATTCTGCCCTACAGAAAAATAGAGAGAAAGGGAGATGGAAGAAGGGTGGGTAATAGAAGGGAGGACATACTGGAGGATGGGGTGGGTGGGGTGCACACTGTCTTGGAGTGGGGGTGGAGAGAGATGGGGAGAAAATTTTGAATTCAAATTCTTGTGGAAGTGAATGTTAAGTACTGAAAATAAATAAGTTATATATATTAAAAAAAGAATGTGGAATGTTGTCTACACTATATCAGCTGGTTTTGCTTAACGGGTTGTGTGTACTTTTTTCCTTTTTTATATAAGTCAAGGTTCAGTGGTGGTGGTGGAGAGATATCCAAAAAATGATTATGATGTAAAAACAACAAAAAAATAAAGTTATGGAGTGATATTGTAGATACAGAAGATGTGGGATTGGTTTGAATCTGTGTCTGTCCAATGCTGCTTTGGTGAATAAATCCCTGACATCTTCTTTATTACTTTATTAGAGGCAAGATGGACAAGTGCACAAAACCAAAAATCTGACTTATTGGACCTTTTTCTGGATGCTTGATAAATAGGAGGTTATGATATCTCCTATATGTAGAATCTATTTGACACATACAAGATCTCAGAGAGTTCGAGGATTATAACCTCTATAATTCCCTCTTAATATGGAGCCCTGGGATTTCCTACTGCATCCTAGATTACCCTTTAGGATCTTACCACTCACCATCTTCTTTGCTGACAGTGATGACTGAACTCAGAAGCTCCAGCCCCACTTTGCCACCCGTACTAACAGCGCGTACGGCACACTGTACCCTTGACCCAGCTCGGAGGTAGATGGCGTCAAGGGTAATCGACTTGGTGTCGGTAAAGAAAGTGTTGGCATTTATTTCTTGCATGGGACTGGTGACTCCATTACCCCTGGCTGGAGCACCAATCAGCCACCGATACAGAGTCAGGGTGTCATTAATATTTTCTGCTGTGCAAATGGACCCTGTCTTTTCATAGTCTGAATATTTGGAGTTGCATGCCTAGAATGAGAAAGAAAAAGAATGGGAAAGAGAGAAGCAGTATATTCTGAATTTATATATTATCTGTATACTCATTCCTTTATAAACTAGAACTTTTTGTCAAGTTTGAGGCATATAGAGAAAAAAAATTAACAACAGATAATCCCTATTTTCTTTTTTTTAAGCTTATTTATTTTTAGTATTCAACATTTACTTCAATGGATTTTAAATTTTTCCCCATCCCTCCCCACGACAGCCTGCAATCTGACAGAGGATTAGTCCCTATTATCTAGGAGGGGCAACCAGGTGATGCAGTGGATAGAGTGCTAGGTCTGGAGTCAGGAAGAATCCTCAGACACTCACTAGCTGTGTGACCCTGGGCAAGTCATATAACCTTGTCTGCCTCAGTTTCCTCATCTGTAAAATGAGCTGGAGAAGGAAATGGCCAGTATCTTTGCCATTCAGATATAAATGAAACTAGATTATGAGATTATATTCCATTGGAGGAAAAATAAATGAAAATATACTATAAAATTAATACTAAGAAATTGGGGTGGGGTAGGCATTAGGGAAGGCCTCATAGGTAATAATATTTGAGATTAGCATATATGTGCATATAACATAAGCTATTCTATATTACAGACATTCAAAAATAAGTCACTAAAGCAATATAGAATTCCAACATAGGCACTAGAGTAAGAATATAAACTAGCCAATAAATGAAATGTCTGAAATTAACTAGGACAGACCTAATAGAAATCAGGTTATGGGTGAGTAGGAGTTTTAATAAAATGGCAAATGCAATGGAGAACATTTTCTTTAAGCAATGGATGCTTAGCCTACTGCAATGGCATCCTAAGTAGTCCTTTCCCCTTCTGATCCGGCTCCTGCCCAGCTGCCAAAATTTTATTCTTCAAGTGTAAGTCTGACCATGTCACTTCCCTATTCAATAAACTCCAGTGGCTCCGTATCGCCTCCAGGATCAAACAAATACTCCTCTGTTTGGCTTTTAAAACCCTGTACGACTTGGCCACATCCTAGGTTTCTAGCCTTATTAGACATTCCTCATTCTAAGGCCTGGCCAAGCTGAGCTTCTCTCTATTTCCCACAGGGTCGTTGTATCTCTGTCTCCATCCCTTTGCGTTGCCCAGCTCCCATGCTTGGAATGTGCCTTTTTTGCCTCTGCCTCAGATCCTTCTCTTCCTTTAAAATAGCTTAAAGAAGGCAAATCAATAAGCAATGAAAAAGTGCCTACCATGTGCCAGGCACTGGGGATACAAAGGCAAAAACAATAGCAAACCAGTCTCTGCTTTTAGACCGCAATAGGAAACCTTGCCCGACTCCCTCAAATGCCCTCTCCCTTATTACCTTTGCATTGAACCTTCTTATATCTAATTTACATTTATTTAAATTTTTATATTTAATTATATTTACTGCATATTTTTATGCATGTATATGCCACCTTCCCAACAGAATGTAAGCCTTGAGAATGGGATCTTTTTTCATACTTTGTATTTGCATCTCAAGTGCCCAATTCAGGGCCTGGCACATAGTAACGCACTTAATAAATGCTGGCCTGTTTCACTGATGGAGGCTTCTTGCACTCAGTTACGTCACATCTCCAACACTGATCAGTATGGGAAGCAAAATTAATAATAATATAATTATGATAATTGGCACTTGCAAAGCACTGCGTATTAATAACCACATTTGGGGGACCCACAGATTTTTTTAGCCCGGAGCAGGGCTCAGGGTAACAGATCCTACCGTCACACACACAACAGGGTAGCCAGCTGGGGGGCTGGGTTTCTCTTTGGCTGCAGATGTGTCACCGTACACAAGGAGTGAGACCACTTGGGGAATGGCTGGAAAGGTGACATCTGCGATGCTGTCTGCTTCTTCAACGTACACGATGGCTTTATTCATCTGAAAAATAGGATAAGAAAGACTGTTAAAGGAAAGGGAGCAGAGCTGACAAAACTAGGATCACAGGAATGATTTTCCTTAGTGTTTCATTCTAATTCTCCATTGCGCATCTGCCTGTTTTGTTGGCGTATATTGATCTGGGTGGGCTATGAGGGGCCACACTTGGTGACGCCAAGTGTTTGATGCTCATCAAAGAGTCTCCATGCCCAGGATCTCATCAGTCATCAGTATATACCATTTATTTCTTCTTGCTTATCAGAGATGGGTGCAAGAAAACTTACCCAAAGGTGACCATCAGTGGGACTTTAATTTTCAATGCCCTCCAGTCAGGAGAGAACCAGAGGACTGTGAAGTTTCCCCCAGAAATTATCTTTATTAACTTCTCTCCAGAAAAAGACCATGCCTAAAGCACCCACAATAAATAAACTCTTTTCCTTGCTCTACTGATGTTCATGGATATTAATTCTACAAGCTCCCTCAGTCACCTGTCTGAGTGATTAATAATACTTTTGGTAAAGAATTCTGGTTATGATATGGAGTTGTCCTATGGAACAGTGATTGGCACGTAGTGAACACTGAATAAATGGTGGCTGATTAATTGATTGATGGACCAGAGATTAGACTCCTTCTGCTTGGCCCCATTGGCAGAACTGAGAGTAAAGAGTGAAAGTGACAAAGAGCCTAATTTAGATTTAATAGAACAAGAAACTTTCCAAGAAGGAGAAATGGTTCGGGCCATCTTAGGGGGAAGTAGGTTTCTCTACACTGATGTGCAGAATGAGTTTAGTTTTGGAAATAACCAACGTTTTCCTTTTCCTTCTTCTCCCTCTGTATCTCTGCCTATTTCTGCCTCTGCCTCTTTCTTTCTCTTCTCAGTTTCTTTCCTTCTTCCTTCCCTTGTTCATTCATTTATTTCTTCCTTCCTCCCTGGCTTCCTTTTCCGCTCCCCCCTGGATCTACGGGGCAGCTAAGTGACTGAATGGATAGAGCACCTGGTCTAGAGTCAGGAAGATCTAAGTTCAAATCTGGCCTCAGACACTTACTAGCTATGTGAACCTTCACCCTGTTTGCCTTAGTATACTCATCTGTCAAATGAGCTAGAGAAGGAATGGCAAACCACTCTATTATCTTTGCCAAGAAAACCCCAAAGGGGGTCATGAAGACTCAGACACAGCAACATTAACTGCTGGATTCCCATTCATTTCCTTCTTCTAGTCTGTGTAAAAGGACCCAATCCAATAGGTCCACTCCTCTTGTAGAGGATCAAGTGTGCTAAAGTCCCTTTAATTCTGTGATTCTCTGAAGAACACAGAGGATGAGCTGTTACACTCAGAGTGTTTATTCCTCATATAGCTAAAATTGCTCCTTAAGTATTTTATGTATACCTGCAGGCTATGCTGAAACTAAGGATAAAAGTAGACTCCATTTTATCCCAAAACATTGATGAATGATATTATCTTAACAGGAATTCAGGTTAATAGAGTGGTCAATCAACCAACCCACCAAGCAACCAATCAGAATCATTTTAATAAATGTACCAGGCATTGTGCTAAGGTTACAAAGGAGGGCAAAAATAACCTTTTACCTTCAAGGAGATTATATTCCAATAGGAGGGACAAGGTTTATCGAAATAGGTACATAAAGATACAGAGAAGATAGAAGATAATCTTTTTTTCTTGGATCTCTGATGAAAGATAATCTCAAAGAGGAAGACTCTTCCTGTAAAAGGTGGCCTTTGGATTGAGTTTGGAAGGAAGACAGGGCAGCTAAGGTGTAGAAGTGGGAGACAGTCCAGCTAGTGCAAAAGTACAGAAAGGGACGATAGACCATCATGTGTGAGGACAAGCACGTAGGCCAGCATGACTGAACCAGAGAGCGTGTGGGAGTGAAGTGGGACTTAGACTAGACTGATAGGCAGGAATGAGGTTGTAAATGTTTGGGTTTTTTTAAAGTTTTTATTGACTAGAGGTAATAGGGAGCTATTGATTTTTCTAAACCAAGCTATCCATCACTTCTATCTCCTTACCACCTAAAACTTGGACTTCATGTGTGGAACCACCATAGGCTCTGACTGGTGAGATTTCATTTCATTTTTGCCTAGGTTAGTCTTCCATTTCACTTTCAGGTCACCCCCCTCCCCCTTCCCAGCTGCCCTTTATGTGTGGTTTTTTCCTCAGAATGCAAATCTCACGAAGGTAGGATCTGTTTTGTTGATTCGTTGTATCCTTATCAATTAAAACATCCTGAGAGCTTGATAAATGCTATCTATCTAATTGATTACAGGCGGCAGTGATATGATCAGATCTACGCTTTGGGAAAATCACTTTGGCAGCTGAGTGGAACATGGATTGGAGGGAGGAGAGTAGGTAGTGATATCATAAATTAGAAAGTTGTTGGTAACAGCTGATGGGTAAGGGCCAGAACTAGCATGGTAGCTGTGCACCTTGAGAGAAGGGATACAGTAGTAGAGATTTTGTGATGGTAGAAATGACAAAATTTGGTACCTGACTGAATGTCTGGGATGAGCGAGAGTGAGGAATTTAAGATGATATCAAAGTTGTGAACCTCAGTTATCATATCTACTATACAGGGATCCCATCTTTTCAAAGAATTAAAAGACAACTATATATATATGCATATATACACACATATACACATGCATATATATATTCAATGGTAAAATTTTCCTAGACATAATGTACTCATTATAATGTTTCTCCCACAACCCTATAATGGCAACAATTAAGGCATGAGCTGCTGTTTCTCTTATAGGGTGCAGAGATGAATGGATCAGTTTGATTGGTTTGGGGGAAGCCAGAAGTTGAAAAATGCCTCAGTATTTTAATGACCAAAGGGTTAGTGTGTGATTTGCCAAACTAGAGTTTTAGAAGGTTGCAATAACCTGTATCTCTGCCACCATATTTTCATCTGGTTTCAGGTGAACTGTCAATGCTTCTCTCATTTCCCTCACTCCATCATATAAGACTTCGATTTCTACAAAGTGTTCAGTTTCTCCTTCCTTGAATTCAATATCTGAAAGGGAGAACAAAAGGAAAACACAATTAATATCTATTCCAAGCCCCCTCTCTCTTCCAATAAGCCTGGTCTATTCATAACATATAGGAATTGATTTAAAACATTTGGGAAACTGAGGTACAGAAAGGTGAAGCAGTCTGTTGAGTTCATACAGTCAGGTAGTAGTAGACTTGGGACTAAAATTCCTAGACCAGTCCCAATACCAATTCCAGTTCCATTGAAGGTCTATTATTTCCTCCTTTTTTGCCTTAGAATTCATTACTGCTTAGCAGTGGTGGGGAGACTAAGGGGCAGTTACAGGAATCAGGCATGAAGTGGGGTACGTAAGTTATCTGCCTGATGCCTTCCAAAGGGCGGTGAACTGTAGATCAGAACATCTGGGTTTCAGTCTTGCTTCTGACATTCACTGACTGTGAAATTTATCTGTCAAAAGAGGGATAGAGAGGCAACATGGCATAAAGAATGAATCCAACCTCTGAATGAGAAAGGCACTTTCTGCCTCAGTTTCCTCATGGGAATAATAAGAGCAGCTACCTAAGGTCCTCCTGAGGATAAAATGAGATCATATTTGTAATCTGTTTTGAAAACCTTAAAGCACTATATAAATGTTGTTGTTAATATTTGTATTATTATTTCTAGCTCTGTAACCTTGGGCAAGTCACTTAACTGCTCAGAGCCTCTGGTGCCTCTATAATTACTCTAATCAGCTTCTGAGCAGGTGTTGATTTGCATTGGTAGAAGGTGGGAGTTTCCTCACTTGGGAGTTCCCTATACCACTGAAAGCATAGATAGAATTGAAAAAATCAAAGCAGGAGGGTACTTGTGTTACCTATTTTATAGTGTTGTTGTAAGCCTTAAAGTACTCTAGAATGTGAGTTATGGTTGCCAGTTCTAGGGCCAGCATTCACTGTATAAAATGAAATCTTGACATGACATGTAGAATTGATTTAATTAAACATCTTTTTTTTGAAAACTTGCTTGACCTCTCGGGCTCGGTTTTCCCACTGAGAAAACAAAGAGGTTGACCTAGATGACCGTTAAGGTCCTTTATGTCTTTAAGTCTTTGATCTTATTATGAACATTATTATTATATTTTTATAATTTATCATTAATGATAAATTAATATAATTAGATTATGTATCATATTATATATCATTATATTGTATATTATCATTATATTATTGTCATTTATCATTAATGACAATTTAATTAATATCATTACATTACTTTATGATACTTTATGTTATGCTATGTTATATATATATATAAATATATATATACTTTATGTTATATATATGTTATGGTATCATTCTTCTTAAAGAAATTCAAGGAATCAAAAGGGCAGAGGTGAGGAGAGAAAGTATGACAGTTGTGAGGAGAGCCAGAGAAAAGACATGGGGAAGGAGAGGGAGTGTCCTTGTGTAGCTGAACCTTTGAGGGAACGAAGGAGGGGACTGATTTCTATTCATCCTTGTATTATTAATGACCCAAGCATGCCTTGTGAGAATGTTTGACTTGTTTTCTCACCTTTTGACACAGGGTTGTAGTCTTCTCCGGAGGTTGCTGAGCCATCCTTTGTGTGGGTCCTCACCACTGACACTTTGGAGGTGTCTCCCAGGCGCACCACTGGAATTCTTAGCACAGCAGTATCCCCAGGATGCTGAGGCTCCTGGACACTGTACTTGGCTTTGGAGAACTTGATCACTGGCTCTGGAAAGGCAGTGACAAGACTCTTACTCCCCACTTGTAGAGGCTCACCTTAGAGCAAGAAGCTGATCCAAAGCTTAGGCACCAGAAATGCAAAGAGGATATAAAAATCTGTCTTTTAGTTCCCATCATAGCTTTTAAGTCTAGGAATTTTGCAAAGTACTTGCAGATATTTTTCATCAGATTCAAGGCTACCAATTTCTAACTCTTGAATTAACTTCTGGGTGGAGTTAAGGGCCATGATTTTCTTGATTAATGCAGTACATTTGGGAAAGGCTACCATGATGACTGCTTGCCTCCTTGTTGTAAGTGATAGCCTGCATGTTATCAGATTTTTACTAGATCGTTCTATGGCTTCTACAGTAGTAGTGTGTTGATTTTAGGAAGTAGCTGTCTAATAACCAGGCTAGCCTATTTCAAGCAATCTCACTGAATATAATGTGATTGCTCTAGATTACTCCATGGCAACTGTGACAAAATCATCTGATTGTCGTAGGTAAATGGATCTGTGTATTTGATTTCACTTGATTTGTTCAACTTCAAACATCATTGAGGTCTTCTTCTACATAAATTAGCTTGCTAGGTGCAGTTGGGAAACATTTCAGTGTGAAAATCTGTAGAAATCCTTGCTCCCTTGAATGAACTGAAATAATTTTCTCAACAAAAATGGAAATGATGTCCATTTTTGATTATATTTTTTGGATTTAGGAAAACCTCTGACCAAATACTTACAGCTTGGCAGTACTCTAATGTCTGGGGCGGATAACAATTAAATTCACGATCTACAAAAGTAGTAAGATGCTAAAAACTCACTGTCTTCCTCATCCTTGATCCTGATAACCATCTCTTTTTGCTCTCCAACTGAGGCACCAAAGGCAGAACTGCTTTTTGGGGAGCCAAGTAGAAGCCTGAATTCTTCATCTTCTTCATAAATGGAATCATCCTCTAAGGTCACCACACAGGTTTTCTCTGTCTCTCCTGCACAAAGCCAAAAGAGAAGGAAACAGCTGCATGAAATGCCATCAAAGGTATACAATGTAAGTAATTGAGCACTACTCAAGATAACATGTTAATAAATTTGGAGCACTTTGAAAAGTCCAATTACCTTAGCGATCTCAGCAGCTTGTGGGTACATTTGTTAAACAGTTGTTCAAGTAACTTCTTCAATGTAATGATAATAAAAACTAGTGTTTATAGAGAGCTTTAATGTTTTCAAAACAAATGTTAACTCATGATGCTTACAACAACTCCATCAGGCTGATGCTATTATCCCCATTTTACAGGTGAGGAAACTGAGGCAAAGAGCAGTTCAGTCACTTTCTCAGAGTCACACAGCTAAATCAGCGTCTGCAGCAAGATTCAAGCTCAGGTCTTTCTGACTCCAAGTCTTGGGCTACCTAGCCTCAGGCTGGGCTACCACATGTCTCAAAATGGCAGTGATGTAGGGGATCTTGGACACAGGGTTGTCAATTTAGTTAACCATGGCAGGCAGTGTAAGACCTTCTTAGTGGGGTGGACTTACTAAGTAGCCTGAAAGGCCTGTTTCTGAGTCCTGGTTTAGCCAATTGTCAGCTTGGGTTAACCAATAACATGCCTGGGCCTTAGTTTCCTCATTTATAGAATGAGATAGTTGGACCATGAGTTGTAATGCTTTATTTAAATTTAGTGTGATTATATCCCTATAGAGGCTCTGGTTGATTTGGCAATCACTGCTGCAGGGCATGGGGGCTCAACCCATGATTCTGCCTTTCTAACACCATGGCCACATCGTGATCACCAAGAACAATGCTGAAAATCTGTGTGTGTGTTTGTTCTTCGTTGTCAAAGAAGACCATACCATCAGAGAAATGATGACATGACTTGCACTTGACTTTGTTCTGAGTGAGGGAGAGCTGTGCAGGTCACCAGCCTCACTTCTCCTCCAGAGTCATGTGAATCCAGTGACCAGATATTCATAAGGATGACTGGAGATGACCCAGGATGAGGCAATTGGGGTTAAGTGACTTGCCCAAGGTCACACAGCTAGTGAGTGTCAAGTGTCTGAGTTAAGATTTGAACTCAGGTCCTCCTGACTCTTGCACTGGTGCTCTGTCCACTGCACCACCTAGCTGCCCCTGCTGAAAATCTAGTGACAAGAGGGACGTAAATATACATATATATTTTTTTCTCTAATAATTTCATAATTGAGAAAGCTTGTTCTGGAGTGGCAGAACTTTTAGCACTAGATTATTTCCACCTCACTTCTGAAATCTTTTGCTGATGTATTTTTGCCACAATGAGCATTTATGTTGATTGCTTTCAGAATACCTTACAGAACAGGGTCAATCCAGCATGAATGGCTAAGTCCATCCAGACTTTTCTTTGCAATCTGTCTTCTATGTTCCCCTCTGACGTGTGGGGCAGTGGAAAGAGTGGTGGACAGAGGACCTGTGTCCTAATCCTGGCTCTGTGTGACTGAGTAAGCCATTGATGATCTCTGGGTTACAGTGTCTGCATTTGTAAAATGAAGGTGTTTGACTGGATGACTGATAAGAACCCTTTAACCTAAATCTGTGGTCCTATAATTCTATTATAACAATAGCTAGCATTTCATATACGGCTTTAAGGTCTGAAAAGGGCTTTACAACCATTATCTCACAATGATTTTATTATCTTGTCTTACAGGTGGGGAAACTGAGACAGAGAGATTTTTATAAGTGAATTGCGCAGGGTCACACAACTAGGAAGTATCTCAGGCAGGTTTTGAACTCAATTTCTTCCATACTCCAGGTATCACCTAGCATCCTGCATCACCTAGCAGCCTCTGTTACAAGAATTAGATTCTTGGACTCAGACATAGGGTTTAAACCCAGATCCTTTTCTTCCATATACAATGTCTTTGTGCTCTTTCCATTAGACTCTGCTGCTTGACTTACTCTTTTATAGTGACCTTCCCCATCATTGAATAAAAATGTCAGAGATAGAAGGGACCATAGGAATCATTTAACCCCCTTATTTTATAGATGAAAAAATAGAGGCCCAGAGAAGAAAAGTAGCATTATAAGACTATAGATTTAGAGCTGGAAGCATCCTTATTTCCATTTAATTCAACTCTTTAATTCTACAGATGAGGAAAATGAGGCCCCCATAGGTGAAGCGATTTGCCCAAGGTCACACAGAGCGTTAAGGAGCAGGGCTGAGATTCGAACCCACGTAATCTGATTCCAAATCTGGCATTGTTTCTGTTGGACCATATTTTTGTTCCTCTCTCAGTCCCCTCTTTTTAATTCTTTTTACCCACCTCCATTTCCTCTCCACCCAAGAGAAGAGTGCTTAAAGAGTGCTTAGCTTCTCTTCAGTATTTCCTCCATCTTCTTCTACTTTGTCTTCCCATAGTCCCCCACCTTCTCTTACTGTCTTCTCAGCACTACTCAGCACCCCAAAAGGGTCCCAACTCCCATCCTTTCAGAATGCCCCATATTCACCTTTCCTCATCTTCTCAGCACCTCACCATGGTTCTACTGGTACTTATCAGAATGCCTCGGAAACCCTGTCTCCCAACCCTTTAGCACTTTCCTATTTCCCTATCTCCAATCATCCTGATGAATATTGGGTCATTGGATCCAGATGACTCTGGAGGAGAATTGAGGCTGGTGACCTTGCACAGCCCTCCCTCACTCAAAACAAAGTCAACTACAAGTCATGTCATCATTCTCTGATTGCATGGTCTTCTTCAGCAACGAAGGACGAACACAACTCTTCCCCTCCCATGATCTGAATGAGAAAATTTTTATCGAGTTACATGCAACACATAACACTATACCCACATGCCCATGGGATAATTGGGTGGCTTTAGGTTATCTCCCACTTTTAACATGGAAAAGTTATCCCGAATTGGAAATAAAATGTTGACCAAAAAAACGCCCTCTCCCAACCAGAATTATACAGGACATTTTTTCACTAGAGCAGAAAGCCCTTTTAAAACCCTTTCAAACACACGTCTTTGTTCATTTTTATTGTCTCCCTTCAAGATAAGAAGCAGCTGGTTGGGTAAGTTTTTCTTTCTCAACTCCAGTTCCACTCAAATTCATGGTCCTGGGATAAACTGAAATGTTGAGAAACTAGAAACAAATCCTATAATTTTTTCTTGATGGGAGTTATGAGGAGAAAAGAAATCAAAGAAGTGATAGCTTTGTTCAACTTTACCTGCCCTGGAACCTCATCACATACATATCATCTGCCCTACTTCAAAAAAATCCTTAAGATTGATTATTTTGTGTTTGCCTCAGGTTAACATATGTGGCTCCATAAACTCTTTTCTGGCTAAAGTCATTATTTTTTCACCATTCCCTTTCCACTATCATTTTTGCCCTGGAAGGGTCCCCTTGGACATTTATAATTTAGCCATGGTGTGAGCGTTCACATCATCAGCTGAGTAATGTTGACATTCTCTTTGATCTCTCATTTCCCCTCATTTCAACTCACCAGCTGCCAAAATCTACACAGATATGTGGAAGGGATATTCTCAAAAAACAGGTCTGACTGCGTTCCCCTTCCTACTCCGTAACCTTCAGTGACTCCTTATTATCTCCTCTTTTTGGAATTTAAAACCTTTACTGAACCAGCCCCTTTCAACCTTCACAGTCTTCTTTATTTTGACTCTCTTTATGCATTCTAGGATTCAGACATATTGGGCCTATTACTTTTCCTTTTTCCCTAGGTATGGAATGCTATCCCTCTCAATCTCTTTCTCTTAGAATCTATGGTTTCCTTTTAGACTCAGCTTAAGCAATATTTTTGCCTTTCTTAGTACTCCCAGATGCTAGTGTCATTACTTCTCAGGTGACTTTCCATCTACTCTGCATTTATTTTGCATATTCTAATTTGTTTATGTTCTCTCCTCTATTAGAATGTAATCTCCTTGAGTTCAAGGGCTATCCTTGCTTTTTCTTTGTGGTCTCAACACTTAGCACAATTCCTAGTACATAGTAATTGCTTAATAAATAAATGCTTTTTGAGTTACTGATCTTTATCTAATTTTTTTAAATTTCCATTTTTTTGTTTTATAATACAAAATTGTGTTTTTTTGGGAGCTTATAAGTATATAAGTACAGCAGTATGAGTGTTTAACATAGATAAGTAAACATGCATTTACTGGTGATGAATGCTCAAAATTGTTTTACTGAAAGAGATACACAATTAAAAAAGTTTGGAGACCACCTTTATAGATTAGCTTCCAACAACATTTATATTTGTGCATATGAAAGATATTAAAACCTACATTTATATATTTTTATGTACTGATTATGCAGAATATTTATTATATAATTTTATTTATTATCTATAATTAATGCATAGATTATATATGTGCATTTGGACAGCTAGGTGGCACAGTGGATAGAGTGTCAGACTTGAATTCAGGAAGACTCCTCTTTGTGAGTTCAAATCTGGCCTCAGACACTTAGCGCTGTGTCACTTTGGGCAAATCACTTAACCCTATTAACCTCAGATTCTTCATCTACAAAATGAGCTAGAGAAGGAAATGACAAACTATTCTAATATCTTTGCCAAGAAGATCCCAAATAGGGTCCTGAAAAGTTGGATATGACTGAAACAACTGAATGACAACAATATGTACATTTATACATACATGCATGCACATGTTTATACACACATATATACACATATACATATGTATATGTGCGTATATCTATACATGTCTATATCTATATAAATATCCATATCTATCTATCTATCTATCTATCTATCTATCTATCTATCTATCTATCTATCTATCTATCTATCTATCTATCTATCCTCCTCTTCCCCCTTACTTTGATATTCAATATTCAATACCTTAGTATAGAGCAGCTACTCTGTGCTACTTCTGAGATCCAAGTGAACTCAGAGTTCTTACCTGGAAGAAAAATGACAGTGGAGTCATCTGTGTTGGGCCTTTCCTTGTAGTCAACGGCCACCTGTGCAGAGCCCTGGCGAGTGTAGCAGCGTACTGTGGAGTTGTGGCTAATGTCTCCATTTCGGTAGATGATGGCTCTGACTTGTCCATCTCTTTCATTTCCCAAGTAGAATGACTTCTTGAATTGGACCTTGGGTACTGGAAGAGAACATCCCAAACCTTTTTATTTAGAGGCTACACCAGTCTTTTCAAGTCACCAAGAGAACTTCAACATTTCATGAGTTTTTTATGCCTTAAAAATGTAAGAATATCAGTAGAATGTAAGCACTTGGAAGGCAGATACATTTTTATTTCTGGTTTTATGTTTCTGGTACCTAACACTGTGTCTGGCACACAATATAGACAATAAATATTTGTTGAAATGAAACAATCTTGTGAAACGACATTAAAAGAAATGAATTCTATAGTCTCCCTGTCATCCCCGGTACAGGGAGAAAGGGCAGAATTTGGAGTCAGAGGATCTGACTTCAAATCAAGCTCTGCTATTTGACATTTATGTGAATTTGGGAGAATCACTCGACCTCTCTGGGCTTCATCTATTCTACATGTCACATTCCTTATTTCCTTTCTGTGTCTCTGATAATAGTAATAGTATATAATATATTATATTATGATATATTAATATAATATTCATATTATAAAATAATATAATTCATGTACATATATGTGTATCTATACATGTGTATATAAATATATATGTGTATCTATACATATTTGTATAAAGATACATATGTGTATATATACACATATACATATATACATATATATATAAATAATCTGATAATAAAGTTCCCTGTGTTTGAAATGCACTCCCTCTACCTACCACCCCTTGGAAGTCCTAGCTTCTTTTAGGTTCCAGGTTGAATACTGCCTCATTTCCTCATAACCCCTCCCTCAGAATCTAGTACCTCCTTCCCCAATTACCTTGGGTTTACTTTGTTTCCATATGACACAACTATGCATGTCCATGTTGTTTCCTCCAAAGAGAATATAAGTTCCTTGAGGGCAGGGACTGCTTTATTTTTGTTTTTGTATCTAGTATCTAGGACAGTTGCTTGGCACTCAATCCGTGTTTGTTGGTTATTTGATTGCTCTGGAAAATGAAGGAGCTGGACTAGATTTTCTAAAGTGTCCTCCAGATCTAAATCTGTGACCTTATGAGCCATGATTTCTCAGGAGGAAATACGGCATATTTTGGAGAACTGTCTTTTATCCCATCTTTTATAGGACACCTCTTTCAGCCACGCTTAATTCTGGTGTCTTCCCTCTGTTAATTATTTCCTTTCTATCCTACCTATAGATCATTTGTATATTTTGTTTGCATGCTATCTCTCTCTTAAATGGTGAACTCGTTGAGGGCAGAGACCATCCGATGCCCTTTTTTGTAACCCTAGTGCTTAGCATGGTGTCTGGAATGTTGGTACTTAATAAACATTGATTGATTGGAGAGGCATTTTTCTTCCTTCAGACTATGACAAATCTAATCAATAATAATAGCAAAACAGCAATAATTGAATTCATGAAATTATTTACTTATGTTTTCCAGTTTCCTAAGCATTTAGCATAACTTTGTAAGCTGTGATTTCTTTGAGGGTGGAAATGTCCACCACTATAGTGTCTCTATATAAATGAATTTGTGAAGGGTCTGTGATATTATCAGCATGGGTGACTTTGGGAAAGGGAATTTCCATCACCATGGAAGATCCCAGACTGTACCTAGTCTATGATTTAAAGTGCTTAGGGAATTATCTGAGTCCCATAGAGGTGAACTGATTTGCTCAGGTTCACATGTTTAGTCAACGTCAGAGGACAAGCTTTCTGACCACCAAGGTAGCACTAGATGCCTTCAAAGATATGCAGTTTCATCAGTGAGAGTCCTCCCTGTAATGAGGCAGATTAGAACCCTTGTGAGACAAAAAGAATTCAACATAAAGTTAAAGTAACTGATTTAAAGTCAGGGAGACCTGGGTTCAAATACGATCTGAGGCACTATCAACTGTGTGACCACAGATGGGTCACTTAATGTCTCTGTGCCTTGGTTTCCTCCTCTGTAAAATGAGAGGACTGGATTCAATGGCCTCTAAGAGAATTGTGGGCAGAATTTTGCTACCAGGGACTGACCTGCTGATGACCTCCAGATTTTAGAAATAGGGTTCTCAGATGGAATATGTGTTATATCACTGGGCGCACGCCCAAAGTTAGCATGGTAGGACCTGCCAGAGCTCAAGATGTGCCAAAGATAACTCTTCAGAACCCAGGACTACCTCCATGTGTGAGGGCACAACTTCTGTGGAATATACCTACTGACACACCTACTTGCTCATACATATACACACCCACATTAGTACATTGTCACATCAGTGCATAAAAATAATAGTAGGCCCATCCATTAGCCAGACATATTTTGTTCTAACCCAAGTGATATCTCTGTTACTTTTGGATGAATTGTTAAAAAAACAAAATAAAACCCAATGATAATGTTTTCTGCTTACTGTCTGTGATGGTGTCATTGATGATAATGGTAGTTTTTCTAGGTTCCCCAAGCGCTGAGTCCGTGGGCATGTGGAGAACCAACTCAAACTTCTCTGGACCCTCCAACACAGGTTGCCCCAGGTCATCCAGGATGGTCACATGGAAAGTCTTCATGTTCACTCCAGGAGCGAAGTCAAGGTTTTGGGTTATACCAATATAATCCATGCCAGCTACCAGTAAAACGAGAATCATGAGTGAGGTTGAAGTGTTTATTGAAATTAATGTTCTTTCTGAGAAAGGCAAATAGCCTCCCAATGCCTACCATTCTTTTCTGCATCCAAATCCCTTGGAATAATATTTCATTCCCTGGAGTCACCTCCTGGGGAAGGTGACTCACCAGGTTCTATGAGATTTTCAAGGACTGTACAAAGATATCCTCCTCATCAGTGTGGTTAAGTCCTATCATGTTACAAGCATCACTACAAACTCTTATTGATGGGAGCAGAGGCTCTGCAGGCAACTTTCATGTGAAATTAAAAGCTTTTCCTTTTGATATTTGGTAACCCTTCGATGATCTATTATGCATTTTATTTGATAGAATTTCCATCACTCCCCTTTATCAGGCTTCTGGCTTAATATTTCAAAATTCAACTCATTTTGATTTTGCCTCTGCAATCTAGACCATTCCTCAGCCAAGCTGTTATTAATCATTTTGTAATTTGTCCCATCTGATCTAGGTAGCTTTTCTATTAGTAATTAAAATAGGTATCAAGTCATTGCATCAAGGAAAAACAGATACTAACAAAATAGTGATAGGGAAAATGAGCTACCAAAAATATCCTTCATCAAAACATTTCTAAACTCAAACCTGTAGTTGTTGGTTCCCCTAAGGCTGTGTGATCCATTGGACAGGACTTAGAGTCTTGAGGTATGGGTTCAGGTCTTGTCTCTGGGTGTAGCTGGGTGACTGTGAGCAAGTCATTTGACCCTGTGAGTCTCAGTGAATAATTGAGAACTATTAATCTCTACTATTTCCCTTAATTCACATAATTTTATAGCAAGAAAGGATCTTAGAGGCCATTGAGTTCAGCCCTCTCATTTTACAGAGGAGGAAACTGAGGCACAGAGACATTATTTGGCCCATCTGTGCTAGAAAGTGCCTGAGGTGGGATTTGAACCTGGGTCTTCTTGACTTTAAATCAGTAACTTTAACTTTATCCATGTAAGCTCTTGCTATGAGACAACCATTACTAACAGATTTTTCTTGCCCTTCTGTCTCATTATTTGTATTCAGGTTTTCAAGTGAACTATGAATTGAAACTCCTCCCTAGAGGAGTAAACAGGGTCTCTGATTAATTATAGGGTTCAGGAATTAAAGGTTTTATTTGAATGACTGTGGATCTCACCTAAATTTCATTGCCTTCACAACAGTCCTATGGAGGACTCTCTTAACTCACATTTCATGTTTCCCTATAATAGGCTAACTTCCTCACACCACCATAAGAAGTTAACTTTGCGTGTTCTCTCCATGTCTAGGATGCTCATTTCCCTCAGTGTCACCTTCTGACTTCCCTGTTTTTCTTGAAAACTCAGGTAAAATCTCATCTTCTGTAAGAAGCCTTTTCCAATTTCCCTTAATTTTAATTCCTTCCTTCTGAAATAATCTCCAATATATCCTGAAGGTATCAAAGCTCAGCCCAGGGACCATCTTTTATCCTAGGTCTTTCCTGTTAGTGGGCTTCCCCCCCTGCTCTTACATGACTCTTATGTGATAATTACTCAGTCTTTACTTTGTATGCTCCTTGTATTGACTCATCTGTGTCTGTATTGCTCACCCCTGCTCCCAGTACGATTTAGACTCCTTAAGTTTAGGGGCTGTTTCATTTTTTGTCTTCCCATTCCCAGTACCTATCCCAGTAGTTTGCACATATTAGGTGTTCAATAAATGCTCACTGGATGAATGAATCCTTATTGTGGAACACACAGTTGGTTAAGCCCTAGAAAGGCTATTCCTGTTCAGGCTGACAGGTGTAGCTGATGCAGGGGATCCTATCTTGACCACACGAGCATGTTGGTGTAGGGATGAGGAGAGCGGGGCATGTCAGTAGCCATCGCAACAAAAAGACAAATAAGTCAAACAAGTGGTCAATTCCAAATATTTACTGTATTTGATTTTTGTTTCTTCTTAGCTGGCTTGGTCTGAATATCTGTCCCTGTGCTTGACTTTCACACGTGTTTTGGCTCCATGGTCGCTTTATTACCAATCTGACTTCATTCATTCATCCAGTTATTCTTTCAATTAATTTATTTACTTATTCATCCATTCATCTATCTATTTATTTTGGTTATGCTGGTTTATTTCCCAATTTGACCTTCTCTTCTATACCACTATACTGTATACTACAATCTCTCCCTGTTAATGGGAGAATTAATGTGTGGGTTTTTAATTTAGATCTTTGAAGTAAAGGGCTTTTCCATCACGTACTATTTTTTTTTAAGAAGGAAGAAGCAGAATTGGATTATTCAATTTGATTAAACAAATATTTATTAATTAGAGCTTTGTGATGCTCATGGGTAACATACAGGTTTGAACCAGGACTTCCCCTTTCCAGTCCAATGTTTGCCTTATTCCTATATGAAGCTCAGAGGATAGGTGACTTACCCATCCCCACACTGGCTTTGAATTTAGATCCCCCTGATTCCAAGTTCTTTATTCTTTGCACTTTGCTTGCATGGTCCACGAAGATTCAGCATGCTATCTCTGGCCAAGTTGTTGAGCCCGTGCAAAAGGCTGAATATTTTGTTATTATTTTTTACATGTTCCTTTCTTTTTCCACTGGACTCCCTTCCCCTTTGAATGTTTTCTCTCACCTTCTGCGGACAATGGCTCCGTCTTCCTTGACTGAATGGTGACTGTGGCTTGTTTGGAAAGGTCAGTCCCCTTTCTCCATACACAAACTTCCACAAAACCGGCACTTTCATCAACATGATATTCAGTGTTCCCAAAATACAGGGCAGGTTCTGGAGAGACAGGGGAGAGAAAATGGGTATGTTTCAATCCTGCAAATTTACTGTGGCCTCTGAACTAGATGCTGCAGGTGGTGATTCTGAGCATAGATCCCAACTGCAGGCTGGCAGTACTTGTCCCAGGTTCTGCTTTACATACTGTGACTATTAGGTGGAATTTTTAAAAAATGGATGAAATATCACTTGCTATTTTTGTATTTCCATAAGACACCAGGTGATGAAACCAAGATAATATGTCATTTTTTTTGTTTTAATGAGCTTGTCCTTTTAAAGAAAAAAATTAGTTCTTTCTGTACTGGAAAGATCCCTGGGGGAAATGGCTAAAATGGCTATAAATCTCCAAACCTAGCAATTCTTTGTAGAATGATAGGAAAGGGAATGTATAGAGATATCTAAGGGGAAAATCTCTCCTTATTACTGGGAGAATTATTATATGGGGTTTTAATTTAGGTCGTTGAAGTAAAGGGGTTTTCCATCATGCACTATTTTTTTAAGAAGGATAAAGAAGAATTGGATTATTCAGTTTGATTAAACAAATATTTATTAAGTAGAGTTTTGTGCTGCTCATAGGTAAGATACAAGTTTGGATGAGACTAAGTCTCTCCTCTAATGGAGCTTATAGCCACATGAATGACTGAATTTTTAAAATGTGTTTAGTAAGCACCTGCTCATTATTGTGTTTGAGACTGAGAAGGGACCTTAACAGTCATTAAACTCATATACAACAGCAATCTCTACTACGACATATCTATACCATACTATATATGCAATATTATACTATTTATACAATCTCTACTATAGCATATCACCCACTCTTTGTTCAAAGACCTCCAAGGCAACAGGCAACCATCACCCTCCTGTCAGCTCAGGGAATTTTTGGAAAGTTTGAATTGTTAGGAAGTATTTTCTCCCCCCAATATCAAGTCTCAATTTGTGCCTTTGCAAATCCCATCCATTGTTTCTAGTTCTGTCTCCTGGTGTGAAGTAAATTAAATGCCATTCCTTCTGCACATGACAGCCAATCACATACGTAGGATCAACTACCATGTCATGAAAACAGAAAGAAACTATCTCATAATTAAGATAAACGGAGCCATGCTCTATAGGAGAGCTTTTTAACTTTGTCTATGTGTTATGGATGCCTTTGCTGTTTGATAAATTGCATGAATCCCTTCTCAGGAAAAAATGTTTTTAAATGGATAAAATAAGATATGAAGGATTACAAAGAAAATGAAAGCTTAGGAAAATAGAGACACAACTTTTTCCCATCCAAATTCATGAAGTTCCTAAAATCCTTGTTTCCCAGGTTAAGAACCCCTGATGGAGAGTGCATAAAAATTCCTGAGGCAGACCCTCTGGGCCAGGGGTGGGGAACCTACAGCCTTGAGGCCACATATGGTCCTCTAGCTCCACAAGTGCAGCTCTTTGAATCCACTCCTGCTCTGGGCTGATTTGTGTTAAAAAATAATAAAGCCAGAATTGGGTCTGGGAATTTGTTCAAAAGCTCTCATTCATGGGTGACACCTTGGTTACTGTTATGTCCACAGAACTGAGTTGATTAACTTGAGAGAAGTTGGCCCTTCCTCCCCAGATCTCATCCACACTTTCTCTTTTCCCCAACCCCCACGCTGGAAAACAAAAAGAAAATCCTTGTAACGAATATGCCTGACCAATCAAAACAAATTCCTAATTTGGCCATGTTCTCAAAAATATGTGTCTCATTATTCTGTAAGTTCAATCCATCATCTCTCTCAGGAGTCACCTGTGTCATTACATCATCAGTCCTCAGGGGGAAGGTGAACTTGATGTCTGTGCCAGCTGTCATGAAAGTCAAACTATGGGTGAGAGGGCAGTGGGGAGCACAAGACCTGGTGTGGGGAAGAAGGCCTTGCTATTCTGTGCTTTCGACTTTTCTATTCTGTGCTTTTCTATTTTAGGGGGAATTTTCTATTTTTATTGATATTCTATGTTTTTATGTTATTTTCATATTTGAATATATTCTTGCCCCTTTCCTTCTTGACAAATATTTTTAGAAGGGAAAGAGCATTTGACATAACCAAGCAACATATCAATCCTGTCTTATAGAATATGCAGTAGCTCATTCCCGTAGCTCCCCACCTCCCCAAAGAAGGGAGGTAATTGCATTTTCTCAGCTCTTTTACAGAATCATATAATCCATAGTGTTCAGTTTCATTCCTTTACGTTAAGTCAACATGCATTTATTAAGCACTTACTATGGTCTAGGCCCTGAGCTAAATGCTAGTAACACAAATATAAGCAAAAAAAAAAAAGTCCCTGACCTCTATGAGCTTATGTTCTGTATCCTTTCCCGTTAACTCTTGAAAGAGTGACTTTTGGTTATTATAATTGCCTGCTGTTAGCTCTGTTTCATTGTTCTTTCCAGCAAATTCTTGACTGATCGTTTGGTCCATTGGCCCAAATAAGAGACAGCGTAGCCTAGTGAATAGAGTGGTGGGCTTGGACTCAGGAAGATCTGGCTTTATTTCCTGCCTCAGACATTAACTGTACATAGCCTTGGTCCCATGTCCCATGCTCTTTTCTGCCTCCACGCTCTGTCCTTCCATTCACCTAATCAATGGTTACTTTTGAATTGTGTCATAGTGGTAAGAGAATTGGAATTAGAGTCAGGTGACCTGAGTTCATCTTGGGTTAGCATTTCCTTACTTGTGTGGTGTGGACAAGTCACTTAAAGATGGGGTCTTCTTGACAAAGAGAATAGAGTGGTTTACCATTTCCTTCTCTAGCTCATTTTAAAGATAATGAAACTGAGGCAAACTGGGTTAAGTGGCACAGGTCCAGTTCTCTATCCACTATACCATCTAGCTGCCCCAGGTACTGGGTGTTTGACTCAGGGCAAGTCACAGCTAGTATATATATCAGAGTTAGGACTTGAATGCAGGTCTCTTTGACTATCCAGTATATCAGGGTGCTCTTTATATAGAAATCCTAGGAACTTGGCAAGTAAATGTTCTCATTTCTGAGCTTCTCTTTGGCTAGTCCTTTCTCTCCACCCTTTGAGCCTCAGCATCTACATCTGTGAAATGGGGATAAGGATGCCAATTTCACAGTATTGCTGTAGAAATTAATGTAAATCATTTTGAAAACTTTAATGCACTATAGAAAGGTCAATTGGTTATTCCACAATCAAGTTCAAGAAGGTCGATTACAGTGTCCTTACAAGAAGTGAAAGAGACTGATACCACAATTGTCAAAACTAGGGAATGCCTTTGGTCTGAGTCCTCTGATGTTGATAAAAGTCTTCAGTCCACAGGCCACAAAATGATTTGTGAGAATCGGAACAAGATAGATCTTAGTTATATTTCCAAATGTAATTTTTAATTCATTAAGTTAATTATTGAACTAATAATTCTTGAATTAATAATGAATCCTATTTCATTTTTAAGGTACAAAGTAGAGAAATATAGCCGGGCCACATGGTAGAGTTAAGCATGAGGAACAGAAGAATAACGTCCTTGTTTTGTCTTCAGATACTCTAAGACACAAAGACGTGCTCACGTTTTGGTGTAATGGAAAGAGCACTGGAATTGTTGTCTGGGGGTCTGTGTTCAAATTCCACCTCTTTCAATGATTACTTGTGTGATCTTGGGAAAATCATTTCTCAAGGGGTAACTAGATGGTGCAGTGGATAGTGTGCTGGGTCTGGAGTCAGGAAGACCTAAGTTCAAATCAGGCCTTGGATACTTACTAGCTATGTGACCCTGGGCAAGTCACTTAATCCTGTTTGCCTCAGTTTCCTCATCTGTAAAATGAGCTGGAGAAGGACATGGGAAACCACTTCATTATGAGAAAATTGCTGAAAAGACTCCAAATGGACTCACAGAGTTGGGCATGACTGAACAGTAATAAAAGCTCTATAAAATAAGATATAAAACAAGTAAATAATAAAATAAATAAATAAAATAAATCTAGTTGGACTAGATGACCTCTAAGATCCCTTCCAGCCCCATCTTTATGATCATTTGTTCTGTGGAGATATTACTAACTTCTCATGCATGGACAAATCCTCTTATATAGAGAGTTTTTTTGGGGGCCCAAATTGTGATTTCTTTGGTATATAGTTCCAGTGAGGAACTTCCCTCCACTGATGCAGATTGGCACCTGCTTTGCAGTTTGTGGTCTTTGATATTTGTCTGGTGGACTGAGAGCCTCTTACCCAGAGTCACACAGCCTGTATATATCCAAGTCAGGACTTGAACCCAGGCCTTTCTGACTATCCAGTATAACATGGTACTCCTCATACACAGGATTTTGACAAGCAAATGCTCTCATCTCTGAACTCCTCACTGGCCAGTCCTTCCCCCATGCTCTTCTCCGACCTTTCCCCATCCCCATTACTAATAATAAGAAACAACTAGTTCAACCTCTTCTTTATCAATGTATTAATGAAGAAGTAACTTGCCTGAAGTCCTACAAGTAATACCAGCAGAGTTGACATTTTGACTTAATGTCCTTTGACTTTAGGGTGTATGTCCCTTTCATTCTACCATGATGATTATAAGTCTTATGCTTTAACATTAGAATTGGACTATCTGTACATTTTCTATTCTATCACATTCATAGCCTTGAAGTTATCAGTGCCCCAAGAAAACCAAGAATGAGCTCATCAGGAAAAGCCCAGCATACACAGGGCTCAACCTACTCCTGAATGCTGCCTGAACTAGATGAAAATATAACTGGGAAATACTTAATGAAATAAAAACAGAAATACAATAAAACATAGATAATATTAATATGTGGTTTTCTAAGTCATTGCAAGGATCCATGTACATAATTTGGTGAGCCTGTTTCTCTTTGAGCTTGACACTTCTGATCTAGCTTGTATTAAACTCTTACAGGACTGCATAAAACCCCATAAGGAGGACAGAAGTCTGTCTTTTTCTTAAAGATCTCCAGTGTATACACAGATACCAGAAGAGATCCTTTGTTTTTTTCTTATTCACTGGTTTCAGTCATGTCTAACTCATGGTGATCCTATTTGGGGTTTTCTTGGCAGAGATACTGGAATGGTTTGCTATTTCCTTTTCTAGCTCATGTTACAAATGGGGAAACTGAGGCAAACAGGGTTAAGTGACTTACTGAGGGTTACACAGCTAGTAAATGTCCAAGGCTGGATTTGAACTCAGAAAAGTGAGTCTTCCTGATTCAAGTCCCAGCACTCCACCCACCTAGCTGCCCCCAAGAGACTTAAACTGATACATTTCTTTTCTTTTACTTCCCTAATTTCTGTAGTTGAACTTTTTTGAATATTTTTCCTCTTCTCCCTAGCTCTCATGAAACTTCACTCTTCTCCCACCTCCCATCCTTATTCTGCTTCACCTTTTTGGGTTCAAATATTATGATTTCATTTGTATTGGGAACTCTCATTGTCAAAACTCATGATCATGGAGATCAGACCTGAGATTCAGTCCTATCTTTGAGACACACCAACTATATGAACATGGACAAATCACTTTACTTTCCAATACCCCAGGCGCTCGGCTCTCTGTGATACCTTCAACAGGTTAATTCCAATTCATTTCCCCAAAGCTCAGATCCTCATACTTCTTTGGATACAGGCCTAAGGATAAGATTATAACTTCCTGATTTATACCTGGTCTCTGGGCCAAAGCAAACCATTTTCTGTCAGGCTCTAAAAACTCATCTCTTATATCCGTCCTCTCTGTTAATGGGATGTTGTGAATGTCCTCATTGAAATTTGGTCCATGATGGCTGTCTCAGTAGCCATCACCATTTACTGAGGTAACTTTATTATTTGGAACCTAAACATGGTGCCAAAAAGGGTCGGAGTGGGAGAGAAATGCAACGGAAGTAATCTATCTGGAAATGCACCAGATTCATAAAGAGAACAGGGAACACAAAGGAAGTCATTCGAGGTTATTCTCCTCTCTTTTTTCCTTTGCCTTTCATGTATCGCCAATAAAGGAACTATCGGTTTAACTATGGCCCACTTGGCTACAAAGCTTCAAACACAGAGCCTCTGTTCCCTTTCCTCCCCAGTATCTGATAATTCTTACCGAAGGACTTGCTATTCTATCAACACATCACTAACTAAAATGCTATTAAATTTTTGTTCGATAGACTTTTTGTATTTGAGAATGCTCACTTGGATGGATTCCTTATGCCCTTTTGCTTTTTGGTATTATTTTCTATTTATTTATAAAAAAATAACAATTTATTTTATTTTTATGTATTTATATTATTTGATATTTGGGATTCTGTCATGGCACGGAAAGCAATCCTCCTTCTTTGACTTTTTAACTTTGGTGAAGCAACAAGTTGCTTACATCTGTATCTTCAGAGTTCCCTCATGAACAACCGGATCCTTTGTTCTATCCCATACATCTAGAAATCACGCTCCCACAAAGAATATGGCAATGATATGGAACCCACAATCCTTTAAAGAGGACTGAGGATTCATTTTACAAAAGCTTCATTGTTCGAATGACTAAAAAGAGCCTATATCAAAGGCTTGGCACTTTCTTTAGCTCTCTGCCTTTTTGCTTTTATGCATAAACATAAATTCTAGAAGAGATTTTCTTGCTCAAATAGTGTTACTACTTTGTGAAATGGGAGTTTTGCCTTAAGAATTCTTGAAAAGACTTTAAGTACTTCAAAAGTAATTAAAAATAATAAGAGCTAACAGTTACACAGCACTTACTGTGTACTCAAAATTCAGTGTGGATGGGATTGTAGAGAAACAGTTACACTCAATCATTAGCCATGGAATTGCAGTTCTAGAATGGTTTTTGACAATAGTTACACAGAATGCAGTAAAAGTCACACAAACAATTATGATCTTTGGCCCAGTAATTATATTTTTGGAAATGATACTCTAATAGTATAATAAAAAGAAAAAAATTCAAAGATTTTCATAGAAGCATAATATATAATTACAAAAACTAGAATCAACTTAAATGTCAAATAGTCAAATTGAAGTATGGCATGGTTCTATAATGGAATACTATGAGTGCTAGGTGGTGCAATGGATATTGTGCTGGATCTGGCGTCATGAAGACTCATCTTCCTAAGTTCAAATCCAGCCTCAGACACTTACTAGCAGTGTGAGCCTGGGTGAATTACTTCCCCCTATTTGCCTCAGTTTCCTCATCTGCAAAATGAGCTGGAGAAGGAAATTACAAACCACTCTAGTATCTCTGCCAAGAAAACCCCAAATGGGGTACTTGACTGAAATAACTGAGTAACCACAAATGCACAAATTAGACAGACAAATGGGATGAATGGAAAGAAATCTGAAAAAACCTTTATGAAATGATGAAAAGTAGGGGAAAAAAGGACCAGAATGAAGTACATACTAACTCTATCCATAGGAGAGGCAAAAAATCCCAATGATAGAAAAGAGAAAGGCTGAACAAACTGCAGCATATGAATGGAATAGAATATTATGGATCCTAAAAATGATGAATAAGAAAAATTCAAAGAAGCATGGGAAAATTTGTATGAACTGATGCAGAATAAAATAAGAACAGAAGGACAGTATTTACGACTAAAATAATGTAAATGAAAATCTCCCTGAAAGGAAGCTGAACTCTGAGTTCCTGAAATAACAGTAATGGTCCTGGAGAACAGATAATGAAATACTCCTTTCTCATCTCAATAGAAATGTGGTGGATTGCTAGGGCAGAATGCTACACACACTGTGAATCAGATATTTTTTGACGAACTTTTTTCATTTGCTCTGCGAGTTAAGACGAATGGTGGAAGGAAGGGAAGGATGTTTTCAGAAGTTACTGTGATGTAAAAACAAAACATACCAACAAAGTTAACTAAAAAAAACAACTCTTGTAGGTACTTAGAGGGATTAAATAGAAAATTTATATCATATGTATTGAAATGAATGAATTTAAATGTAAATATGAAAAGCAGTTTTAGTTGATATTCACCTTTAAGTTTTTAATAAACTTAAATTAAGTAAAAATTTAATTAGCAAGACTTATAGTCCTTTTACCTCATGGTGAAGTAAAACAGGTGGATGGTAGCTTCTTTTGAATTTTGAGAATGAGAAGTTTATGCAGTTATCAGAAACAGACAGTTTTCATATGTCAGAGCCCAGAGCTACTTTAAAAGAAGAGCTAAAGCCCTAGCTGATACTAAATAAATCCCAGAAACATAGGGACTAGAATATTCACCAACTTTGTGATATTGGTGAAATAATTTAAGCTTTCTGGACATTAGTTTCCACAATTATAGAAATGAAAAAGTTTGGCTAGAATGTAATTAAATAACCCCAGAAAAATATACATATATATGGATATACACAATGACATATATGTAAATATATATATATACACACACACACATATATATATATATACATATCTATATCTATCTATATTTGTACACTATTCTTAAAATCTTCCTTGACAATGCATTCAAATATAGCAAAATTCTGCCCATTAGTCTTATTGTCCCATCTGGATTGTTCCAGCTAAATATAATTCAAGTCCAGCCTTTGCACACGCTGACAAGCCACTTAACCTCTCAGGGCTCTTGGCAACTCTCTAGGACTCTAACTTGAAGAGAAGATAACTGTACTTAATAGAAGAAGTTTCTTTATCTGGGTGTTCCCTATACCAGTGAAATCCCAAGTCCAGTCCCCCTTCCTATCTCCTATTATTTTGCGCATAAAGTACATAAAATGTGAATAGATTTTAGAAATAGTTATATCTAAGTCTCTCATTTTGTGGATGAGAAAACCAGAGAGTATCCAAGGTAGTAAGAAGTATGTGGCTGGAGAACCATCTATTAAGGATTCTGACACATAGGGCTGACTTTTCTCTAAAAGAAAATGAAGCTGTCCTTGAGACTTAATTGGTCTAGGGGACTCAGACTTGAACTGTTGACATAGCCTCCTGGTCATCTAAGTATAAAAATCAGCTCATGATGAGTCAGAAGTTCCTCAGGCTTGACTCATGCTTCTGACCAGGTGAGGCATGTGAGGCAAAGGAGCCATGGCCAAGAGAATCAATGCATACAGTTGATGAATATCCTTTCCATTCTATCATTAAGTAGATTCCCTTTGGTTAAAAGTTAGAAGGTCTAGTGGAGTCTGAACAAGGTTGAGGAGAAAGTTCAACGTTCAGAGGCTAAACTCCAAAGATTGAAATGAGGACTTCAAAAAAAAGAGGGAATTCTGGATCTCCCCAAATCATTGGTTATTAATAATAATTTCTTTCACTGATGATGAGAAAGTCTAGAAACTTGATATTCTGATTTGTCACTTTTAGTAACAGGATCAAATTAGGGATATGTGGTTGGTGGTGTCAAAGGGATAGAATCAGTCTATTAAGTACACCAGGAGGACCAAATATCAAAATGAAATTCTTTAGATTATAATATTTTTAAAATATTACATTAAATATTATTATAGTAACATTTACTATAATATTATTGTAATATTTGTTACAATAAATCATATTAAATATTAAATATAATATTTTAAAAATTATTTGAGGCAGTGGTCTTTGACACAAAAAAATTTAAGCACATCTGCTGTAGACTAACATATTCGGTCACTAATTTGACTTTTGAATCATCTGGAGCTATATTTGCAAAATTATCATTAACTGGGGCCATCTCTAGTCATGCCGATGAATATCTGGTCACTGGATCCAGGTGGCTCTGGAGGAGAAGTGAGACTGGTGACCTGCACAGCCCTCCCTCACTCAGAACAAAGTCAAGTGTAAGTCATGTCATCTTTTCTCTGATGGCATGGTCTTAGAAAACGAAAGATGAACACAGCCTGGAAGTAGACTGAGCTGCCTGAGTGGGGACCCAGCTCATCCTCTTCCTTCTGTCTCCCTCTCCCCTTTCTTTGGGGCTTTCTGGCTTGATTTCCTTCCTTCCTTCCTTCCTTCCTTCCTTCCTTCCTTCCTTCCTTCCTTCCTTCCTTCCTTCCTTCCTTCCTTCCTTCCTTCCTTCCTTCCTTCCTTCCTTCCTTCCTTCCTTCCTTCCTTCCTTCCTTCCTTCCTTCCTTCCTTCCTTTTCCCAAAACCTTAAACCCAGTTCACTCTGAAGCCCATGGACTGGACCACAATAGTTCCCTGCCCAAGCTCCATTTAATGACTGGCTTAGAGTGTTTATCATTAGTAACAGTTTCTGTTGATTTAGCTATTTTTTCTTTTGTTCATTAAAAGGGCCATTCCTTGACTACTTCTTAAAAAAGGCCTATTCACTCCATAGGCTTTACCTTCCTCTAAGTGAGTACCTGCATAGGCCTTGACCTGAAGGGGCCAAGGTCCCCCACGGCATCCTGGACCACCATCAGTCATGCTGATGAATATCTGGTCACTAGATTCAGATGGCTGTGGAGGAGAAGTGAGGCTGGTGACCTGCACAGCCCTCCCTCCCTCAGAACAAAGTCAAGTGCAAGTCATGTCATCATCTCTCTAATATCATGGTCTTCTTCAAAAACGAAGGACGAACACAGAACCCCAACCATGAACCCCAATTTTGACTTGATTCTGGCCTGGTCTAAACAAAGAATAATTAGGATTTGGACCCCCATGCTCTTTGTTTCCACTTTTGGTGTTTTGACCACTTAACTATCCTTTGGAAAACAAAACAAACAAAGAAGAACTAACAAGGGAGCTTGGCTCCCTCAAGTACTTGAAGTTCATGCCTCATTCTGTCTCCTTCGGAGGGTGGTGCTAGGGAGCTGCTAGGAAGAATCCTCAGCAAGATAGTTTGAGGTTATAAGAATTTAGGAAGAGACAGACAGTGAGGGAAGGGGGGATGAGTGATGCCAGCATCTTTGACACTAGCCACTCTAGTCAGGGGCCCTCTGCCCTCAGGCACCTGTGCAGCACGAGCCTGGTTGGATTGATGAATTGTAACTAGGCATTTTTTACACTTGAGTTAAATGCTAAACCAGGGCCAGGGCAAATGTGTCCTCCGTTAGGAGGAGGGATGGAGCAGGACAAAGCTACCGGAACCCTGGAATGAGGCTGTTGCTGGCAAAGTCACTTCCAAGAGAAGGAGAAAAATTCATCCTAGCTTACCGTCTGGTAGAATTCCATTTCATTTTAGAGACAGGGATAGGTGCTGAACTTGTGATTTCAGTGGTATAGAGAACTCCTGGATGAATAAACCCCGCTACCAATGCAAGTCAACACTTTCTCTGTAATCTATAGCATGAGAGCATGAAAGTTAAGTGACCTGCAATGGTTACTTATCTGTTGGAGGCAAGATTTGAACTCAGCTTTTCCTGGCTTCAGGGTCAGCTTTCTATCTGTTACACCACTGCTGCCTCTCTTTTCTATATTTTATTTTATTTATACTCTACTTGTGTGAGCATGATCAAGTAATTTAACAGCACAAAACCTCAATTACTCTCTATGCAAAATGGGGAAGACAATCCTCTTAGATTGTAAACTCCTGGAGGTTAGGGACCGTCTTTTGCTTCTTTGGTATCCCCAAGGCTTAGCACATTGCATGGCACATAGTAGGCCCTTCATGAAAGCTTACTGATTAATTCATTGATTTCTGTTGGATGCTTCCTATTTTAAATATTGTCTAACTAGATAGTAAGCTCTGTTGTTCTGATGTTTCTGGAGGATTGCAGTTGCTGTCAGCACCTTCTAAATTTGACATCCTCAAAATTCAGCATCTTGAGACAAAGTTCCAGGTGCTCAGGCCTAGTTATGGCTCTCATGGGGGCGGTGAACCCCTGATAACTGCTCTTGCGGTCCTGTTGGACTTCTATGGGCCTCTAATAGAATAACTTTCATGACTGGCTTTGCATGGAGGGGTGGAGGGGCTGGGTGTTCCAGGGAAGCAATTCTGATTTCAGTCAGAAAAGAAGGATTTAGGAAGAATGTTGAGGGTTCTTGTTGCGTTGTTTATTCTTTGTTTAGGAAGAGGACCAATGACATTGAGGGTGGTGTCTTGACTATGCATGAGTTGAATATAACTGAGGTACAGTTGCATAAAGCCATCTGCCTCACTCTATCTTCCTGTCATCCAAGTCCAATGGCAGGACAAAAGTCAAGATGACTGGTGATGGCCTGGGATGCACTGGTGACCTTGGCATCTTTGATGTCTGACCAAGTTCTAAGCCACCTTCGCAGCTGTTGAAACAAATTATTCCTTACTGCCCATTCCATTAGGGAAAGGATTCACATGTTGGGGTAAGCACCCCACTAACTCACGGATGGGTTTGAGGCCCTTGGTTACCCTCCATCTGGTTTGGCCTGTCTGCCAAGATGATATTGCGGGGGTGTGGCCACTGCACAAGCTACAGCTTCTTGGAACCTCAGGTGAGAGTTTTGGGTAACAGGTGTACACCAAAGGTGGATTGGCATCCTTGAAAAAGGTGAGCCCTCACACAACTGGTGCTAGTCCTCCTGAAGACCCTACTAACCCCCTCCCCACCCCCCATTTTTTTTAGACTGAGTCTCTATCATGCCCACACTATAAGTGCAGTTCTGCTCATGGGTTGATCACTCTGTTGATGGACAGAAAACCTTTAACCTACACTATTTCTAACCTGAGCTGGTTTGTACCTTCTTTGGCAACCATACTGGTGAACACTTGGTTGGCTTCAGTTCTATGGCAGCTCAGAAGCCCCAGATTCAAGCAATCCACCAGCTTCATCTTCCTCTAGTAGCAGAGATTACAGCCATGTTCCACCAGGTCTGGCTTTCTTTTACTCAGTTTTTCTTTTCAGATTTCACACTATCTATCTTCCTCCCACCAATCTACCTTCCAGTCACACTTCCTGATGTTCCCCATACATGACAGATTACCTTTCACCCGCCAACTTTGCACAGTCATCCCCCGTCCCTGAAGTTCTCCCCCTTGTCACTCCCACCTTTTGGAATCCTAATTTTCCAAAACTCAACTCAAATGTTGTATTACACCTTGCCTGATAGCACTGAGTCTGCAGTCAGGAAGACCTGAATTCAAATCCAGTCTCAGTCACTTACTAGCTGTGTGACCCTGGGAAGTCACTTAACCCTGTTTGCCTCAGTTTTCTCATCTGTCAAATGAAGGAAATGGCAAACTACTGCAGTATCTTTGCCAAGAAAACTCTAAATGGGGCCATGAAGAGTTGGACATAACTGAAACAACACAACCATAGCCCTTAGTTATTAACGTTCATCAGCCCCCCACTTACTTCACACTTTATTTTACACACATGTATTTCATGGTTACATCACTCTGTACTTTCCTACCCACACCTCCGCCTTTAGTAAAATGAATACTCTTTGGAGATAGGCATTGTGTGGTTTTTATTTTTGTGTCCCAACAATGAGCACATTGCCTGGGATGTAGCAAGGATGTGAAGTTTGCTTACATAGTACATGAATTAGCACCATAAGTGTTGATTGACTGAGAAACTCTAGTTTAACCCCTTCATTTTACAGATGAGAAAACTGAGGAAAGAAAGTGACTTGTCCTAGGTCACACATGAATTAAGTTTCAGAGGCAGGATTCGATTCCAGGTTTGCTGACTCCAGAGTGAGTGTATACCACACACTGCTTCCCTCCATGTTAATGAGGAACAGAGATAAATACTTTTGAATTGAGCCACAAAATGAAGCCTGGAGAACATGGATCCCAATTAATGAGTCTCCTTCAGATTTCTTTTCTTCAGGATAAATCAGAGTTTTTCCACCCTGCTGAGATCTTGGATCCCTGAAGTATCAAAATGTAAATGTCTATTAGTCAAACCTTGTTTTTTTTTCCTTTCTACTCAAGAATGTTTCCAAACTACCCAATATAGTTGAGACTCTCCTAGGGGGTAGGGACTTCTTCGGTCCTGCGGAGGACAAGAGGGATCGGACAAGATAACCTGGTAGAACTATGATACAAACCAACACAAAAAGGAATAGGACAGGAACAAAGGGGAGGTGGAGGTAGGCAGACAGTCAAGAGAAAAGGAGATGGAGATGGAGGGAAATATATATACATATTATATATATATATATACATATATATATGAAGAGAGAGAAAAAGAGAGTGAGAGAGAAATAAGAAGAAGGGGAGAGAAAAGAGGGAGAGGAAGAAGAAAGGAGAAAGGGAAAAGAGAAAAAGAGGAGAGAGAGAAATAGAGACAGAGACAGAGTGGGGAGGAAAAAGAGAAAGGGAAATGAGAGAGGAGGGAAGAAAGAGAGAAGAGAGAGGAAAAAGGGAGAAAGAGAGATGAGGGAAGAGAGAGAGTGAGAGAGAGACACAGAGTGAGAGAGAGAGACAGAGAGAGAGACAGAGAGAGAGAGAGACAGAGAGACAGAGAGAGAGAGACAGAGAGAGAAGGCGAGGGGAGGAAAAAGAAGAGAGAGGAAAAGAGAGAGAAACCCAGAGAAGTAGGTGTATGTGTGTGTTTGTGAGTGTGTGTGTATGTTTGTGTGTATGTGTGTGTGTGTATGTGTTGACAGTAAGAAAAAACAAGAGAGACAGAGAAAAGAGAAAGGTCTAAAGCTGCTGTGGAATTCCACCAGAAATTACCTCTGGTACCACTTGATACCCCTGACCTACTTCGCTCAGCCCTTCGTTCTGTACCTCTCTCATAGCCATGACTGACGTTTAGATGGCATTTTGAGGTGAGCAAGAAGCACTTTACGTGCATTACTTCATTTGATCCCCACAACCACCCTGTCAGTTAAGTTGATCCCTATTTATGAGAATTTGGAGGCTGAGACACTTGCCCAAGGCACCTTCTGGGTCTCACTTCCCTCCTTTGTAACAAAGGACGGTGGAACTTGATGTTTTTCCATCTCTGACTCTGCAGTTCCATGATCCTCTGGTTTCTGGGTTACATCTTTGACTTGTGGGATTGGACTTGCAGTCAAGTTCCTTGGAATCCCCACCCCTTTCTGTCCTTAAAGAAGGAAAGCATTCCCAGTGCAGGTATCAAGAGTATTAAATTGCAGCACACCACCGTAAACTCTTTCTAAGACATCGGGCTTCGTTATCCCACAGTTAATCTTGTCTGCGATTTTTGCACTGGCTCAAGAATTGTCTGTCATTTGTCATTGTCAAACTCCCACTTCCTGTCTTCTTCCTTGTTTCATCTTCCTGGATTACCTTGGTCTTCCAGATATATTATGGCCTGGATGATTAATGAGCCCTTGGCACAGTATTTAATCAATGCTGTCTTGTCTCTTACAGTCTATGACAGTTGGAAAAGGACGCCCATTCTTTGAGGAAAGGTCTCTCCCAGGCTAATAATCCCCACCAGGGCCCTGGAGTTACTTGCTTGGCTTTGTTTTGTGTCCACAGGACAACTTATGGCAGCTTCTATAATTTTCTGGGAATCTTTTGGCTCCTGAATCAACTCTATCTTTGGGCTATATTGAATCAAGGAATGTCGAGAAAAACCTTGGCAAGACTTCACTGGGGAAAAAGCTCAGAAATCTTTCAAACTCAGAAAAATTTAACTCTTTGCTTTGGCTGTTCTTTTCAATGCTTTTGTGAGGCAGTCCTGAGAACCATGAAGTATGTCATCAGTGTGTATGTCTCTTCTCTCCCTGCCCTCTCCGCCCATTAGATGGAAGGATCTCTGAGACAAAGGATTATGCCATATCTATTTTTGGGCCCCTAGCACTAAGCATGGTGTCCTGCTAATAAGATGCTTCCTAAACCTTTTAAAATTAAACCATATTATAACAGTTCCTAACCTTAGGATATTTGGAGGAAGGACTTTAGAAGCTCTGACACCAGTGGGTGGTGGCAGTGATCAGAGCAGGACCCTTCTTCCCAGGTTCAGGGGGAATCAGCCTTTTGTCCTGAGACATCAGAAAGGGCCCTGAAGGTCCAGCATTCTGCCTATTTTACAGATGAGGAAATGGAAGTCCAAAAACATGAAGTGGTTGTTCAAAGTCCTACAGGAAGAAGCAGTGTAGCAGGGATCTGAAGTCAAGTCCTTGTCTTGACTCCAAATCCATTGCTCCCTTTGGTATACCATACTGCTTTGCTTTCTAGATGAATGAGACAGAATTTGAAATGAGACAAGTACAGGAGGCTACATAATTTGAAAGAGGATGAACGTATATGAGGGATACTCATAAAGCATTATTAGGAGTTACTCAAAGGAGCTATTGGCTGGGGGGATCTGGGAAGTTTTATACTGGACAACTACAGCATGCACCATTAGCAAAGCTAAAACTAGGGTGGGGTGATTAGGGATTTTAGCCTGAGTGCCAATATTTAGAGGGTGCTGACAACACTGTTGCAGAGTACGCCTCTTGTCTTTTTTCCCCCAGTTTGAATCCCTTGAGCTCTTTCCTTTGACTGGTCCTTTCAGACTGTCTTTCAGTAGCATAAGACCTGGGGGTTGCTTCCTCTGCTAGCATCTACACCCTCCCTCTGAATTCCTCTGCTTGTCCTAGATACAAAAATAGCTAGCTACAGTTCTGATTATTAGTCTCGTCCTTTTGCTTTGATGCTATTAGGATTAGGGCACACCTTTAGCATTCAAAGTATGTCTAGTTAATGTTAATGTCTATTTGAGTCTGTATTAATACAAGGATTTTTCCCCTCTTATGACAAAGTGCTTATCTTTACAACAAGATAAAATTACAATTTCTTTCTTCCATAGTGACTTTCCCAAAGTCAGTTGTAGCTAGGTGGTAGAGGGGAAAAAAGTGCTAGGATAAAAATTAAGAAGATGGGATAAAAACTGATTATTTGACAAAAATTGCTGGAAAAATTGGAAAATAGTATGGCAGAAACTAGGCCTAGACCAACATCTTACACTGTATACCAAGATAAAGTAAAAATAGGTACGTGATTTAGACATAAAGGGTGATGCTATAAACAAATATCTGTCAATAAACGAATTACTTGTCATATCTATGGAGAACGGAAGCATTCATGACCAAATAAGAGACAGAACATAATGAAATGCAAAATGAATAATTTTGATTACATTAAATTAAAAAGATTTTGCACAAACAAAGCCAATGCAACCAAGATTAGAAGTGAAGTAAAAAACTGGGAAACAATTTTTACAGCCAATGTCTCTGACAAAGGCTTCATTTTGAAAAATATGTAGAGAACTGAGTCAAATTTATAAAAATAAAAGTCATTCTCCAATTGTTAAGTTGTCAAAGGATATGAACAGGTAGTTTTCAGAAGAAGAAATTCAATCCATCAGCATATGAAAAGTACTCTAAACCACTACTGATTAGAGAAATGCAAATTAAAACAACTCTGAGGTACCACATCACACCTATCAGATTGGTTAACACAACAAAACAGGAAAATGATAAAAGTTGGGAAAGATGTGGGAAAAGTGGAATACTAATGCATTGTTGATGGAGTGGCGGACTGATCCAAACATTCTGGAGAGCAATTTGGAACAATATCCAAAGGGTTATAAAACCCTTTGACCCAGAAATATCACTACTAGGTCTATATCCTAAAGAGATCATAAAAATGGGAAAAGGGCCTGTATATACAAAAATATTCATAGCACTTCTTTTTGGCCACTTTTGGTGGCCAATAATTTGAAATTGAGGGGATGTTTATCAATTGGGAAATGGCTGAACAAGTTATGGTGTATGATTGCAATGGAATACTTTATTGTTCTATGTGAAATGATGAAGTGAGAATTCAGAAAAACATGAAAAGGCATGCATGAAGTGATGCTGAATACTTTTCCTTTTTATTCTCATGGTTTCCCCCTTTGGTTCTACTTCTTTTTTATAACGATTAATATGGAAATATATTTCATGTGATTGTACATGCATGGCCTATATCAGATTGCACACTGTCTTGGGGAAGGGAGAGGGGAAGGAAGTGGAGAAAATTTAAAACTCAAAATCTTATAAAAGAACGTTGTAAACTAAAAATAAATAAATCCATGGGGAAAAAAGTGAAGAAGAATTTGAATTTGGCCTCTGACACTTATTAGCTGTGTGACCTTGGACAAATCATTTAAACTCTCTTTGCCTCAATTTCCTCATCTACAAAATGTGGATAATAATCGCATCTACCTCCCAGGGTCATAGTGAGGTTCAAGTGAGATAATCAATGTAAAGAGGTCGGTAGAGTTCTGGGCACAAGTAAGTGCTCTGGGAATGTTAGCTATTATTAGTGTTATCACTACATATTACAAATCTACCCCCAGTCACTTACTGTAAGTCACTTAATCTCTGTTTGCCTTAGTTTCTTCAACTGTAAAATGGGCATTACAGTAGCACCTTCCTCCCAGAGTTTTTGAGAGGATAGAACAAGAATACTTGTAAAGAGGTTAGCGTAGTGCCTGGTCCTTACAGGTGCTTAATAATACTCGTCTCTTTCCTTGACAATTCTTTTGTCAGTTCCCCTTCCTGTTGAGCAAACAGGGATGGCTTTGGAGATAACCATAGAACACCCGTCCTACAACTCTCCGTCATTACATTTAATTATAATCTCGGTGATATTCATGGTAAGTGTACTTCAACGGTAAGGGAAATCTCACCAAAAACTGATAGCAGTTTGGTTTTTTTTCTGCAGAAAATCCACCTCTGTCTTAATTATGAAGAAAGGAGTGTGTGGGGACTCCACTTTAACCTTGATGAATGTTTTCTATGAAGTGAAACTGTTCTAGCAAAATAAGGGCTTTATAACATGAACGTTATAATTCCCTATTACTAAAGGCAATGAAGTCAAGAAGGGTCAGCAGCCTAGAAGGTCAAACTTGGATACGTGGCCACGTTATCCAAGACCCTGAAAGGGGAAGAGGGGAGAGAGAGAGGAAGAGAGAGAAAGGGAGAAAGGGAAAGAGTGAGAGGAGGAGGATGGAAAGGAGAAAGAGAGAGACACACACAGAGAAATGGAAACATTTAATCTGCCTCCTTCCCTTTAGCCATCACCATACTTGTTTCAAAGTCAGGATATCGTACTGAACAGCCTAGCTTGTGATAAACTAGCCAGGCCCGGCTGGGGAACGTCAACTTCTCAACTTCTGCCTGATTTACTCATATGGCAAAGTCACAGTATGGCGTCATGCTTTATCGGTACAACGCTTAGCTTAATTGAAGCTAGGTGTTACATTCTACTCCAATGACCCACTGGGAAGTGAGACACAAATGAAGGGTTTTTCAAGACTTATACCAGAAGTGGCCAAGCTCTGGTAGGTCCTACCAGGCTGGAAAGGCTCGTTACAAGTCTGGGACTGGACGGTGTGTCTGTCACCTCAGGACCTGCCTGGATAAACTCAGGGAGGTTCAACATGAGGATGTGTGTGTGAGTGCATGTGCGTGCATGTGTGTATGTGTGTGTGAGTGTGCGTGCGTGTGTGTATGTATGTGTGTATGTGTGTGTGAGTGCATGTGCACGTGTGTGTACATGTGTGTGCGTGTGTGAGTGTGCGTGCGTGTATGTGTGTATGCATGTGTGTGTGAGTGCATGTGCACGTGTGTGTGCGCGTGTGAGTGTGTGTGTGTCCGTAGCAGCTCTTAAAGACCATCCACTAAATCAGAGGGGTTACACTCTATATTAGTGAAGGAAATATCCACTCTCACAAATTTAAGGATCCCCGAAAGTATGAAGCAGCATACTCACTGCAGACTCCATTTAACTGGAAATCTTTGCCCACATAACTGAATTGCCCTTCTAGCCCTGAGAAGGACTATCCACTTTATCCCCAGTTTCCTCATTTGTAAAGTGGGGACATTACCAGCCCCTACCTTGTAGGGTTACAGTGGGGATGAAATGAAATAATGAATTTAAAGCATTTTTCAGACTTTAAGGTACATATAAATATCCATTATCATCATTATCACAAATGTAGTTAATATGACAGGGAAGTAGCATAGAATGGCAGACAGAGTGCTAGATTTGGAGTTAGGAAGACCTGAGTTCAAATTCTTTCATCTTGTTATTTAAACGTTTTCAGTCAAGTCAACTCTTTGTGACCCCATTTGGGGTTTTCTTGACAAAGATATGGGAGTGAGTTGCCATTTCTTTCTCCAGCTCATTTTATAGATGAGGAAACTGAGGCAAATAAGGTTAGATGACTTACATAGCTAGCTAGGAAGTGTCTGAGGCTGGATTTGAACTCAGGTCTTCCTGACTTTAGGTGCAGTCCTCTATCACTCACCTGCCAATCCTGCCTTGGACGCTTGTTAATTGTTTGACCCTGGGCTAGTCATGGAACCTCTTAGGGCCTCAGTTTCCTCTTCTGTACAATGAATAAAGACTCCTTCCAGCTCTCGATGTTGCATTCCATGATTTCCATGACCCTATGATGTGTGTAGGTAACTCTTTCCATGACTTCACAGTCCAAAGGCCTTTCTGCCTCAGTGGAGAATTCAATGAGTTTCTAGCCCTTCCTGATATTACCTCATTTTCTCAGGGCCAAGCTTCTGGTAATAATCCTCCTCTGTTCATTTAGGCTGGTTCCTGAATGGCAGAGATTCATAGCCCATTGCTAGACCCCTACTCAAGGTCTTGCCAGCTTGGCAGGATCTGCCAGCTCTTCTAATATGTTGGCATAGCCTTTAAAAGTCTGGCATCCCGATGAGGCATAGAAATGGGGCCTCGGGGAGATGCAAAATAGTATCTTAATATAAGAGGCAGTCAGGTGGTGCAGTGTTCATAGAGCCCTGGCCTGGAGTCATGAGTTCAAGTCGGGTTTTAGAGTAGACACTTATTAGCTGTGTGACCCTGGGCAAGTCACTTAATGCTGTTAGTCTCAGTTTCCTCATCTGTCAAATGAGCTGGAGAAGGAAATAACAAATCATGCCAGTATCTTTGCCATGAAAACCCTAAGTGGGGTCATTAAGAGTAGAACATGATTGAATGAGCAATGATAGAGAGCTGAACTTGGAGTCAGGAAGACATGAGTTCAAATCCTGCCTCAGACATTTACTTGCTGTGTAATCTTGAACAAGTCAATCTGTTTGCCCCAGTTTTGCTCTTCTGTACTATACATAGGGTGACCTCTAAGGTCCCTTCTTATTCTAAATCTGGGCTATTATGAAAACTTGAGCTCAGTTTGCCTTTAACTGTTGGGATTAATATGACAGGGAAGCCAATCAATCCAAGGGAATTTGATAAAGTGACACCCACACCAATAACCCTACCGTCATCAGCATCCTTCAAGATAACAACTTTGGTGCTGGGATATCTGACACCAACTTGCCCACCCATTGGCATGCTCAATGTGATCTTGAAGGTCTCCTCCTCTTCATAAAGGGAGTCATCAATGATGATAACTCGGCATCTTTTCTCAGTTTCATCCTTATCAAAATGGAGGAGGCTGGTGTGGTCTTCAGGGCGGGAGATGTAGTCAGAGTAAGATAAGACAGAGGAAGGAATTGTGCCGGAAGCAGTTCCTGTATGAGGAAGAAAGACCTTGAGTTAGGATGGGCAAGATTCCAGACTGCAGAGTTGACTTTTTGTAAATGATATCTTCTAGCAATGAAAGCTCTGTTAGAGAGCAAACATACCAAAGGTTGGCCGTATGTGACCTAAGAGTCTATGTACTCCACATAAGAGGGAGCTAGAACTAATTCTCATGGATGGAGTGAGTCTTCAAAACAGGGTTTCCACCAACATCTTAATGGTGATGGCAAAGTGTATATTCATAAAACACCTTACAGTTCACACTGTGTTTTTCTTATATCAACTCTAACTACATGGGTTGGACTCTGATCCAGTTGGGAGCCCATATTCACTACAACTTTATAAAGAAGGAGAAAAGGAAGGAAATAAGCATTTATTAAGCACCTGCTTATGTGCCAGGTGGGACACCTTGGTGGTGCAATAGATAAAATGCTAGCATTTTGGAGTCAGGAGAACCTGAATTCAGATTCAGTCTCAGACACCTATTAGCTGTGTGATCTGGGGCTAGTTACTTAAACTCTTTTTTTCATCTCAATTTCTTCAGTTGTAAAATAGGAACCCCGGAGAAGGAAATGGCAAACGCCTCTAGTATCTTTGCCAAGAAAACCCTGTTAAGTCGTGTCATATAGAGGAGGACACCACTAGACAACAAGAACATGTGGCAGGCACTGTGCTTAACATTTTCCAAATATTATCTCATTTGCTTCTTGTTATCATACCGCTGGAAGGGAGTTGCTAGTATTATCCCAATTTTATGGTTGAGAAAACTGAGGCAGATGAAAGTTAAATGACTTGTCCAGAGTCACACAGCTAGTAAGTAGCTGAGGAGGAATTTCAACTCAAGTCTTCCTGACTCTAGGCCCAGTTTCTTGCTTTCCTCATTTGCTATTTTTATAGAAAAGTGAATATGGTTCTCACTTTAGTGTCAATACATTTTTAGGCACTGAAAGGGTCTGTTCAAACATAAGGGGAATCAACAAAAGTGAAGTCCCTCTAACTGAAGCGTTTGCCCCTTAAGAGATGGATGTAACTGTAGGATCATGCAGTGTTAAAGCTGGAAGGGACTCCAGGAATGACCAATTTTTAAATTGGAGAGGACCTTAAAAATAATCTCAGCCAACTCCCTCATTTTACAAATTTTCTTTCCCTTTAAACCCACCCCTCTTCCAAACTTTCCTTCACCAAACTTGAAAAATTCCCTTGGGTCAGGCTATTCTTTGAGACCCTCCTCTATCCTGACACTCCCTTGCACAGAACTCTCTCTCTAAGGAAGTTTTCAAAGGTAGTAATGAAAGTCTGGTCATTGGAATTGAAGTAACAGAAACAATCATTTTATTGGTATCCTTGGACACGGACACAACTAGATTAACTTGCTAAAAGGATAGGTAAATGACCAGAGAGACAATGTCCAAAGAGTGGAACTAGGTGACAAAGCCCGGTCACTCTGTAAGATTCTCCATGTCTCAGTACACAAGGAAAGAAGTAGGGGGGACGGAGCCTGGAGCTTTGGCAGCTCCCTGATTAAGGAACAAATGACCTCTGCAACCCTGGGTTTTAACGATTCCTGCCAAGCATTCAGGTTTTCTGATGGCACCATAAAGAACGTGAGAGCAGTGGAAGACTTGAAAGGACTTTCAGAGCTGGGAGTGGGGGCAGGATATGGGGAGGAAGGCTATAAAGTATAGAATAAACTGTCCCATTTTCCTTGCTCACGGAGCATGTAGAATGTTGGTATCAGAGGCTCTCATTAGCTGATAGAGGGCTCCCCATCAAACATGACACTGCTCAAGGCCAAGTGCCAAAGCAAATTCCAAATTTGGTTCCCTTTGTAGTAACTAATAACTGTCTTCATTAAATCTTTTCCTCAGTACATTAAACCCATGAACATCATCAAATCGTTCTTTCATATGTTGGTTCATGTAACAGGAGTTAGAATTTTTTCCCTTCTCTGTTACCTTCTTTGTTTATTTTTAAAAATAATAACAACTAACACCAGTTAGGTGGTGCCAGCCTGGAGTCAGGAAGACTCATCTCCCTGAGTTCAAATTTGGCTTCAGACACTTACTAGCTGTGTGACCCTGGGCAAGTCACTCAACCTTGTTTGCCTTAGTTCCCTCTTCTGTAAAATGAGCTGGAGAAGAAATGGCAAACCCTTTGGTATCTTTACTAAGAAAATCTCAGATGGAGTCACAAAGAGTAGAACACTACTGAAAATCATTGAACAACTAGAAAAACAGCACAATATATTAATCCACTGTTAATAATTATTGGAGAATGGCTGAAGATAATTGGTGTTGCTTGTATAATGGAATCTTTATTTCAGAAGTAGAGAGTCTCAGAATTGAAACATATGCTAGGGGATACCTAGAATAATATATACCTGAAAAAAGAACCCCTCCTCCCCCCCTTTTTTTTACAATATTCCCAACAATTGACCTTGGCTTGAAGACTCTACTGAGTGGAAGTCCTTGACCCTTAAAGAAAGCCCTTTCCATTTTGGACTAGCTCTAATTATTGGAAAGTTTCTCCTTATATTAGTTCTAAATTTACAATAATACTTGTACAACCAATCCTACAGTGTTGTGAGGAAATGCTTTGTAAATTTTAAAGTGGGATAAGCATGTAAACAACAAAAAAGGAGAATTCGTTTTGGAACTCATTGATAAAATGCAAATCCGGAAGGAGGCTAAATTTCTCTTACTGACACTCGAACATTTATTAACATGCATTTTGTCAAATGAGTAACATGGTACAATGGGAAGAATTTTCAACTTGAAGTCTCAGGATCTAAGTCTTAGGATCTGGCTGTTCTACTTACCATGGGTGTAACCTTAGACAAGTCTCTTCCCCTCTCTATGACTTGGTTTCCTCAGCTATAAAATAAAGGATTAGATAATAACTCCTAACTTAATCTCACACTGTAGACCTATGATCCTGTGACTCCTTGTCAGCCTGGAGGCAGAGCACTAAAAGGACAGACAATTCACAGAAAAAAATACATTTGGACTATAATGATGAGGACAGGTTGGCAGGAGGCGGTATAGCCAGAGAAGGGAGACCCACAGTGTGGAGAGTGGGGTTCACTGAAGATAAGCTATTTTCCAATTTTGCTCAGGGCTAGTACTGACTAAAAATCACAATTCTTATACAAGGAAAATAACAAGGCCGAATAACCCAAATATCCCACCTTGGTGTGTAGAGCAAAGGACCATGAGTTCTTGGCTTACATCTCCAGACCGCCTAATAGGAATCAAGAGTTCTCCAATGTCCTCCTCTATTCTGTATTCTGACTCTGGAATGTAAACTGTTGACTCTAAAAAGAGAGGAGAATTTTTAGCAGATTATTTCAGTTTGATAGGCTGTTGTTGTACATGAAAGTTTATATAAACCCATTAATGATCATACCCCTGTTCAAAGTGATTCATTATACTTAGCATAATACTTTATGGATATATTATTTTGTTAGTGTGAAATGTTTTTCTATGGAGTTAAATCAAGCTCTTCTACATATAGTAGACTCTCTTGTGGACAAAAACCTTATCACCTGGTAGCCACCTGGATGAAGAATCTCAACTTAGCTAGGTTGGTCCTTGGCATATTAATGTAACACACCCACACCCACACATCTATACCCATAGCTCAACCAAATACCATCTAAATGTCACACTGCTGAAATCCAACTTTGGAGGGCAAGTCAAGTGCAAACTCTAGCATATTACACTAAGCTAGAAAGGCTTTGGATATTGACTTCCCAATGGGCTGTTTTAAGATCAGCCTTATTCAAAGAGACTCAACCAGAAAGCTGGCTACAGGGCACTGATTTTTTCAATAACAGTAATTCACATAGATATTCATTACAAGGAAATGGGAAATACTAAAAAAGGAATAATGCATGAAAGAATTAGAAAACAAGACAAAACACAAAAGACAAAAATATAATCCAGTGTCAAAAATGTATGTGAAATAATTAATATTATTTTCTCCTACAAGTACCCCCTCCTCACCACAAAAGAACCCCAAGAATTAAAGGAGGTATGTTTCCTCAAAAACATAGTTCATGAGCTCCCGCAGTGTTTATTTTTTTGCCTTTAGTCTGCCAACGGACAGAAGACTTTTGAGCTACCTCAGCTTTAGTCTATTAGAGAAGAGTAAATTATGGACCAAATCTAGCCCAGATTGATTTTTTTTGACCATTTGCTGTATAAGAATAGTTTTTACCTTTTACAAATGCAATGAAACTTTATTGAAAATGTAAAAACCATCCTTAGTTGGACTAGGCAGTAAAAAAGAACAGACTTGATTTGGCTTATAGACTATGTAGTTTGTTGACCTCTGTATTAGAGTACAGTAGCTCTGGAAATCAAGCTACCAGCTCTTTAGTCATAGTCATCACACTCTTTAAAAAACCCAGGTGGAACACCTTGAGGCCAGGTCTAAGTCTTTTCTTTTCAATCTGGAAATGCAGAGACCCTAGTCCTTTGTTCCAGACAACTAACTGACTTAGGATTCAACTGTCCCAAGCTATTTTTTTAGATTAGTATGTAAAGGAATTTGAGTCAGAACAAAAAGTCAGCTAAGGATGCAAGATTGTCATTCTCCATAGATGTAACCTATGCTCTTGCCTTGATTTTGCATCTCTGTTATCCCAGATTCTTTCAGAACATCAGGGAACTACTAAGGAACACTTTTAGGACACTGACTACTTGATTATCCATGGTTAAAAAAAAAGGAGCACTACAGATAATAAAAATTTATCTTAATTAGTACTTTCCTACTAAAATCATTAGCAGAGAAGTCAATGGAAAACTGAGAAATGGCAAAGTGAGGTTCATGAATGCAATGGAATAATATTGCACTAGAAAAAATGACATGGATGAAGAATTCAGAGACACACTGGGGACACTTACATGAACTGATGCAAAGTGAAGTAATCAAAACTGAGAAAACCACATATACAATGACTACAATCATGTAAATCTGAAAGAACAATAAAATGAAAAAGGAAAGCTGTGCAAATGTAATTTCCAATCTTGAGCTTGTAGGAGAGTTGTGAAAATATTGTTCTCTCATTTCGGTGAACAGGTGGAAGTCTATGCATGGGGCACTTTGCACATACTGTGAGACATGGCCTCACAACACAATGGTTTCATCTTACTAACCTGCATTTTTCTCCTCTGTCTTTAAAAAATTTTGTTATGGGGAAAATTCAATGGATAGAGAAGATGGAAATAGGTCTCTTGATAAATAAATGTGATGTAACAACAAAAAGTATCAATAAAAAGTGAGCCTCATGCTTAAGGGGTAGTCTAGATATTACAATGATCTTTCAATGGTTCTGTAGTATCACCAATGTTGGTATTCCTTCCAGTGGTGAAGATGGCAAACCATCCATGCTCATCCCTTCTTTTGGATTCCTGGTTATGTTCTCTTTTAAAGACTACATAGGAGGGTCCACTAAAAGTACTGGGTCAGGGAGGGGGGGCCCTGGCTCTAAATTTCTCTTTCTTGTATAGATCGCAATGAAGCATGGCAACTATCATAACTTATCTTTCACTATCCTGGGTCTGTGGGACTAATTTCATGGGTCAGAAAGGTGACCAAGTTCTCTTATCTATCCTCCAATGTTTTACATCTAATGTTTTCTAAGTGAATAGTTATATGGGAAATGTTATCCTTATGTCCCTAAAAGGTAAAAATAAGACTCGGTGCCCAAATAATGTATCCGGTGAGATTTATGGAAGAACCTGAATTATTGCAGAGATGAATTATAGCCTGCTGGAGTTTAAATGAATAGTGAGCAGAGGGAAGGCATTTGTTACCAATGAATGACTTGGGGACTTTCAGATGAAGGGCATAGTCCTCTTGGTCTACAGAGCTTGTTCTGGGTTCCTGAACCAGGCTTCTCCACACTATACAAGGACAAGTATCTGCGTGAAAAGTCTTAAGCAACTATGTGATTTGAGATTAGATTGCATCAGCCTTATACATGTATGGTGAAAAAGCTATCCTTCTAATGTCATCAATATCGATACTGATATTCAATCAATATCGATATTGATTGAATATTTTGCTTTTGAAGATTTACAAGCATTAATTGGCTTAGTGATGTATGCTTTAGCTCATGGACAATCTTTTCTCTGTGTTAATTGACCAGAGCACACACACCTAAATCATAGATAATCCTTTCCAAAACTGTGATTATCTTTGACCCTTGGCAGCCACACAGGTAGTTGTCCAATGTCTAGTGTCTGTATCTTGTAGTTATTTACATAGTGTCTCTTTCATTAGAATGTGACATCATTGAAGTTAGGGCTAATGATTTTCCAGGGTATCTAGGTGGCACAGTGGCTGGAGTGCTGCTCCAGGAGTCAGGAAGACTAATCTTTATGAGTTCAAATCTAGCCTCAGACACTTCCTAGCTGTGTGACTCTGGGCAAGACCCTGTTTACCTCAGCTTTCTGTAAAATGAGCTAGAGAAGAAAATGGCAAACCACCCCAGTATCTTTGTAAAGAAAACCCTTAAATGAGGTCACAAAAAGCTGGACATGACTGAAAAAAAGACAACAACAAATGTTTTTGCTTTTCTTTGAATTCCGAGAATTTAACAATGCTTTTGGCACACAGTAATGACCGACCAATTAACATTGTGTGATTGATCCAAGACCCAGATCATCATAACGTCTCCTCAATAAAAATCTATGGTCACTTAAAGGAAGTCAATGTAGCAATCCACACAGGAGGATGAGGAAGATGTATTGCCCAGATTATGATGTGTGGTTGGTTAGACAGTCCATTGAGTCAGTCCATTATTACATATGTCTTGGACAAATACTGAAGGCAGACAATGAGTTGGACCCAGAATTAAACAGGAGGAAGAGACAGTATGGAACAGATAGGGGAAACATATATATATATATATATATATATACACACACATACACACACATATGTACCTGGATCTGCTCAATACCACAAATACTTATTTTATTAACATCAATATTCTTGACTCTGAAGACAGATATGGTGGATAGAATGCTGGACTTCGACCTTGCTTCTGCCACTTAGGCCAGTCAAGTCACTTAGCATCTCTGAATCTCAGGAGAGTCTAAGCCTAAGACTCTTTAAGACAATAATTTATCGATGGATTATGATGTGCATGGATAGAATAAGCTCTCATCCTGATGAAAACACAGGTCTTAAGTTGCCATTTTCTTGATGACATTATATGTGCCATGAATCATGGCATACCATCATTCCTGAAGAATCCAAAGTTTCAGATGACCCAGTGGCAATGGCAATGTCAATGTCAATGGTGATGATGATGATGATGATGAGACATGTAGTGGGCATAAGTAGGGCTTATCTAAATGAATTTTTGAGTGAAAAGTAACATAACAAGAATCACTAAGAGACATGCAAAGCCAAGAAAATAACAAGGACTAGACTTCTTGTAAGAGTGTGGATAGCAAATGGATTTGAGATGGTGAAAAAAAAATGAGACTTTCAACATATTGGGTTGCTGCTTCTTTAGCAGAACATGGAAAAGAATTAGGTAGGTGAAGAGGACCTGGATGAATGGAGCTCTGAACTAGTGGATGGACTAGCCACATTGATGAAGTACACCCCTACCTCAAATACCACAATGGTCATACAAAATGGAAGCCTGGGAATGTTTACTTGAATTAGAGACTGGAGGCATGATAGAATGGATAGAGTGCTGGACTCCCAGTCAGGATGACTTAAGTTTGAATCTTGATTTAGGCGCTTGCTTCTTGTTGTGAAGGCACATTTAACTCTCCTTGACCCCCTTTTGGGGTTTTCTTGGCAAAGATACTGGAGTGGTTTGCCATTTCCTTCTCCAGCTTATTTTACAGATGAGGAACTTGGGCAAAGAGGGTTAAGTGACTTACCCAGGATCACATAGCTAGTAAGTGCCTGGGGCCATATTTGAACTCAGGAAGATGAATTACTAGATGCTTGCCAGACACTCGCTAGCTGCATGAAACTGTGTAAGTCTCTTAGGCTGTCTTGGCTCTCAGCTCTTCATTTGCAAAGTAAGGAATCAGACCACCAGTTCTTCTTAAACAGTGGGTTGTGGCTCCATATGGGGTTACAAAAAATTAGGCAACAGTCCAAGGTTTCTGAACTTGCGATGGCCAAAAATTAATTGAAAATCCAACACCTGATGAATTCGAGGTATTTCTGGCAGCAATTACCATATTGCATCTCGTAACTTCATCACAGCCTTGGTTCTGAAAACAAAGCATGAACACTTTGCACTGTGCATGCCCTCAGCCATGCAACCCCAATGAATGCTGCCAAAATGTGAAAATGAAATGGGGTTGTGAGTGGGGAAAAGTTTAGGAGGCCCTGCACTGGAGGACTGCTGACATCCTCTTCAGCTCTAAATCTATGATTCTTGGATAGTCACAGAGCTAAATGGATGCTGGAGGGAGATGCAGCAAAGACTATTATAACACATTGGTTAACTCTGCGTACCATCACTGGGATCAACAATTTCAACAGCTGCCATCTTTGGGAACTCCAGGGCAGCCATGACAGGGTCAGAAAGAATGACACGGAAGGTCTCCGACGCCTCATATTTTCCATCTGATAGGATCCTCACTCTCCACGTGGCTGTAGACTGGCCAGGATTGAACTGAACCTGCTTTTGGGGCTTCCCTTTGAAATCTTCATCCTTTCGTGCCGTCCCATCTTTGGTGCCAATGGCTGAACAAAAAAATGTAAAGCATAAGCCAATGTTGAATGAAGGGGTTGTATTAACTGGCCTCTAAGGTCCCTTTTGGCTCTAGAGATAGGATTCTATGAACGTCTGATTGAGGGGTAAAGAATTTTTTCTTTCAACAGGTTAACTTATCTACTGATTGGTTAAAACAGAAGTGGCCAAAGAAAGGCTGATTCCTTCAAGAGATACATCTCATTCTAATAGATTTACTTTTTGTAACATTTATAGAGTGTTTTCTGTATGACAACCCTATGTTATTCACATTTCCCAGAGGAGGAAACTGAGTCTCTAAGACATTAGGCGACTTGCCCACAATCACAGAGCTAGTGAATGTCCCCAAGGTGGGTCTTCTGACAGTAGGACCATGGTGTTATGCTGTAGCCCTGTTCTAAGCTCATTGGCCAAGGAATACAGATGAAGCCTGTAAGGGAAGGGGTTTAATTGGATGATCTGATGGCCCTTCACAGTTCTAATTTATGTGAAGCTATGACCCTGAAAAGGAAGTGGTAATAACATTAATGACTCATTTTTATATAGCACTTTTAGGCTTTCAGATCTCTTTCCTCCTCTTTCTCCCTTCTCCATCATCATCCTCATCATCATCCTCATCAACAGTAATGTTTACATAGTGCTTTAAAGTTTGCAAAGCACTTTCCAAATATTATTTAACCTTGTCTTCATAACCACCCTGGGAGATACATATCTATGTTTTAAAGACAAGACAACCAGAGTCATATGGCTGGTATCTAAAACAGGATTTAAACTCATATTTTTCTTTCTCCAGGGCCAGCACTGTATCCATTGTGCCACCTACCTGCTATGGCATTAGTAATCTCATTTTAAAGCTAAGGAAACTGAGGTTCTGAAAGATAAATCAAATTGCCCAAGAACTCAAAAATAATAAGCGGCAGGCACAGACTTTGAAATCTGGTCTCCTAACTTCAAGGAAGAGTTGGGGAAGACCTGAGTTCAAATTTAGACTCTGACGCCTATTCTCTGTGTGATGCTGGTGAAGTCATATAACCTCTATCTGCCTCAGTTTTCTCATCTGTGAAATGGGGATAATAGCATCTAACTCCCAGGGCTGTTGTGAAATTAAAATGAGAAAATGTTTGTAAAACATTTTTCCAAACCTTAAAGAGGTATGTACATTCAAACTATTAAAAAAGGAAAAAATTGAGAAAAGGAAAAGATGGCTTTTTTCCTCACTTTTTTTTCTTACCTTTAGGGAAGAGGACTCCAGAGAGGTGGATAAGAATCACTGGCTAATCCACAGATTTTAGAACAGTCAGTCCAGAGGAAAGACTAAGAACATGTTTTATTTTCTTTCCAGCACAATAAAGTGCTGAAAAGGACTTTCTGTGAGGTCCAAAGGAGGACCAGAGCTCAATGCAGTTTGCTCCATGGGCACTAATCAGGTTTCCTAGGTATTCTCCCCTGATATGTTTTTCTTTTTAATTTCTCACTGTAGGTTTAAAGAAGCAAAGAATCCCACTTCACCATTTCATCCTTCATTCCTGCCGGACACCAGCTATTATCAAATGCTGTGTCACTCCTCTGCTCAAAAAGCTTCCGTGGTTTCCTATCACCTCTAGAATCAAATACACACTCCTCTGTTTGGCATTGGAAACCCATCATCAGCTGACTCTAACCTATCTTTCCACACTGTTTTTATATTACCTCTCTTCATGCACTCAATAGTCTAACTAATCAAAGATTTCGGTGAGCTTCATACACGACATTCATTCTGTCTTTGCGTAGGCTAGCTTTCATGTATGAGTGATTAGGTGGTGCAGTGGACAGAATGCTGGGTCTGGAGTTCAGGAAAACTCATCTTCTTGAGTTCAAATCTGGCTTCAGACACTTCCTAGCTGTGTGACCCTGTGCCTCAGTTTCTCATCTGTCAAATGAGCTGGAGAAACAAAGGCAAATTACTTCAGTACCATTGCCAAGGAAACCCCAAATGGGGTCTTGGAGAGTCAGATATGACTAAAATTATTGAACAAGAACAAAATCCTTCATGCCTGAAAGGCTCTCCCTCCTTACCTCTTCTGTTGGGGACCCAAGTTCTTCTTAAATATAGTTCAAGTATTATCTCCTCCTACAAGAGGCCTTTCTTGGTGCATTCTAGCTATTAACTATTCTTCTCCAAATTATCTTGTATTTATTTTGTGGGCTTATTTTGTATATATTTGTACATAGTCTCACCTTCTTTTCCGCACTAGACCTCCCCAGTAGGAAGTAAGGAAACACACACCTGAGTTCAATTTCAGCTTTAGACTCTTCCTACCTGTGTGATCCTGGGCAAGTCACTTAACATCCTCAACAATAAAGTGGGGATAATAAAAACGCCTATCTCACAGGACTGTTATGAGGATAGAATGAGATGATATTTGTAAAAAGTGCTTAACATGGTACCTGGTATATAGTAGGCACTACATAAATGTTTATTCCCTTTCCTTTATCTTCACCACCTGAAACATAATAAATGCCCACTAAAGGGAATTGAATTAATTTGGGAACTTTGGCTTTTTCCTAGTCTTTAAGGCTATATGGTCAATTGTAATCTAAACCAGTCACCAGCCACTAGTTAACTTTAAAAGCAATGTCTTTTTTCTTGTAGCTTTGTTAGCTAAGATTTCTGGTTTCTACCACGTCACAACCAACTAATCATAAGTCACATACTGATGAAGGATGTCTCGCTCAGGTATCCTCTGCGCTTGAGAGTTACTTCTAAGAACTTGGAATCTTCATTGACGATGTAGTGCTCTTTCTCTAGGGAAATCCAAGCCCAGTTTAGATGGAAGGATTGACTTGTTAGCTTATTTCCTCCTGTAATTAAAAAGGGGAAAATGGAGAGATCAATTCAGATTTTTGAAAGGAAGGTTTTAATGAGCTGGGTTTGCTTCACTCTTCTGAGACAGTAAGACAAAGGACTGATAATACCCCCTATCCTCACCACTCAACACACTCCAATAGACAGAGGAGGAAAGACCTTTAGACCTAGACTCAGAGAATGAGGTCTTCTAGTCCAGCTTTTATTATAGAGATGAGGAAATGGCTCCCCTGAAGGTCATATAGGTAGGGAGTAATGAGAACCCAGGATCTGTGTCCAGGTCTTCTGATTCCAGATCTAGCACTCTTCCCAGTATACCAATAGAAGAACATCCTAGGTGGCACCTATAGTCATGTGGCAACCTTGTCAGCAACTAGGAGGAGATAGGATGCTCCCTGCACATCAATGCACAGGATTAGATACTGATTCCTAAGTCCCTAACCCTCAAGAGAATATAAGCACCGTGAGTGAGGAGACTGCCATTTTTCATCTTTGTGGACTGAGCAAAGAGTCCTGTGTGCAGCAGGCACTAAATAAATGCTCATCAAATTGAACCAAATTGTCAAACTTTTGACTTCTCATCACTACAGTTTCTACCCTAAGATACCATGCTACAGTTGACATCATAGGGCACATTGCAATTATATGAGGTTCTTTTGATTAATGGCAAGTAGAAGTGGGGTTTCAGTGTTACATGGCTGTCAGTATCACTGAGGTACTGTACATATAGAGCTCATAATTAGAAAAAGTTCCGCCGTCCCCACCGTGGGCTATATAAATCCTATAGTACTTTTTTTCAAGATGAAAAATGTCTGTTCCGGTACAACATAAACTGTTCCAAAAAAAAGAGGTAAGGAAGGAATCTACCAAATTCTTTCTATGACACAGATGTGATATTGATACTTAAACCAGGGAGAGTTAAAATGGAGAAAGAAATTTATAGACCAATTTTCCTAATAAACACTCATGAAAAAATTTTAAGTAAAGTACTGGCAAGAAGATTATGACAATATACCCCATAGATCATCCACTATGACCAAGCTGGATTTATAACAGGAATGCCAGGCTGTTTTAATATTAGGAGAACTATAAGCATAATTGAGTGTGTTAATAACAAAAATAAGTCATGTGATTTTTCTCAATAGAGGCAGAAAAAGTTTTTGACAGAATATAGCATCCATTCCTGTTAAAAACACAAGAAAGCAGAGAAATAAATAAAACTTTACTTAAATGATAAGTAGTATTTGTCTAAAATTAAGGGCAAGTATTATCTGTAATGGGGATAAGTTAGAAGTCTTTTCAGTAAGATCAGAGGTGAAGCAAAGATGTCCATTACCGTTTCTATTTCATACCATACTAGAACATGTTAGTTATAGCAATAAGATAAGAAAAAGAAATCCAAGGAATAAGTATAGGCAATGAGGAAATAACACTATTACTTTTTTTCAAATGATAGAATGGTTTTGCAGATGATAGGATGGTCAACTAAAAAGACTGATAAAAATAACTTTAGCAAAGCTAAATGTAATATAAATTATATATATATGCAATATAAAATAAATCTGTGAAAATCATGAGGATTTTTATATATTTCTAACAAAATCTAGCAGGAAGAAAAAGAAAGAGAAACTCCATTTGAAATTGCTATAGACAGTATGAAATATTTGGGAGTCTACCTGCCAAGATACACATTGGAACTATATGAATACAATTACAAAACACTTTTCATAGAAATAAAAGCATATTTAAATAATAGGAGAAATATTAATTGCTCATAGATAGGCCAAATTTATATAATAAAACTGACAATTTTACCTAAATTAATTTACTTATTCAGTATCATACCATCAAACTACCAAAGGATTACTTCATAGAGGTAGGAAAAAATTCATTTGGAGAAATATCAAGGAATTTAATGAAGAAGGTGGGAAGGAAAAGGACCTAGTAATTCCAGGTCTCAAACTATACTATAAAGCTGTAATCATCAAAATAATTTTGGTGTTGGCTAAGAAATAGGGAGGTTGATCAGTGGAGCAAATTAGCTACACAATATACAGAAGCATATGGGCATAGTAACCAAGTGTTTGAAAAACCCCCAAATTGTGATTATTTAATCAAGAACTCACAATTTGAGAAAAACTTTTGAGAAAACTGGAAAATAGTCTGGCAAATGCTAGGTACAGACCAACACCTCACATCATAAACCAAGACAAGCACACAAAAGATGTATGATTTAGACATAAAGGGTGATATCATAAGTAAATGAGAGGAGCAGAGAAGAAATTGCCTGTCAGATTTATGAATAAAGGAATAGTTTATGACCAAATAAATGATAGAAAGGATCACAGGAGGCAAAAGTGGATAATTTTGATTACATAAAATTAAAAAAAACTTTTTATAGAAGAAAAATAATACAGTTAACATTAGAAGAAAATCAAGAAACTGGGGGACATGGTTACAGCACATTTTTCTGAAAAACATCTCATTTCTAGAATATATGGGAAATTGAATCAAATTGACAAAATTAAGATATTCTCCAATGGATAAATAGTCAAAGGTTATGAATGGTCAGTTTGAAGATGAAGAAATAAAAGCTATCAATAATCATATTAAAATGTTCTAAATCATTAATAACTAGAGACATGTGAATTACAACTCCTCTGAGGTTCCATTTCACATTCATAAGATTGTCTCAATCGTCAAAAAAGGAAAATGACAAGTGCTGGGGGGATGTGGGACAACAGGTACATTAATCGTACACTGGTGTACTATAGTTGGTGGAGCTGTGAACTACTCCAAATAATTTGAAAATCAATATGAATCCATGCTCCCAAAGTTGTTAAATTGTGTATACCCCTTAATATTGCTATCATGTCTATTCCCCAAAGTGATCAAAGAAAAAGAAAAATACCCATGAATGAAAATATTAATAAAGGCTTGTGTGTGTGTGTGTGTGTGTGTGTGTGTGTGTGTGGTGGTGATGGTGGTGGTAAAGAATTGGAAACTGAAGGGATGTCCAAACAATTGGGGAACGACTGAACAAGTTATAGTATATGAATGTCATGAAATATAACTATGCTATAAGAAATGATGAAGGGGCAAATCAAAACAACTCTGAGGTACCACATCACACCTGTAAGATTGGCAAACATGACAGAACAAGAAAATGATAAATGCTGGAGAGGATGTGGGAGAGTTGGAACATTAATTCATTGTTGGTGGAGCTGTGAGATCATCCAACCCTTCTGGAGAACGGTTTGGAACTATGCCCAAAGGGCTACAAAAATGTGCATACCCTTTGACCCAGAAATATCATTACTAGGATTGTATCCCCAAGAGATTATAAAAACGGGAAAGGGTCCCACGTGTACAAAAATATTTATAGCAGCACTCTTTGTGGTAGCCAAAAACTGGAAGTCAAGGGGATGCCCATCAATTGGGGAATGGCTGAATAAATTATGGTATATGAATGTAATGGAGTACTATTGTGCCATAAGAAATGATGAACAAGAAGACTTCAGGGAGGCCTGGAAGGACATATATGATCTGATGCTGAGCGAAAGGAGCAGAACCAGGAGAACTTTGCACAGCAACGACCACAGTGTGCGAGTTTTTTCTGGTAGACTTGGAACTTTGTAATAACACAAGAACTTACTGAGAAAAAAAAAAAATCCTAATGTCGGTCTTCTAAGGCAAAATGCCTTCCACACTCAGAGAAAGAAATGTGGAAGTCACTTGCAGAATGTAGCAGATCATGTTTGTGTGTGGGTGGGTTTCAGTGTATTATGTGTTGATTTGTTATATGATTTCTTCCATTTATTTTAGTTCGACTACATAGCATGAATATAGTGAAAATGTGCTCAATAGGAAAGTATATGTAGAACCTAAACAGAATTGTATGCTGTCATGGGGATGGAGGGGGGTATTGGGGGAAGGGTGGGGGGGAATAAAATCTTAACTTTAAGGAAATGATTGTAAAACATTAAAAAAAAAAAAGAAATGATGAAGGGAATGGTTTTAGAAAAACCTGAAAAGACAGACTTATATGAACTGATGCAAAATTAAGTGAACAGAACTGGGAAAACAATTTGTATGGTAACAGCAACATTACAATTATCATTACAATATCATTACAATGAATGATAATCAATTTTGAAAGGCTTAGTTACTCTATCACAACGACCAACCAAAATCCAAAGGACTCAAGGATGAAACATTCTGTCTTCTTCCAGATAGAGAGGTGATTGACTCATAGTGTAGATTGAAACAAATCCTCTCCTCTCCTCCCCTCCCCTCCCCTCCCCCTCCCCTCCCCTCTCCTCTCCTCCCCTCCCCTCCCCTTCCCTCCCCTCCCCTCCCCTCCCCTCCTCTCCTCTCCTCTCCTCTCCTCTCATTTCTTCTCCCCCTTATATCTCTTTCTCCTTCCCTCCCCTTCCTTGGCATAGACAATGGGGAAATTTGTGTTGTATGACAATACATATTTGAAATGAGTTTTGTTTTCCTGCCTTTTCAATGAGTGGGTGGGTGGGAGTGAGGAAGGGAAGGGAGAGATTTGGAACTGAAAGCAACATAAAATTGAATCCACACACATACAGAGAAGGAGGTCCTTGATAACCTTTCTCACAGTTCTATCAGGTGTTGGCAACCACTATTTGGTTAGAGAAATACAATGATTGGAGAGGCACAGCTGATGAACCTTGTGATCCTCCTCTGATTTACCAATGAGAAAAACAAAAATCCATTCATTCATCCAACAAATATTTATTTGATATTTACCGCCAGTACTACGCTATGGGATATACAAAGAAGAAGAAGGCAATGAAGTTTGTAATGTAGTACTTTGAATCCCTCCCCAATATATTTTCATTTAATTAATACATTCTTCTATAAGCTGTCTTATCTGTGTAGTGCCAACTTCCTTTATGAAAACATTTGTTTCATTATATAGATAAGAGTGCATATCAAGAACTCCCAAAGTACATTTATGACACAAGAGAACAGTCTAATAACAGCAGAAGAGTCTATCAGATCCAGAAGATCATATACGAACCCTATACACTGAGCTCTGATTCATTATCTCTTCCTCCCAGTAGCATAGCTTAGGCACAGTAGAGAAATTAAAATGGGAATTCTGAAATTAGACTCTTTATGCCTTCTGATCTTCTACAAAGAAAGCAAAAAGAAATTAAAAAAGCAAAGAGGCATTCTTTAGTTTGCATAGTTTTCTAACTTAGAGATGCTCTTCACACCCTTACGTGGGCTTAATTTGAGGCAGTGCTCTGATACTGGGTCAGAGGACCTCGTGTGTATCGAAGACGCAACCACTGATTACAAGGCTGATTGAAATGCCAACACAAGCCACTCATTGGTTGTTTGTTGATAGACAGGTAATGAATTGTTTATGTATTGCTCCCTGCTAATGTTTAGGTTTTGGGGCAGTAGCAAAGGTAGACTAGGAGATGGTGGAGTAAGAAGGAGAGAGAGGAAGAGAGGAAGAGGAGAAAGGAGAGAATAGGGAGAAGGGAAGAAAGGGCGAGGAGAGAGGTAGGTAGGGAAGGGATGAGGGGAGGAAGGGAAGAAAAGGTGGAGGGGAAAGAAGAGAGAAAAGGACAAAATAAGAGAGGGAGAAAGAGGAGAGGAGAAGAGAAGAGGGGAGAGAGGAAAAGAGAAAGAAAAAAGGAAGAGAAAAGAAGGAAGAAGAGAGATAAAAAGGAGAGAAGAGACGGTGAAAGGACAAAGAAAAGAGAGGGAGAGGAGACAATGAGGGAGAAAGTGGAGAGAGAATGAAAATAGGGAAGAGAGGGGGAGAGAGAGAGGGAGAAAAGCAGAGTTGGGAGGGAAAAAGAAGGAGGGAAGAAAGGAGAGAGTGAGAGAGGGAAGGGGGAATATAAGGAAGAAGATAGGGAGAGGGACATAGAGATGAGGAGAATGCAAGTGTTGCAAAGATATAGTACTAGAAGACAGATCCTGCTGATCTCAGCATCTTTTGGGTTATTTTGACATTTCACAAACACTCAGTTCTATTTTACTTTCTCAGTATAAGCACCAAAGAGTCAAAGCTCTGGAGAATGGTTTCTCAAGGTTATTTATCCTTTTTAATTTGGGAGGCTAATTTTTATTTTACATCATGGCTCCTTTAAGTCGAAAATGATACAGAGGTTGACATGTTTCCTGTTCTTGGGTGCCTCCAGAACCAAAAGCACATCTCCCTTATTTCCCCCCACCCTTGGTATCTCTGGTTCTCTCTGCTAAATGAATTTAAGTTTAGATTTCAACTTTGGGGTTTTAGTTCTTCCCATAAGGGCAGCTAGGTGGTACAGTGGATAGAACACTGGGTCTGCAGTCAGGAAGACTTACCTTTAATTCTGGTTTCAGATACTTCTTAGCTGTATGACTCTGGGAAAGTCACTTAACCCTGTTTGACTCAGTTTCTTCATCTGTCAAATGAGCCGGAGAAGGAAATGGCAGACCACTCTAGTATCTATGCCAAGAAAACCCTAAATGGGGTCACGAAGAGTCGAACAGGACTGAAAATGACTGCTCAAGTTCTGTCCATACCAGCTTCAAATTTCTTAGATTAGTTACAAAATAAAAAAGTCACTTAAATACAACAGAACCTCTCATCTGCCTAGGACAAAGATACTGGAAGCAAATACTGTTCACATTCCCAGCTTCTACTTGACCATAGGACTTGAAGTTGGAGCAACCAGGCTTAAATCCTAGCTGTACCATTTAGTACCTGTTGTGAACTAAGGTAAAACATTTAATTCCCCCTTAGTTTTTACTTCTATAAGAAGAGGTGGCTAGGCTAGGTTACCTTTCAGGTCTTTTCCAGGACTAAATCTTGATGCTCTGATTCTACTTTAATTCCATTCTGTCCATTGGGAGTTACAAGAGATGTGTATATGGTGGTACAACAAAGAGTTAGCTGGGACACAGTGACAGGTAAGGGCCCAGTGGGGCAAGGTGACAAAGAGAGTTTGCACACAATTGAGAAGCTGCTTTGAAAGTCACAGTCTCACAGAAAATTAGAGTTGGAAAGGACCTTGGAGGCTGTCTAGTTCCACCCAGACCTGATTGAGAATTCTCTTTATAGTATCCTCAACAACATCTTTTCTCCACTTAATGGTTTCCAGCCAAATATTATCACAAACATGGCTGTGAGATTACTAACAAAGCCTGTGTTTATATGGTATTAAGGGCAAAGGTGAAGGAAATAAAATCCCAATTATTCAGATCAAAGTCATAGGAATGAATGGTTACATCCTGTGTGTAAGTTGAGTTGTGATCAGTACTATGGAGTAAAATGATATAAGAAGTGCAGATCATTTAGATTAGTGCTTACCAAGCTCTGCTCTATGAGAAATCTTTACTGGTACATAAAATGTTTATTATCTTAGACCCTTACTTTTAAGACCTACATACTTAAAAAACAGACCCCTCCTGTACACATTCTGTTATTTCCACTCCCATCTCCTTTGGGAAAGGTCAACTGACCATGTGAACAACAGTACTTCTCTCTAGATGTTTGTATGTCTGATTTTCACTGTCTTTAGTCTTCAAGTGACATTGAATTTTCATTGGAATTCTTTGATTAAAGGAATCCATAACTTTTAGGAGAAGCAGTGCTATCTTGTAGAAAGATACCAGAAAGAGGGGGGATGGTAAGATCTGAGCTCCAGGTCTGGACTCTTTTTGTGTGACCTTGGGCAAGTCACCTGTCCTCTCTCTGCTGCCATGAGGGGTAATAACACTTTCCTTGCTAATGAATCAGGGAAGTTGTTATGGCCTGAGACAATGTATGTGAATGAGACAATGTGTACCATTTCTTTTTCAGAAAGGAATGCCATGGCATTTGTTAGCACGAATTTGTAATGGACCAAATACCATGGATACCTCATAGATATGAACCATAAATCTGCTTATGAAGCAAATGTTTCTATGCCTCAAAGATCTATTATTGTATCATTTTGGTTACTCTTCCACCAATAAATACAGATCAAGACTTTGCTAAGATATATGCCTTAGCCAATGGCTTTGGTGAGCTTCTCTGATTAGAAACAAAACAAAACTTTGTGTTTTGGGGGAGTTCTGCTTTATTTTGACTGGGTCTATGATTTATTCAGTGCAAGGAGCTCCCAGTGAGGAATTGCCACCCCCTCACTCCTTCATTTATTCAGACCAGCACCTTGCCTGGTAATTTATAGTCATAGAGATTTGTCTGGGGCACTAACAGGTTATGAAACTCACCCAGGATCATACCACTAGGATGTTTCGGAGGCAGGACCTGAATAGAGGCTTTCCTGACTACAAAACCAGATCTCTAGTAGATTGCACTGCATCTTGATTTTTAAAAATCTCAAGCAAAAATCTTAATTATCTGGTGGCCATCTGTAACAGCAAGCAAAGTAGGATTTTTTGCCATTTTTCTGGATTGAGTTTTAACCAATCAAGTGCTTTTTTTTGAGTCTTGCCTTTGAATCAATCAAGAATCTTTGATTGGAAACAGCATATGTATATATGTATATATATATGTGTATATATATATATTATATATATATATATATATATATATATTGTATTGCAGGTAGAGAGAAGCAGAGAGAGAAACAGAGCTGAGAGAAGTGACCTTGACCAGTCTAGGGGAACTTGTGGGGAGGTCTAATAGAAAGAATGTTTGTGATGGCAGCACTCTGCCTGTTGGTCTGTGTTGATTTCTTGGACAAAAGTCCTGCCTGTTGATTTTGTGTTAATTTCTCGGATAGAAGTCCTGTCTGTTGGTCTCTATGAGTGAATTGAGATGATGGCACTGCTAATGTGTATAAATATTGTTATAGCCCTGTCAAACTTTGTTTTCCTAGAAGCACAAACTTGTGGGCAAGAGTCCCTGTCAGGAAGAAGCAGGAAGAGTTTGGAATGGAACAATCTCTGTGAGCTGAGACAAGGAGCAGAAGCAGAGAGCTGCCTGTGTGTGAGCCCAGGCAAGAACTGGGAGCAGTTGGCCCACCGAGGAGGAGTCATAGGGTTGGGAAGCGGGCCTTGAGTCAAGATGAGAGAGAATTTTGCTTGGACATTGTGTATTGATTCAGGAGATTGCTCTTACAGCGGCCTAGGGGTGGATGGTGTGGTATTTTCTGCTACCCCTTAAGGATGTATTATGCTATGGAAGATGCTGCCTGGGGCCCCTGACTTTGGGGATGCAATGATATATGCTATGTGCCATATGACATACTGAGTGTTATGAGACAGATATATGTATTAGATGATATGTTTTGCTTACGGATGTTGCTAAGGATGTTATATTTTACTTTATTGAACAATGTTCAGTTTATTGCTGAATAGAGAGTTCATTATCCTATGCAATTAGACCCTTAACATCACTCATAGCAGCAGTCCTCAATGCTGCTGTGATTGGTTTTATACCATCCTCATGGTAATGAACCTCTTTAAGCTTAGCTAGACTGGTCCATGAATGACAGGCATACAAAATCCTTCATCTATCTATACTCAAAGCTTTTCCAGCTTGATAGTGCATACCAGAACTTATACTGATTTCAGTATCACTACAATAAGTAAAGTGGTAAAGGAGGAGGCACATTTGATCCATGGGGTAGAAGGATAGTGGAAACTACTGATAACACTAATGAGGGCATCATCCATGCTGTAGATAATTAAACACTTGAGACTGCTCAGTTCTCTGGGCTGAAATTTCTTAAGCTTCTCTTAAACTGCATTGAAAAGTGAGTAATGAGGAGAATATTAGAGAGGTAGGTGAGCACTCCTTGGGACAGAGCAGAGTGGCTCTGGGGAAACTGATTACCTGAGTAGTTTTCCCTGTTTGTCAGCATCAGTGTTATGTGGATCTGTGTATGTCCCCGAGGAAAGTCTTGTTATTTGGACTGTGCTATAAACTGCCAGTGGTATAAAGGTACATAAAGGGCTGGGCAAGCTGGATCTCCAGGTAAGTGAGAATTGTAGCCTTGAGAACACCTTACGAGGCTTCCCATATACCTTGGGTATATATGTTTCAGAAGTCATGGGATCATGGTCATTTAGGACATTACCCGGCACATAGTAGGTGCTAATAAATGTTGATTAAGTTATCACTTACTTCTATGACAGATTAGAGTAGGACTTACTGGAAACACAGAATACAGGAAAAAATCAAAACCTATTTTATTTTTTATGTTTTCTTTGTCAAGCTATTTCCAGTGCTTTCCACCGAGAATCACTTTGCTATAATCTTGGTATCTACAAATCAAATTTTATAATACTTGTGCTCTCTAGAGGCAGCTAGGTGGCGCAGTCACCATATCTGTTCTGTGATGAGAGAACTTTGGTGCACAGTGGCAGGTTAAGGGTACAGTAGGGAGAAGTGACAAAGAGAACTTGGAAACAACTGGAAAACTGCTTTGAAAGTCACGCAAGAAAATCACACAGTTATTCCAGAATGCTGGCTCTGTTGTCAGGCAGACTCGAGTTCAAGTCCAGCCTCGGACACTTACTAGCTGTGTGAATCTGGGCAAATCATTTACCCTCGGCCTGCCTCAGTTTCTTCATTTATAAATGGGGATAATAGTAGTACCTACCTCCCAAAGTTGTTGTGAGCATCAAATGAGATAATATTTATAAAGGGCTTAGCCCAATCCTGAGCACACAGTAAGTGCTTAATAAATGTGTGTTTCCTTCTTCTCTCCTACTCCATCAAGTTATTCTAGAACATGGTCATTTGCTCTATTAAAGTGAGTGTTGTAGAAAATTGTGGTAACTACACTTCAACAAATATAAAACAGAACTTATGATTCCCCTGTCCTCCCACCCCCAGCCCATCCTTTTCTGTTTCTGCTCAGGGCATCACCATCAGGTTCACAACCTAAGATTCCACTCTATGTCTCCTTCAGTCCTCATCCAAAATGTGATCAAGTCTTGTTGGTTCTGGCCTGACAGCATCCTTTGCACCCATTCCCTTCTCTCCACTCCTGTAGTTGCTTCTCTAGTACAAGCCCCCTTTACTTCTCACTTCAATTGTGGGTAAAGTCTCCTAATAGGGTTCCCTGTATCCAGCCTCTCCAACCCATCCTCTACACAGCTGCCAAACTCAGAATCCCAAAGCCCAGCTCTGGCCACATCACTTTCCTGCTCAAGAATAGGCTTCCTATAAGCCTCTAGGATAAAGCACAAACTCCTTCATCAGGCATTTAAAGCCTTTTGCATTTTGTCTACATCCTAGGTCATTTCCCTCTCCTGCATTCAACAGTTCCAAAATTCAACAATTTCCAAAATCCTATTTCCTGCTACTTTGCTTTTCCTTTGGCTATCCTCTCTGCCAAGAAAGTCATCCCTCCAACTCTCTGGCTCTTGAAGTCTCTCCCTCTCTTTAAGACTCAGTTCCAGTCTCACTTCCCAGAAGAAGCCTTTCTTTCTTTCTTGGATGTGGATAGCATTTTCCATCATGAGTCTTTTGGAGTTAATCTTAGATCCTTGCATTTGCTAAGAACAGCTAAGTCTTATCAAAGTCAGTCATTGCATAACGTGGTTGTTACTATATACAATGTTCTCCTGGTTCTGCTTATTTCTGCATAAGTCTTTCCAGGTTCTCAACAAGCCTTTCTTGATGTTGTCAGTGCCCTCCACAAGCTCACTCCTGCAAATCACCTGACAGCATAGATTTTACATTTACTTCCTTGCCCATATGTTGCCACCTGGACCCCATTCTTAAGGTCAAGGGCGCCTTCCTTTCTCTTTGTATCCTCAGTGACTGGCACACAGCAGGTGCTTAATAAATGCTCCCTGAAATGAGTTATCAGACCACTTCAAGATAAAGTTGGCAAACCTACAATGACCATCCAAGACTGATAGATATAAATCCTTGTTCACAGACCTGCATCAGTCATTATAGAAAAGTTGTCACTTTTTTTTCCTCCTCAGAGCTCCCTCCCCATGAATGATTTTATATTTCTTGTTGACATTTGACATGTAGATTACTCGCAGAATTCTCTTCTAATTTATGAGCAGATGGGAATCTTAGACTTGATGCATCACTGAATGGCTGGCTTCCCTAATGAGACCAATAGGCTGAACCTCTCCTTCCATACCACTGACAAACAAGACTCTACATTGGAACAGTGCTCTCTCAGAAGCACTGATGAGATAACCCATTCGCACCAGTGACTAAATCTCTAGGCCCAGACACCTACATTCACAAAGATACGCTAGCTAGGAAGCATTCAGATATGGGAATTCCTTCTGAGAAGTCTCCTTCTAGGAAGGCTCAGGTGAGTAGTTGGCTTTAGGTTTGGAGATGAATTTTAAAGGGCTATCATACCTATTTGGTATAGACTTACCCTCCATGACACTTGACATCAAGCATCACATAGAGCAGTTTCATTTAATATTTTATTTTTTCCAAATTATATGTAAAACCAAATTTTAACATTTAAAAAAATTTTGCATTTCAAATTCTCTCTCTCCCTCTCTCTCCTCCCATATTGAGAAGGTAAGTAATACATAGAGCAGTTTAGAAAATTGATTTTTTAATGAGAAATGTTGGAGGGGATATGGGAAAAATGAAACATTAATGATGGAATTGTGAACTGATTTAACCATTCTTGAGATCAGTTTGGAACTATGCCCAAAGGGCTACAAAACTATGCATACCCTTTGATCTAGTAATACCACTACTAGGTCTGTATTCCAAAAAATTAAAAAAGATAAACAGGAAAAGGACCTATATGCAGAAAAATATATATATATAACAGCTCCTTGTTGGTGGCAAAGAATTGGAAATTGAGGGGATGCCCATGAATTGGAGAATGACTGAACAAACTGTGGCATGTGATTGTGTTGGAATACAATTGGACACTAAAAAATGATGAGCAGAATGCTCTCAGAAAAACCTGGAAAGACTTCCATGAGCTGATGCAAAGTGAAATGTACCATGTGCAAAGTAACAGCAATACTGTAAGATGATGAGCTGTGAATTACTTAGCTCTTCTCAGTAATATAATGATCCAAGACAACTCTGAAGGACTTATGATGAAAAATGCTGGCCATCCCCAGAGAAAGACCTAAGTGTGTCTGAATGCAGATTGAAGTACACTTTTTAAACTTTATCTTTCTTGATTTTTTTTTTGATTTATGTTTTCTTTCACAACGTGACTAATATGGAAATACTTTGCATGACTGCACATGTTGCTTGCCTTCTCAGTGGGGGGATGGAGAAGGAGGAAGAGAGAATTTGGAACTCAGAGTTTTAAAAATGAATGTTAAAAATTGTTCTTACATAGGACCGGGGAAAAATAAAATGCTTAATTAAGTTTTAAAAATTTTCTTTCTCCCTTAAGAAAAAAAAGAAAATTGTTTCCTATACCTATTAACATATGATTTCTTTGAAATTCATGGGAACTGCCCAAGCTTGTTATGAATTGGGAATGGGAAATAGTGAATAGATATTGAAATGTGACTTCAGAGTAGTAACTGACAATTCCTGCACCTGGTGGAATAAAGTGTATTCCTGATGTGTGGCCTTTAGGGAAAGTTTTCCAGAAGAGGGAGGAAGTGCTCCCAGACAGAGGATGTTGCCACCACTGTGGCTAAGGCCACAGAAATGGGGAGGAGGAGAGGCAATACCTACCACAGTGCTAATCACCCTCTGCTGCTGTCTTGGAATAAAACTCTGACTACCCTACCCTAGTTATACCTCTTGGTGATAGTTTACCCAGTTATCTTGGAAAATACAGAGGTACCCTCTTCATCGACATAAAAGCATAAGCTAAACTGTCATCCAATATGAACCTGTAAACTTCCCCCAATGCTAAGCTATTGCTGCTTTTTTTCCCCCAAAAAGGCTAAAAATTCAATGAAAGAACTGTAACGTGAAGACCAAAGAATTGGCATGTACAGAGTAAGGCAGAAAGCCAAAATGTCCACAGGCTCTCTCCCCTCCTTACTCCCTGGAGCGGTCTCTTCTGTTCCTAAGGTTCTGGATTACAAACCCTACAACCTCTTTCAACAACTTAACTGACAGAAATGGGCCATACTTCCTTCCTACCCGAGGATACAATTTCATTCAAGACTCCTCTCTCCTTACTCTGGTTTCTGCTTCATTCTCTTGGCCTGAATACTTTCTGAGGCTAACTACATGACATATGTGTGCATGTGTGTGCACATGTGCATGCACACACAAGACATAAAATCTATAAATACAAACATATATGTAATACAAATATATATTATATATATGCACACATCTATTATCTGGTAGTTATGAACATTTTGATAGAACCTTTATGAAACGTTGTCTTTGCTTCTAATTAGTGAAAGAAATTGAACTGAAGAAGAATGCAGAGCTCTTGTGCTTTTCCCACTAAATTATGTTTTCTTTCCTGCATATTGTAGGACCAGAGGCTTAGAGCTGAAGGGAGCTTTTGAGTTATCTAGTCAACGCCTTCATTTCAAAGGACCTGAGCCCCAGAGTGGGGAAGTGTTTACATAACTTGTTTTTTCCTTTTTGGGGCAATCAGGGTTAAGTCACGTGTCCAGAGTCACACAGTTAGTAAATGTCTGAGGTCAGATTTGAACTTTGTAAATGTAATACTTTCTAATATTTAGTTCCTACAAATTTTCTAATGGATCTGCTATATGATGCAGCCACATACCCATTCTATATTGATGTCACTAAGGGTTTTCAGCAGACTGCCAAGGGATTGAAAAATCATGCTCTGGAATCAACTCGGTCATTCTTCCAGAAGGAAAGAAGTCTCATTCCTCCCTTCTTACCTCAGCATGTGGTGATCTTGATGGAGACATAAATAAACTCTAAGAGAAATAGAATATAGACTTTTTCAATTAGAGAAGTATCACATGAAATCCTGTATGAGAAGAAAGTATAAAAGTAGAACCTTGTAAAGGAATATTTCCTAAGCCGACCACCATCATTGTTTAGACTAACTGTGTGTGGAATTAGCCAGCCTTGTCGGGCTTCTGACTTTTAGAATAACCTCCATGTGTGTTAATAAATGACCTTCCTTCGGACTCTGTAACTTAGAATTTGAAAGAAATAAAAAGTTTAGAAATTGAAATGAGCCACAGTCTGTTTCTCCAGTTAATGATAATCCTTATGAATACTTTCATTATTATTAAAAGGGCAAGCCAAAGATTGGACAGATTGTCATTCCTGAAAACCTTGGCAAGCACTTATCAGGCTGAGTTACTGAAAGGAAAAGTAGGATTGTCCTTCTTCCTGGGGGTCTTTTTCATCACCTAGGAATTCCTTCTTGCCACACAGGAAATTTGTATGAGATAATTGGTAGATAAATAAAATGGCTACACAGAACATCCTGGCTTTCAGGCAGAATATACATACACGCACATACACACATATTCACACACACATATACATACACACATACATATATAAATACACATACATGCACACAAACACAAACACACATGTATACGTACACACATTTACGCACACACATGCATACATGCACATATACACATAAATATATGTGTATATATAAAACATATATATGTCTATATGTATAGATATATGTATATGTGAAATAATAAATATAGGTGACCCAAATGGCAATGAAAAGATACACTGTAGGTGGATACCATAGCAATATCATGGAGGACTTGGGTTTAAAAAGTGACTCAGAAGAAACAGACTCTTAGGATTTCGAATGATGCTTAAGATATACCTAGAGCAGTTGTGTCAAAGGCAAGTAGAAATGGGTGTTATACATGGATTCCTGGTGGTGGCAAGTTGACTTAAAAACCACATATTAAACATTATCTGTGTTTTATTATATTTTTATTTATTGTGCTAATTACTTCTTGATTACATGTTAATCTGGTTTGGGCTGATAACTTCGTGTTTGATCTTTCTGATCTAGAATAAGATGTTTGTTGATGCGTATAAAATGACATTCAGAGAAGTTAAGTGTCCTGTTCACAGTCACAGAGGTGGTAAATCTAGTGTTTTTTTGGCCATGCCATGCCATACCATACCATACTGCCTCTTACAGAATATCTTGTGGTACATATGTCAGCAAGGGGAGGTAGGCTGCTTGTATACCAAGAGTTGACATTGATGGTTTTGTCCATATCATTTATAAAATTCTTAAACATCCCAGGATCATGCATGCATCCCTGGAGCATTCCACTGGAGACCTTCTGACAAGCTGACATTACCACAGTAACAACTTCTCAACCAGCTCTGCATCTCTCTAACTGTGCTATGGTTTAATCAACAGCTCACTATCTTTTCCACAAGATTAGCATGAAATACTTATCAAATGTTTTGCTAAAATCAAGATAAACTATATTGGCAGCATTGCCCTCTCGTAGTTTAGTAACTTTTAAAAAAGTGACATAAAGTTATCTTGGCATGACTTGGTCAAACCTACTCTTTGCAACCATTTTGTATTTTCTAGATGTCTATTAACATTGTCTTTAGTGATCTGTTCTGAAGTCAAGATCACTGGCCTATAGTTTACACAGTATATGGCTTAGTTTACAATTCTCAGGTTTTTCTTGAGACCTACAGAGGTTAAATATCTTGATATATTTGGCCTCAGAGGGCAGACCCATCTAGCGCCCATCACCTGTCTGCTGAGAGATGGGAAATATCCACTGTTGTTTTCCTCGCTTCATCTCACCTCTGAATGAAGCCTGACATATAACAATGATATCTCATAGGGGCCCCAGACAAGCAACAGCTGAAACTGCAGAGAAATTTAGGCTTGAGATCAGGAAAAAATTGGACAAGTGGTGGCGTAGTGGATAGAGAGCTGGGCCTGGAGTCAGGAGGACTCATTTTTCTGAGTTCAAATCTGGTCTCAGACACTTCCTGTCTGTGAGACCCCAGGTAAGTCACTTAACCCTGTTTGCCTCCGTATCCTCATCCATAAAATGAGCCAGGGAAGGAAACGGCAAACCACTCCAGTATCTTTGCCAAGAAAACCCCTAACTGGCTTACGAAGAGTTGGATATGATTGAGTAATGACTGAACAGGAAAAACTTGTGAACGATCAGACCTATCCAAAAGTATGGTGGGCTGCTGGACGAGTGATAGGCTCAATCACTCAAACATAGTTAGGAGTAGGAGAAAAGAACCAGAAGAATAAAATTCATCAAAGCCTGGGGCCATTCAGGGTAGGACTCTATATTCTTTCATAGCTTAGCAGCTCCTACAGGCGTCACTAATTCACAACCCAGAAGTGCAACATTAACCACAGCTGACATTTTTACAGCATTTTATGGCTACGAAGCACTTTGAAAACACTACTACTGTGGATCATCTCCCCAATCCTATGATTGCTTATGCTCATAATGATGAAGTGGAGGGATTACAGAAAAATTAAATTTTGTTCTGTATACTCTGTTTAAGGAGACAGAGAAGTGTGCGATAGATTTTCTTTTATTTTTGCTCTGTGAAAGTTTTATCGATGCTTTTTGCTTTTTATATCACAATCATTTCTAGATATAACACTCATAGTTCACCACCTCTCCAAGTAAAGGAGGAAGATGATATTTTTTTCAGCTCTTTTTTTGGGGCCAAGAATCATAATATTATGTATAGCAGCTTGTCTTGTAAGAACGCTGGATAAAATTTCCTTATTTATAAAATGAGGGTGTTGAGTTAGGTGACTTCTGTGGTTCCTTGAGCTCCAAATCCTATGAATCTATAAATCAATTTCCACTCCCTACTTCTATAACTAGTTGAAATTAGTTCATATTTTCTCATACATTGTCTTTAAATTATCCTCAAATTTCTTCATGAATTTCTCAGTGACTTTAAGGAACTACATAAAGAGAGGTGTGCTAATAAATGTTCTCTGAAAAAAATGTACATAGGTCACTTCTAAAAGTGTAATCTGTTATTATTAGCATTTTCTCAATTGGCTTAGTTTACCAGGGGTGGGGGACCTGTGACCTGGAGTCTGCATGTGGCCTTCTGGGTCCTTGGGTATAGCCTTTTTGACTGAGTCCAAGTTTCACAGAACAAATTCTTTTATTAAGGGGATTTCTTCTGTGAAATTTGGATTCAGTCAAAGGGCTGCACTTGAGGACCTAGAGAGCTAAGTGTAGTCTTGGAGACACAGGTTCCTTACCCCTGGAACAATCAAGAAAGCATTAAATTTAACCCTGATTTGTAGCATTTACCAGTTTTCCATGTGTGAATGTTCATGCTGGAAATTTAACAACTGGCTTAGAAGCCAGTCCAAGCCAGCTCTAGGATACCTCTGACTATAAGCCCTCTTTCTTTAGTATCTTTTGCAATATATGCTTATTCAATGAATGAATACTGGTGTGATCTGTTAGCTTTCCATGACTTAGATGTAATGGACATGTTCCTCCAGAGATGTGTGTGCATTTTCTGTGAATCTGAGTTTGGTTGCCTTCCTCTATTGTCATTTTCATTTCTATCACTCTAGTCATTTTGTACATTATTCTCTTGGTTTTACTTCTTTGATTCAGAATCATCAATTCCTACAAATATTTCCATATTTCTCTGAATAAATGAAAGAATGAATGAATAAAGCATTTAATAAACGCTTATTTTGCGCAAAGAAGTATTCTCCTTAGATTGTCCTCATTGTCTTATGGATTGCCTGCTGCTCAGCAATAATTTCTTTATTAAAAAGTATTTTGTTGGTGCTCTTTTAAAAAAAAAATACTGCTGTCCCTTTCCTATGATTCCTCCTTAGAAAAAGAACTGTCTGTTTTTTAAAAAAAGAAATGAAGTTAGCTAGAGCACAGTTGGTCATTGCACAACGTTGCTGTTACTGAAGCCACTTTTATTTCCAGAAGCAGCTTTTGTAGTTCTAGATGAGGAAGGCAAAGAACACTATGAAGATCTATTAGAACTTCAGGTTTCGCAAGAGGATTATTCCATTGATACCCAGTCCAGAAAAGTACAAAGATGTATGTAAAATATCAAGCTGGGGTGGAGGAAAAGAATTTTACAGAAGGAAGATCCCTTTAGTACTGTGAGCCTTAGTTTCCTTATCTGGTGGAATGGATGGAGAATTGGTCTTGAAGCCAGGGACACCCAGGTTCAAGTCCAACCTCTGACCTTTGCATATTTACACTAGCCTGGGCAGGTCACCTAACATCTTGGTTTTCTAGGCAAGTCTGAGACTATGTTTCAGAGGAGGTGCTGACTTCATTCTGATGGTCATCCTGCTAATAAAGTCCTAGTTCTGGTCCCTAGCCCTACCCTAAAGCAAACCAACATGGCTCTTGTGTAGGGTGCTGTTTACATCTTTTTGCCCTTATGTTCTGCCCCCTTTCTGCTGAGGAGGAAAGCATTTAACAGCACTTTCCTCTTGCTTCTGAAATATACCACAAAAGCATAGACTGCCCTGCAGACAGTGAAGATGACGAGGCACTTGGGAGCAGTAACATCCTACGGTTCCCAGAGAAAGCAGCTTCCTTCTTGATGGCTTTTAAGAGACAATTGTCACGGTGCTTTTGCGGGGGTGCTCTGGAGCACAAACATTCTATAGATTGCAGAACCCCCACAGAAAGAGAAGACATGTAACTTGCTCAAGGTCAGACATTTCTGCTCAAGGACCTGCTTGTTGTAGAGATTTTTTTACTCTTCAGGCCCCAGTTTTTACCTCTGGGGTCAGGGTCAGGATATTTTTTTCAAGTGGAAAGTTTTGTCTTTGGAGCAATCTTTCCACTTGTTTCTTACATTTTCCTAATTTTTCAGGGCATGTTAGAAGAACCCTTAAGAAGTGTTTGTTGTCTATCAGTCAGTTAACTAACCAACATTTGAATGCCTTCAACCAACCAGCAACCATTGATAACTGCTTAAAACATTCCAAGTACTTCTCCAAGTTATATAAAAGCAAATCTGTCTCTGCCCGTATTTGTCTATGACATATATGGCACCTGACTGCATTCCCTGGTTTGTGCTATTAATACGAGCTTCTCTTTCTAGGTCTACTGAGAGCTTGGCACTGGGGTAGGCATGGGTGATACAAAAGCAAAAATGAAGCAGGCCTTGCCCTGGGACTTTTGTTCTATTGTGGGTGGAAGGGTGAGAAGGGAAGAGCGATATATTTGTAGATGGTCAAACCAAATGATCACTATCAAAGAAAACAAAAAAGGGATTGGGGTGGAGAGAGAGAGAAGGGTGAAGTGGTGACTTCTGTCCCATGTTCCCTAGGATAAGAGGCCTCCTTTGTTATATGACCTCTTCTACCCTAGAGGCGTTAGCTGCTCAGTGGATAGACCCCTAGACTTGGAGTTTAAATCCAGCCTCAGATATATACCTTTTCCCTAATCAAGAAGTTTTAGGAATTTATTGCCCATGAGGATAAATTATAATCTTAGGCATTTAAGTGCTTCACTATCTTTCCAGACAGATTTCTCATTCCTTCCCCATCTCCTTGTACTTTATGTACAAGTTGCTACCCAACGTGCCTGGCTCTCCCTCCTCTCCTCTGCCTCTTAAAAATAAACCCTTAGAAGTCATGGAAGCTTTCCTGGAAGAGGGGTGATGGGGCTTGGGATGAGTTTTGAAAAACCTGTAGGCCTGAAATATTAAGAGAAGAAAGACAAAGGAGGCAGTGTGGTCCAGAGGGAAGAGAACAGATCCAGTGTGAGAAGATCTGAGTTCAGATTTCAACTCTGACACTGAAGAGATCTTGTGCAACTCATTTTTTGCTTCTGTAGGCCTTGGTTTCCTTATCTGTAAAATAAAGCAGACAGACTAGATGTCCTCTAAGGTCCCTTCCAACTCTAGGCTTCAGATCTGGAACTTGATTCCTCCTTTGGCATTCCTGGCAGAAGGGGTTGTGGAGTATTGTGAATATAATAGTTTGGCTAAGGAGGAAATTAATGAAAGGAACAGTGGGAAAATTGGGTTGGAGAGGGAGATTGGAGAAAGATTGCAAGGTCTTTGAATGTAAGACTGACAAGTGGGGATTCTTACTGAAAGAATTTGTCTTTCTCTTTTTCAGGAAGAAAAGTAATTTCTGTAAGAAGGTCATATCTTAATACTAAAGAGAGCCATATAACAAAAGACATTTATCAAATATGTGGTAGAAATTTTTAGGATCATAAATTTGTGTACACATTCTAAAAGGTTTTATGGCAATATACATATTTTAAATAAACTAGATGGATTTCCTTGATGTTGGTCAGTCAGCAAACATTTATTAAGCACCTACTATATGCTACAGCTGCTGGGGGTGAGGAGGGGTGAGTACAGCTAGCTGACATAGTGGATAGAGCTCTGGGTCTGGAGTCAGGAAGTAAATTGTGTTGTCCAGTCCTGACTCTTTGTGACCCCACTGGGGTTTTCTTGGCAAAGATACTGGAGTGATTTGCCATTTCCTTCTGTAGCTCATTTGGCAGATGAGGAAACTGAGGCAAGCAAGACTTGCAGAAGGGACAGAGAGCTAGTTAGTGTCTGAGGCTGGGTTTGAACTCAGGTTTCTTGACTCCAGGCCCAGCACTCTATCCATTGCACCACCTAGCTGCCCAGAAGTCAGGAAGACCTGAATTCACATCTGGCCTCAGACAGTTACTAGCTCTGTGACCATGGGCAAGTCACTTAACCTTTTTTGCCTTCGCTCCTCATCTGTAAAATGAGCTAGAGAAGGAAATGGCAAATCACTCCAGTTCCTCTACCAAGAAAACCCCAAACGGGGTCATCAAGAGTCAGATAGGACTGAAAAAACTGAACAACAACCTGTACAAGGCATGGTGCCAAGTGTTGGTGATACAAAGGAAAGCAAAAGTCAGTCTCTTTTTTTCAAAGAGCTCACAATTTAACAGGGGAGACCACATGCAAATAACTAGGTACAAACAAACTATATAAATTGGATAAATTAGAAACAATCTACAGAGGGAAGCTACTAGAATTAAGAGGGGATTGGGGAAGGCTTTCTGTAGAAGAGAGAGATTTAGTTGAGACTTAAAGGAAGCCAAGAGGCAGAGATGAAGGAGGGGAGCCCTCCAAGCATGGCAGACAGATACAGCAAATACCCAGAGCCAAAAGATGGAGTGTCTTGTTCCTGGAATAGCCAAGAGGCTAGCGTTTCTGGACTGAAAAGCATGTGGTAGTGAAAAGGTGTAAGAAGTCTGGAAAGGCAGTAGAAGGCTAGGTTATGAAAGACTGTGAATGCCAAACAGAGGATTTTATAATTGATCTACAGGTAACAGGGAGCCACCGGAATTTATGATTGTGTGTGTGTGTGTGTGTGTGTGTGTGTGTGTGTGGTGACATGGTAAGATCATTGCTTAAGAAAATCACTTTGGTGGCTGACTGGAAGATGGACTGGAGCGGCAGATCCACCAAAAGGCTCTTACTACTGTAAAATTCCTTCCCCCAGCTTGACATTTCACATACATCTTTTGTACCTTTCTTGACTAGTTTTCACTGAAACAATTCTCTTATGAAACCTGCAGCTCTAATAGATCTTCATGTTATTCTTTGCCTACTTATCTAGAACTACAAAAGCTGCTTCTGGAAGTAAAAGTGGCTTCAGTAACAGCAGCATTGTGTGATGGCTGACTTTGCTAGACTTAGATCTGAGCAGTGTAGTGTTCTAAGGCAGCTCCAAAAACTCCTGATGGAAAATGTTATCACATCCAGAGAGAGAACTTTGGCATTTAAACGCGGATGAAAGCAGACTATTTGATTTTTCGTTGTTTTTTCTTTCTCGTGGTTTTCCCCTTGTTTTCTGATTCCTCTATCACAACATGACTAATGTGGAATATGATCATACATGTATAGCCTATATCAGATTTCATGTTGTTTTGGGATGAGGGTGTGGAAGGAGGAGGAAAAATCTATAACAAAGTCTTAGAAAAAGTGAATGTTGAAAACTAAAAAGAAATTTTTAAAAATTAAAAAAGAGAAATAAAAGTGGCTTATTTGCTGCAGAGAGTTAACCAGAAGATTCTGTCTGTATCACTAGGCAAGCCTGAGAGAACTTCACCAACCAAACTAGTTAGTCAATAATAAAAAAAAATGAGGAACATCTGATCATCCCATGAATACACACAACAGTTGTGTACACATTTCTGCATTTAACATCTTACTGTTGGCTGTTTGTTTTCACGAACCATAATGTCAGAGATCTAGAGATAGAAGGGACCTTAGAGGATGTCTAGCTCAAACCTTCCCTCCCATTTTACAAGTGAGGAAACTGAGGCAGTAAACAAGCAGCAGGTGTACGAACTAGGATTGGAAAGTAGATCTTATAATTAAAAACTCTGGTCTCTTTTCAGTATGGCACAGTACTCCTGTTCCTGTAAGCTGTAAAATTTGATTCAGCAAAGCAATTTATACAGTCTCATGCCTGTGAACAAGATGGAAGAATGTTGGCTAGATGATAGTACAATTAGCTTAATTTACAGCTGATTGAACAAGTATCCCAAAGGGTATTAATTTATGGATCTCAGTCAACTTGGTGGGTGGTCCCTAGGATTGTGGTAGAGAATGCTGCCCTTGACCTTGTCCAGTTAAATCTTTTAATCAAGGACTTGGATGACTTCATAGATGGCACACACATCAAATCTGTTGATGACACAAAGTCAGTAGCAATAGCCAACACACTGGATGACAGGATGAGAATTTGAAAAGATGTTTTGGAAGGCTAGAGTGTTGGAGCAAAGCTAGCAATATGTAATTGAGAGATAAAGGTAAATCCTGCCTTTAGGTTAAAAATATTGCAAGAATACAGAATGTGGGAGCTGCAGCCAGGAGTCATTTATATGAATAACACTGGCCAGGGCTGGTTAATGAACTGCAATTCCTTATGAATTAAAAACATGACGCAGGACTGTATGAATAAATGTATAATGTCCAGGTCAAGAGAAATAGTGGTGCTTCTACATTCTGTGCTGATCAAATTATGTCTAGTGTGCTGTATTCAGCTCTCAACTCAACAGCTCTCTGCTATCATATTTTAGTAAGTGAGAATACAGTCAGAGTTGGAGATTCTGGGAATGTTAACTTGAAAAAGAGGGTACTTGGGAGGAGATGAGGGTGGGGGAGGGAAAATTATAGGAATCTTCAAATATTTTAAAGGGCTAGCATAGATTCATAGAAGGAACCTTGAGGCTGAAAGAGACCATTATATGTAAAATGAGGATTCTGATACTGTAGAGACAAAGTGACTATTTTAAGGTCACATCAGTAGTAAGTAAATGACAGAGTTCAAACCTGAATGTGTAATTTCTAACTCCTAGAGCTGTCCTCTTTTCCATATATTATGCTATAGATTTGGCTTGACAACATTTTAGCAATTAGAACTTAAATAGACTACCCTGTGAAGTGATGATCCCTCAATTAGTGGACAGATTCAAGGAGAGGCTGGAGATGTCTGAGGGGATTGTTTAGGAGTATAGATGACCTCTAAGATCACTTCTAACTACCATTCTTTATTTTATGGAATACCCAAAGAGCTCCATTTAGTTTTGTAGAATATTAGAGCTGAAAGAAATCTTAGAAGTCATTTGGTCCAAACTTCCTCCTTTTACAGATGAGTGAACTGAGGCTAAGAAAGGTAAAATGACTCACCTCAGATCACACAGAGAATTCTGTGAAACAGTCAAGACTACAATTCATGATCTTTTGTTATCTAATCCATGACCCTTTTTTAGCATGTCTCTCCCTTTTCCTTTAAGGATCTGTGCTTTTTTGTCAGTATGGAGACTCTTCTCATGATGCAGGCTTCCACCCTTAACAACTTAACTAGTGGTTCGTCAATGAGAGAAAAATCCATTATTTTACAGCCAACTTGGTATGAGCATTTTCATGACACGAAATGAAATATAAAAGCCTATGGTGAAGTTTACTTCTTTTAATTTTAATGAAAAATGTTTACTCTGTGTCAGGGACCATACTAGGAACTGGGAATATAAAAACAGAAAATAAAACTATCTCACTTTAAAAGGAGTATATATTGAGCTGAGTTCCTACATTGGGATGTCCCTACTACAGTCATGAAATCCCATATCTAAATAAAAAAAAGTTGCACCCCGCAAAGTGCTGACCTCTATTTGAAGAGGAGGTAAGGGCCCTTGTAACTAAGGTGCACTAAAAAAATCTTTTAATTAAGAAATATTTATTTTCTCCCCCTCCCACCTCTCTCCCTATTTCCACTGGGGAAAAAAAAGAAAAACATAACACTTGTGATAAATTTTATACTATATTTTTGCCAGAAGCTTAGAAAAGTAATATATGGATACAGCTGAAGGTGAAGGGTTTGGGACAAAGTTTTCCTTCATTTAGGACATGTTATAAAACAGAACAAAATGCAAATCCCTTTCTAACAGCTTTCTAAAGGTTGGGATTCAATGGCTATGACACGTAAGGGTCTATAATCTTTATCTATTAAGTGGATATTCTTCATTTGTTTTCTCTAAGCATGTCCTATCTGATGTGGGTGGGTATAAGGCTCTGAAGAGGGCCTGCCAATGGTTTTTAACCTAAAATCTGTGGATTAAAAATATTTTTTGATAACTGTATCATTTTTAATTGGTTTTCTTTGTAATCTGATGTATTTTATTTTATTGATTTAAAAACATGATTGTGAGAGGAATCCATAGACCTTAGCAGACTGCTAAATGACACAAAAAGATTAAGGACCCCTGCCCTAGACATCTGAAAGGAGGTTTGAAGGATGGAGAGAGATGCGTTACAGGATAGCTGAACCATCCTGCTTTCAAAAAGAAAATGCCATTAGGTGTTTAGAGAAGGACAAGTCCTTCCTCTTCCCCCTCCATGGTACAATACCCTCACCTCCCTGAGCACCAGGGACAAAAGTACAAAGACACAGAATTTAAGATCTATGAGGAACCTCAGTAGACAAATCTCATTTTATAGCTCTTTTTTCACAGAATAGTTTTCCCATTGGACCCCAGATATTTGTTAGTACAATAAGGCAGCTACAGAGCTGTTTCTTTTCCTAATTAATTCTTATTCTCTGGAGAAAAAATTCCACTTTTAAAGAACCATTTAAGTCTCATTTATATTTACATTTTTATCTTATTGGCCTTGTCCTTAAATGGGTTTAGATAATACTTTTCCACATTAATAAGAGTTGTGTATACATATCAAGGGCATTGGAAAGCTCTTTGAGAACAACATGAAAGATAAATACACAAGAGAAAAGAGAAAGAAACTAGGAAGAACTTGTAAATACTAGGATACTTTTTAACAATTTTTATTGAATTTAATATTTGTTTTTTGTAGCTGTTCAATTATTTTTTCAGTCACGTCTAACTTTTCATGATCCCATTTGGGATTTTCTTGGCAAAGATACTGGAGTGGTTTGGCATTTCCTTCTTTAGCTCATTTTATAGATGAGGAAGCTGAGGCAAACAGGGTTAAGTGACTTTCCTGAGGCCACACAGTTGGTATGCATCTCACAAAGATGAGACTTCTTGACTCCAGACCCGGAATTAGACTTCACCATCTAGTTGTCCCCGAATTATTTTATATTTAAATAAGTCTATTTATATAACAAAACCCCAATTTCATATCCTGCCTCAGACTAGCTATCTGACCTTGGGCAAGGCAATTAAATGCTGTCTCAGTTTCTTCATTTGTAAAATGAGGTATAGGATTTAAATGTGATGACCTCTATGATCTTAAGTTCCTAATTTCATATGCCATCCCCTTTCTGTTCTTTGTATATTGTAATGTGTTTACTGATTATTAAGTTCATGATAAAAAATGAAGAAAACTGTTGGATTGTAAGAAAATGGCACAAAGCAAATAACGACCAGAATCCAGCCTCATCATGGTTCCTGTTCCCTTCTCTTGACCCTCCAACTACGTGAGACAAATACAGTACTCTTATCAGAGCAAAACAGTCAAAACTAGCCCTTTGGTGTTTTGTTTTTCTTTGTTTTGCCCCTGGGGCAGCAAAAATGTACCCGCGTGAAAGGAGCAAAGGCTGGCCAAAAATTTTTTTAATTCAGGTATGATCCCAGCATGCTTCTAGAGCATGGTCTTTTCTGAGGAGACTCAAGGTGAAGTAGACCAGGGTAGAGAGTGAGTGAGGGAACAGAGGAGAGGGAAAGGAGAAAGAAGCTGGTGATCTGATAAATTCCTATTTCAATTCATAATTTAAATTTTCTTCTCAACTGGGCTTAAACTCTGTTGTTTCTAGCTGTTGAAAGACTTCAAGAGTACTGGGGCAAAGACCTGCACACCTTATCCTAGTTACAGCTCTCACATTAAAGGTAGCCTCCTAGCCCAAGGGAAAATATGATTTTAGTAGCCCTTATGCTCATCTTGAGTTAATTCAATTTAATACCATTACTACTTAGAGTTCAATTCTGGTGCTTTGTCTTTTGAATTTCTAGTCTAGTACTCATTTGTGCAGAAAGAGTCATCCATGGTGGTGGCAGTAGGGAGATTAGATTACATTCTGCAGAATTCTGCCTGTTTTTAAATGAATGAGGCTTTGCATCCAGATGGAGTGCCCTCTCTCTTTAAAAGTTTGATCACTGAGAGCACAGTAATAAATATGATGCTTTCCAAACTATTGAGCCTTAAAATGAAACTGACATATGAAATGGAACATGGGCGTATGATCCACCCAATCTATGTGACACTGGACATTGGTCTAGAATCAGGTGGTGAGCAGTGAGGTTAAAGCAAGCTTACTCTCAATGAAAAGCTGGTGACACATCCTAGATAGTTGGGGCTTAATACTATCTTCTTATAAATGCTGCAAGACCTCTCAAAGAGAGAAAGGTGGGTGTTGTTCTTTAAAGACCCTGGTGTATAAATGAGCCTGTAATAACCATTATTTGGGCAACAACTACTGTGAAAATTAGCAAGATAGAGTATGTCATTTTGTAGGCAAAGTTCTTTTAATAACTGGAAAGGTTGGGACTTGAAATAAAAAAAAACAACTTTCATCAGATTTGTGAGATGCTCAGAATTTAAAATGGGAATTCTGAAATAAAGAAAAAAATCTTGTATAATAGTGGATACATAGCAGAGGCATCTTAGAGTAGCGTAAAGAACACTGGATTGGATTCAGAAGAGCTGGGTTTGACTTTTGGGTTCTGACCTTCCCAACGAGGCCTTTGACAAATCCTTTCACTTCGTCAGGTCTCAGCTGCCTCAGTGGTGAAAAAAAATACATATGTATATGTGTAAACATATGTCTCTCTGTGTATGTATATATGTATATATACACACACATACATATATACCACATACACATACACACATATATATGGAATTAGACTAAATCATTTCAAGTGTCTCTTCTGACTTGAAGAAAGTCTATGATCTAGAAAGTGCATTTTGAAGATTTAACTCAAGGCAAGCTGAGTTTATTGAAGAGTTTGAGAGAAAGGCATTATGAAGGAAGAACACAGATTTTTTTTTTAAAGGACAAAATAGTGAAAGGGAGAGAAGAAAGACTATTACTTCAGCACCTACAAGGATGGACAGTCTGCCCTCATCCATCCCACTAAGCTCCAGTGTCTCCTTATTGCTTCCAGGATCAAATATAAAAAGTCTTGTTTGGTGTTTGTAAAGTCCTTCACAGCTTGGTCCCTTCTTACCTGTCCAGTCTTCTTGCATTTTACTGCCCTCCACAAACTCTGAGTTGGTTATAGGGTCCTTTTGCTGTTCCTTAAGCACAATGCTCCATCTCTCTGATCTGATTCTGCTGCTTTGTATTTTCTGTCTCCTATACCCGGACAGCTCTTTCTCTTAAACTCCGCCTTCTGGCTTTTCTGGTTCCTTCAAGACTCAGTCCAAATCCCACCTTCTGTAGGAAGCCTTCCTTCCCAGTTGTTCCCTTTTCTATTCTCATCCTTTTACTCTCCCCCTCCCTCTCTTCCTCTCCTCTCTCTCTCTCTCTCTCTCTCTCTCTCTCTCTCTCTCTCTCTCTCTCTCTCTCTCTCTACTCAGTGGATAGAATACAGCCTGGAGTCAGGAAGATCTGAATTCAAATCTGGTTTCAGACTAGCTGTGTGATCCTGGGCAAGTCACTTGATCTCTATTTAGCTCAATTCCTCATCTGTAAAATGGGGACACAGTGGAGAAGGAAATGGCAAACCAGTCTAGTATCTTTGCCAAGAAAACCACATGGACAAAGTCTGTGGCATCATGTAGAGTCAGACATTATTGAATGACTGAAGACAAAATATGTGTGTGATTTAATGTACATATATATGTATATAAAATTATATAAAATATCATTTGTATATTGTCTCCCCCCCTTTAGAATGTATATTCCTTGAAGGCAGGGACCCTGTTTCTGTCTTTCTTTTTATCCCCAGGGCTTAAGGCACAATGAGTGCTTAAGAAATGCTTTTTGACTGTTGATTTTTGACTGACTTGCTGATTATCCCACACCCACACATATCCATACATACCCACACCCACATATAAAATATTAAAATATAAATATAAATTATTATATTTAAATTAAAATATAATATATACACAATTTCTGTGTATATATGTATATGTATGTATATATACATATACCCACCCCACATATATATACACATACAATATATCATATCATATGTTTATATGTGTATGTATATGTATACACATACACATCATATATATGTATGTATGTATACACACACATACACACATATGTATGATGTTTGGCAGAGAAAAGGAGATTGATTGTAAGGTAGAGAGGAGAGATACCAGGATAAAGCAAATTTTGTTGGGTTTTATTCTTTGTTAATAACAAAAAGAGAGTTGTCCCAAATTTTGAGCTTATGAAAAAGAAGCTAGTTGAGATAATAAAGAGGGCAAGGGATGATCATGAGACTTAGTTCCTTGAAGATAGCAGAGCATTTCGTGCCATGTTGCATGCAATCTCTTTGAGTAGGAAACACAGAATCTCTCCATTCTTTTCTTGAAGGAGCTCCAGATAATTATTCTGAACTTAGGACCGCAAATGATGATAGAGGTTATCTATTCCAAACCCTCACTTGACAGGTGAAAATAATTGAAACCAAGCTCAAGGTAAGTTATGTTAACTTGCTTAAGGTCACATAGGCAAGAAGTAATAATAAATAGCAAAGCTGGAATTTGAACTTGATTCCTCTGGCTCATTTCTTTTGAATGTATTTTCTTCATTTTCTCCTTTTTTTCCCAAAGAGAACAATGCCATTAGTTTTTAATAGATAGGCATCGTGTAGGAGAAGACAACATAGCACAGCCCAGAATTCTGGATTTAGAGTCAAAAGATTACAAGATCTCAAAAGGGATATTGGAGATTGCCTAGTCCAGTCTTTATATAGGAGTAAACTGATGCTCAGAAATGTGAAAGTGGCATTCACCATCACCCAGGAGACTTGACTTCGTTCAGCTCCCGGTTAACACTGTATGACCTGAACAAGCCAACTTGCCATCCTTGAGACTCACTTTAGGCATCTATAAACTGAGGGATTATCATTCTGGCTCTGCCTTCCACACAGGGTAAAGAAGAAAGAGCGTTATAAACCTTAAAGCCCTCTAGAGGTAAATGATTATCATGGCTGAGAAATCGCTGACATTGGGAATACCTTGAAGTTCATTTGAAAGCATGCCTCAACTCCAATAGAATCTAAAGTAGCTGAAGGCAGGGACAGTTTAATTTGTGTCTGTTTCCCTCCTGCTTTAATGCTATGCCTTATTCTGTAGTAGAAGCTTAAGAAACATCTATTGACTTGTACCTCCCACAATGAATCCAATCCACTGTATGAAATGAAATGATCGGTGTTATCTAGAATAACAGACACTGAGCTTATTTTATTTTTTTTAAAGAAAGCCTAGATCACCTTCATGGAACTAAGTCTCTCTGGTAGACTGCACTACAGTCCTGCCTGAAAGCAACTATGTACTTGAAAAGAAGCAATAAATGCAATGCTAACGCTTTTTTATCCCCTAGTGCCTGACAGTCATTTTTCTTTTTGTTGGAGTAAAGAGTCTCCTGCACAGTGGAGAGAGAAGATGTCAAAAGGCCAAGAGTTCTACAAACTGAGAGAGGAGGTGAAGCCACCAGGGGTGGGAAGTTATTTCTATGTGACCCCAGAGAACACCAGTAATGGGTCAGGGCATTGTTCTGGGCTTGGTAGCTCCACTTCTGTTCTCAATTAAAAGGGCAGGAAAGATAATGACTTCCTCGTGTAGCGATATAAACAGAACACAGTTCAACAATGGCAGCCTCCAGGAGGCTTGTCTTCATCCAACACATGGAGTCCATTACACCACTTCTTAACCACACTAAAGAGTTTGTCTCCCTCAAACACTCACATTTATTAAGTGGACGATTGATTGCTTCTAATAAGATCAGACAAAGCTGTATTGTCTGTCTTTCTAATCACGAGTTCACAGGAAATTACCTTTATCCATTATTGAGACTTTCTAATGCTTCAAGAATTATTTCTTTATTTCCAAGGGGAGATATTTAACATTAGAATTTGTTATTAAAATTATTATTTTTTTTCCTATCTCACTGTGTGGGTAGTGCTGGGCTTGGTTTCAGAAAGACCTGAATTTAAATATCCCATTTAGCATTTATTTAGCGTTTATTAATTGTAGAATTCTAGGCAAATCACACACCTCAGACACTAACTGGGACTTTTTTTTTGGAAGGAGGAAGCAAGGCAATTAGAGTTAAGTGACTTGTCCAAGGTCACATAGTTACTAAGTGTCAAGTGTCTGAGGCTGGATTTGAACGCAGGTCCTCCTGACTCTGGGGCTGGTGCTCTACTCACCTAGCTGCCCTGGGACTTTTTCTAGGAAGGAAGCTGGGTGTGGTAGAAAGAGTTCTGGAGTCAGAAGACAAGATCTTAAATTTTGTCTCTGTATGATTGCAGCCAAGTCACTTAAGTGGGTCTCCCCTTCCTGGGTCTCCATTCCCTCATCTGTAAAATGAAAGAGTTGGACTCTGGCATCTGACATCCCTTTTGTCTCCAGTCTATGAACTTGTGACCTTCTACTAAGTCCTAAATTGTGTTGATGGAGGGGTTTTCACAGTGGAAGTTCTCCCTGACGAAATCAAACCTTTTATATTTGCATTATCTCCTTAATCAGACTGAAATTGACTCAGGCACCCTGTACAAGGATCTCCTTCTGTTTCCTACTCTTTTCCTTTACTGTTTGCCTATTTAAGTTGCTCCCCACCTCTCCTGCTCCCACCCCAATAACTACAATTTCTGACACTGATGTGTCTTTCTCCCCTGGGACTTCTCACTTCTGACCACCTCTAGCAAGTTTTATATTACACATACCCTACTGAGAATTGGTATCAATATCTCAATCAACAAGCATTTATGAAGTGTCTACTGTGTACCATTTGAGTTTTTGAGAGGACATGAATGAATGCATAGGTTATAGGTTGCATAGGCAGGTATAGCTGGATGATGACAGAAGGAGCTCCTGAATTAATGAAATCATAGATACATTTGAGTATTTGGATTTGTGCCAGGAAGGAGGCATGAAAAGTTAATAATAATAGCTAATAATAAGTTAATAATGATAATAAGAATAATTAACATTTATTAACACCTTAAATCTTACAAAGTGCTTTACAGATGTTAGCCCATTTCATCCTCAAAGTAGCTTTGCAGTGTAGGTGCTTAAATGAATCAAACAGCTCCTGCCCTCAGGGATCTTCAAGGGAAGTGGCATCTCTAAATATATCAATACTTAAAGTACCCGTGACTTCATCAAACACAGCATTACTGATCCTTAAGCATCCACTCTAGCGGATGCTTTGCCCATGGTAAAAAGCCGCTAAGAAAAAAAATTCAACCTTCTGGCAACCAGCCTTTGGGGCTTTTCTACACTGGTGCAGGGTGTTTTATCCTTTGTTTTCAGAGGATCCATGACATCATGAGTGATGTCTTGACCACGAATTGGATTTAAGTGAGACAGAGTTGTATAACATTGTCAGCCTCACTCTGTGTTCCTGAGTTAAGACTGGAAAGGTTATTGAGTGATGCCAGTGGGGCACAGGTATGGAAATGGCATTGGGGAGTGGGGTAGATGCGTACTTCACTCAAGGCCCGATGAATCTAGGGAGTGAAAAAAGAAGGATGAACACTGGAAGGGACTGCTCCAGAGATGTGGAGTATTCAGGGGAAAGTTAGATTTCAAATGATAGGAGGAAGACTTAGTAATATAAGAAGAGAGTGAGAATAAGCGGGAATTTGTTAACAATGGGTTTATCAAAGGGGCATGATAGTGGAGGTATCAAGGAAGGAAAAGGACTATCCAGTTGGGTTAAATAGGTATAATGACAGCATGGGAGGCAGTTGTAGTGGAATAGAATCTGTGCCTAATATGGTACATTGGAATGACTAGATTTATGGTAAAAAAATAACAGTAACAAGTATAATAACAGTAAAGACACATCAATATGGTGCTTTAAGTTTTATGAATAACTTTCTTCATGGCGACTCTGTGGGTTAGGTAGGATGGACAGTATCTCCCTTTTTATAGAAGAGGAAAGCGAAACAGAGCTTCAGTGGTTTGCCCTCCGTCACACATTCACTAAGTGACTAGGGTGGGATTTGATCTCAGTTCTTCTGACTCTGAATTCAGCACTCTTTTCCCCTTTGTCACCCATCTGGAATTTGGAGGAAAGCCAGAGCAGTATGTTAGTCATAAGGAAGCAGGACTTCTGAGCAGGCAGATGTGATTTGTGGATTAGAAATATTGGTGTGATAGCTCTTCCTCTGTCTAGGTCCCTCCAAGTGTGGGAGTGCTTTTATTTCCTGAATTATCTCCACAGGTTGAAGTCATGGGCAGACTAAGATATCCTAAAATCACGGACCACTTTCCACATCCCCTTAAAAGCAAATGGAACTTATATTACGATCCTGGCCAATTTACAGATCAGAGGTCAACCAGGTCATTTGAAGATCAAACCCATTCCCAAGTCTTAAAGATGACATAGCCTTTCTTTTGTTTTTTAGAACCAAGAATTGGAGAATTATTGTAATGTTTGTGTCATGAGATGACCTTCCTTTCCTCTGAGTGGAAACTGTATGCTGCAATTATTGGCTGTCAGTAAATAAACATCTACTATGTATCTACATACGTTAGACACTATGTTAAGTGCTGGTCTGAACAAAGCATGAAGACAACTGAAAGAGTGTTAAAGGCTCTGGATGGACATTTCCTGGGGCAGGGTGGGGGAATGATCTGCATATTTGGAATCTCTGGACATGGAAAAGTGAAGGTGTGCAACCAGACTGAGGTTGGTGTGAAGGGTTTAACCATGTCCCAAGGGGGTCAGCTTGCCCGGGTTTGCATATTTGGAGGGAGTATCTACATCCAAAATCATTACAGATCTTTGCACCGTTACAATAATTTTTGGTCTCTGTCTATCTTCTCATCCCATTCAATCTCACATTCATTAAATCTTGACTATGTGCAAAGCACTTAGGAGAGACAAAGGTAGAAACAACAGTCTCTGCCTTCAAAGAACTTACATTAGAATATGTTCTTAGAGGTTCACTGCTGGTTCCTAAATGTCCAGAACTTTCATCTACCCTTCTTTGTGAGCCTTTCCTTACAGACATGTGTCTTGTGAATATTTGAGAAATGTTTATTGATGATGATAATGACATAGGAGAACTTGGACCTGAGATAATTTCCCAACTATTATCTGAGACAATAATAGCGAAGTTGTAATTTCCTAGTTGAATGTGAAATTACGACTCATCCCTTTCCCTAGTACCTGGCCTTTGCTAGAACATCAGTGTTTTCACTTTGTCTTTTCTTAGCCAAATGAAGACCTAGAGAGTCGTAGACTAATGAAAACAAATTCAGTATCTGGGAGAACTGACTTTTGGCAACAAATTGTCGTTTGAGGACCAACCTGACTAAGTACAGGAGGGTTGGTTACCTGGTGAATGAATTCTTTGAAAGTAGAGACCTGTGAAAAAGATAAACATTCTGAAAAAACTAAACAAAAAACAAAACCTGACTCTGAATCTTGTATCGATTCCTTCCAATTTCACAGTGACAGCTATAAAATAGGGAAAAAGAAGTACAAAGTCCCACACTTCTTCGATTGCCTGCAAGCATTAGTTTAACTGCAGGCAATCAAAAAGCAATTTTTGTCTGAGATGCTATACTAGTATAACTGTGTGTTCATGCCCAGCATGCATCCTCACAGTGGAGTCCGTCACAGGGGGTCAGCAAATCTCTTGCTCTAGCTTAATCGTCTCAACCTCTCCTTACACCAGGAGGTTTTCCCTTACACCAGGGTTCCCAAAGAAGGGTCACCATGACACAGCTCCAACTCAAACTCCCTCAGGATCCTAAGGATAACACAAGATACACTTGCATGAGCTCCCACCTCCATTCTTTTTATTTACATGAAATTGATCATCATGACACCATTAATTTTAAAACACAAAACATTTTCTTAACAATAAAGCAAATCAAAAATAATAAATATATTACAGGTAGCCCATGGATCTAAGTCATGTTTTTCCACTAATGTGCCCAGGTATAGTACTTTACATCTTTCACAAGTTGGTTTAATCTTTTTGTTATATAATATTTTCTGCCCTATATATACCCTTTATGTAATTTTCTATCCTAACCAAATTGCTCAAATGTGAAAGAATAGTACCTTATTCTAGGAACAGATTCAGAGTAGGAAGGGACATAATGATTCATCTAATCCAATATTGTCAAATATATAATTGCAGAAAGTGAACCTCAAAGAGGTATGATGACTTGCTCAATGCTACATGAGTAATAAATAGAAGAAGCAGAATCTGAACCCATGGCCTCTAACTTCAAACCTTCTACTCTTACCCGCTATCAGGGGTGGAAGTGAAGCACAACTAGAGGGATAGTTACTCCGTATAAGTGAAAGCAGACAACATAAATAAATATGACTCACAGGCTCTTCTTAGAGATGTGAATGAAGGAGAAATTAAACTTCTTCATGCACCAAAGGATCAAGAACTGTAATTCCACAAGACAGTGCTTAGCCCATCCTTACAGTGCTGAGCGTACAGAAGCAAAAAGACCACAGTGAAGAGAAGTGTGTCTTATGTGGCAGCCTCTGTTGGAGAGAATGAAGAACCAGACAGGATCCTCCAAATCATATCAGTATATTAGCGAGCCACATAATGACCTCAGGCCATAGTAAGGGACAGGAAGGAAGAAAATAAGCATTTATTAAGTGCCTACTATGTGTCAGGCATTCTGCTTAGCACTTTACAAATATCATCACACTTAATCCTCACAACAGTCTTTTGAGGAAGGTGTTAATTATTAGTATTCCTATTTTATAGTTAAGGAAACTGAAGTCAGTTAAGTGACTGGTTCAAGATCATACAGCTAGAAAGTATCTGAGGTCAGATTTGAACTCACGTCTTCCTGACTCTGTTGTAATACTTAGATGTTGAAAATATAATTAAGTATTAAGAAATTAAAAGGTTTTCAGATCGCGTAGGAGTCATGCTATCTATCATAAATACTTCTTCTAAGAAGACAGTCAGAAGGTGCTAGACATGGCAGTCACTGAGCATTATCACTCAAAAGAAGTTTCGAAATCTTAGAAGACAGGAAGCAGCAGGTAGGTAGATCCTCAATGGAGTATTCATGGAAGGTCATAGGTCAGACTTGATGAGAAGGCAGAGTCTAGGTTGTAAACTACGTTGGTAGAAGGAGTATTCTTGTCAGTTGTATTTTAAGATCCATTAAAATATAGAATTATGTGTATGTGTGTCTAAGTGTATGTGGGTGAGTGTTTATGTGTGTGTGTGTGTGTGTCTGTCTGTCTGTCTGTGTTGGGGGTGATGTTAATTTTGCCTGCATAAGTAAGTTTGGCTCTACTGGGAATACATTTTAGGACTGTAAATTTTCTTTTTTTATCCTACATATTAAATCACATTTATTTTTAGAGAAGCAGTTTTGCTTAATGGGAGAAACCCTAGACAAAGTTAGAAGCCCTGAGTTCACACCAGCTATACGATTTTGGGAGGAAAGCTCTTTGTAAAATGCTTTAGAGATGCAGGCTATTTTTCATTAAGTCACCAGCTCTCTGAGTCTGTTTCGTTGGACAATAATACTTGCTAGCACTGGAGTCAGGAAGATGTTGAGTTCAAATCCAGCCTCAAATACTTAATAGCTGTGTGACGCTGGGCAAGTTAAACTCTGGCAGCCTCAGTTTCCTCATCTGTAAAATGGGGGTGACAATGGCTCCTATCTCCCAGAGTTGTTATGAGGACTAAATTAGGTAGCATTTGGAAAGAGCTTGGCAAACCTTAAAAAACACTGCTTGAATGCTAATTACTCATCATCATCAATTTCATTAATATTATACTTCATGTATTTAATGTTTGCAAAGTATTTGACATATGTGATTTCTCCTCCCAAGACTCTTGTGAGGTAAAAACTGCAGGTATTATTACCGTTCCTACTTTACATCTGAGGAAACTGAGGTTTAGAGAAGTTATTTGCCCATGGACACATGGCTAGTAAAGGTTGGAGGCAGGATTTGATCCATGTTTCTTAGGACTTCAAGTTCAGAACACTTTCCTCTAGTGGTTGAAATTGCTTTGTAAAATAGAGGTTCTATAGACATGTGAATTATCATTAAGCTGGGTAAAAAAGGAAATGTTTACTACAAAGGATATGTGGAGTAAGTGAGATTCAGGATATATACATCTCAAAAGTCTTAGCTCAGTTTTATGTTACTGAAGTTTAGTACACTGAGACTATTGGAACATCCTGAATTACCTAACTTTACCTCACATAAATGCAGTAGTCATTTAGCATGTAACTGAATCAGTTACATCAGTTAACAAAAAAAAAGCCTGAAAATATTTATCTCCAGAAATCTCTCTTCTCCATCTTTTTCTTGCCAACTGGCTCATATTCAATGTTCTTTCATCACAGGAAGCCTGAACCAAAGGCCATTTGCAGTCTGGCATAACTTTTCCAATGGATAACTCTATTGGCTCTGAAGAGTGATCATATTTCCAGCTGTAATATGGTCCTGATATGCAAAGTGTCTGTTCTGAGGTGTAGCTTAAAGCATTCTTTGATTATTAAACAGTGAACCTTTCCATTTCTTGAAACTCAATGTGAACTAGAGCTGAAGGAGACAATTTACTCAGCCAGTCTGGCGGGGAAATTGGTCTCCTATGTTCAGCGGATGCTTAAATATTCTAAAGCAACTGCTGGTATTCTTGTTTGGCTTGTAAACATGACAAGAAGTCATTCTGTTGTAAAGGAGTTTTATTTCCAAAAATAATAAATGATGCAATGCTCTTCTACCCCCTCCACATTTATCTAAGCTGTCCAAGTTCAAAATTAGCTCAGGTTGTCCATGACAACGTTTTTAGAGACCATACAGCAACAAATTCCTAGTGTGTTGATAAAACTCTTCTTTGCATACCTCAAAGGACTTCAGGGACTCATTATATATTCTTTAATGCTTGAATGTCTACATTTCAAATGCAACTTGTTTCCTTATCTGTTAAATGAGGAAGTTGGAGTATGTAGTACTTTGAGGTCCTGTCTAGTTCTAAATTTGTGATCCTAACAAATGTTATGATTATATGTGATTAATATATACTATTGAAGACTAAAATGTTACTTGAATAATTGGGTAATTTTTAGACTTCAATAAAAGGAAATTCCTAATATTTCTATTTACCCTTTAAGTCTATCTTTATAGACCTCCCCTCCCTTCCCCTTACCTCCCCTCCTTGCCCTCCCATCAGGTTGTGCATCCGACGTTACTGAACAACTGATAAATTACAGAAATACTTTTGTCTAAATGACAATCATATGACAGCAGGGAATGATTGGCTTTAATCCCCTTTCTCCTTCATTGCTGCTTGATGTTCAGTTATTTTTCAGTTGTGCCTGACTCTTTGTGACTCCATTTGGGGTTTTCTTGGCAGAGATACTGGAGTGGTTTGCCATTTCCTTCTCTTTTTGCAGATGAGGAAACTGAGGCAAATAGGGTTAAGTGACTTGCCCAGAGTCTCATAGCTAGTAAGTGTCTGAGACTGGATTTGGATTTGGAGATGAGTCTTCCTGACTCCAGGCCTGGCACTCTATCCACTGTGCTACTTGAAGGTAAATACTAGAAGGACATTGGTGTAGGTGGATGGAAAGATCCCAGGAGGGAGTTTGAGGGTCTGTATTTAGAATCTTGGATTTCTGTTTGCTTGCTGCTGACCTATATGACTGCACAAATCACTCCTCTCTATGAACTTCAATTTTCTCTACTGTAAAGTGGGTGGTTCAACTAGATGACACCTAAAGCCACTTCCAGTTCTAAATCTGTGAACTTATGATCCTGGAGTTTTTCTATTCTCCACCTCTATCTGTTGTATTTTAGGAAAAGCTCTTCTCCTATGTGTATGAATCAATTTTTCTTGAAGTGTTTTTGCCTTGGGTGAAAGTTTTCTTAGACTATTGCCTACTTCAGGCTGCTTTCAATTTTTAGATTACATAAACATTTTCATTCAGAATTCATACTGCATTCAGAAACGCATGGACTTTTTCAAATTACATTGAGACAATGACAGGCCCTTGCTCATAGGGAAGATGCCAGTAGAAATGCTTTCAGGCAAATACCAGATAAGACAGCATTCAATGTAGCTGATTTTTCTTCAAGTATCGACATCATGGCACAGCTGAGAGAACCCTGGGTTTGGAGCTGGGGACTGGAGGAGCTTCTGTCAGCTACTATCTGCATCACCTTAGACAAACCAGTTTGTCACCCTGGGCCTCAGTTTCCGCATTTATAAAATGAAGGGATTGGACTAGATGAACTTTAATGTTCTTCTCAGATCTCAATCTGTGCTTCTCTGATATTTAATCAAGAATACAAACTCTACAATGAATTTTGTTTCCACTGTAAAAAAAATCACTTTCCAGATCTTCTACATACAATCATATCTATGTTTATACAAAAAACAAACAAATAAATACAGAACACAAGCATCTGAGCCCTCATATGAGTTTGGCACAGTCCAAGGTGAAGGTCTGGGCATTTACTTGGTTAATCTGAATCAATGCTTTTCATGGCCCAAAGGACATTGTGAACTGAATGTTGATTGTATAGGGCTCTACTGATTAAATAGGGCAGTGTGGACTCTCAGTCTTCAAAATCTTCAAGAGCTTTTCCCTCAAAGCAAAAACCACAATCCACAAAAATTTTGCAGCTTAAAACTCAAACATAAAAAGGGGACTACTAGAGATTGAATTCAATTTAACAAACCTTTATTAATTTCCTACAAAGTACAAGCCATGTGTTGAGTGTTAGGGACACCAAGAAAAATGTGAAAACAACCCCTGCCTTGAGAAGCTTACATACTAATCGGAAGGGAAGTGGGACAATGTGCAATTATGCACATACAAGATATACACATGTACCATATATTCATATAAGATATATACATATGTATATATAGAGAGACAGAAACATGGACAGAGAGACAGAAAGATAGGGAGGGAGGAATGGAAGGAGAGAGAGAGAAGGAGGGAGGGAGAGAAGAGAGAGAGACAGAGAGAGAGAGAGAGAGAGAGAGAGAGAGAGAGAGAGAGAGAGAGAGAGAGAGAGAGAGAGAGAGAGAGAGGAGCTAGAAGGTGATCTCAGAGTGAGGGTACTAGTTCTTGGGAGGAAGGGCCAGAAAAGGCCTCCTGCATAGAATGGAGGAACTCTCAGTGTTGAAATGCCCTCCAATGAGGCAGATCTGTAGTTTATCAATTTAGAGACCTGCCTAGAAACATGGAAAGGTTAAGTGACTTAACCTGCTGTTAGATATTGAATAATTAGAATGCATCGGTGGGAGGATCTGAAGCCCCATTCTTTCTGACTCAGCACTTGCTTTCTGTCCAAGCTGTCTCTCCCAATGGTGAGAATTTAAATGTCAAATGTCTTGACTTTTTTTTGTCCTCTAAAACCCAGAGGAACGGGCCCAGAAGAGCTACTGGCAGATCATTCTCCTCTCCAATTCTCTGTACTGGGAATGCTCCTCTATGTTGTGTACCCTGATGCATCCCTTTTAACCCCATCGACCTGACGCCCACAGGTTCTTCTCATCCCATGGTAGCACAGAATTCACATCCTGACCTTTTTCTTAAACTTTGTGTGTCTGCCAGAATATTTACAAAGCATCTTGATGTTCTGTGAAAGGCACTTGTAATTCCTGAGAGTTAAAGCCTCTATAAAGGAAGTATAGAGGAAAATGCAAGCCAGTTAGCAAGTATTTGATAATGGCTCATAAAGAGCCTGGCAATGTCCGAAGTGCCTGCTGGGCATGAGCACGGTGAGCAGACAGTGCACTACACTACACAAAGAAAGAGCACACTCTCGATACCAAGGACTCCAAATCTAGCCTATGATTCTCATTTCCAATGCGACCTTGGGAAAGTCACAACCTCCCTAGGTCTCAGTTTTTTCATTTGTAATGAAAATGTAATTTTCATTAAAATGAGTGGATTGGACTAGATCATCTCTGAGGTCCCATCCGACTCTAAATCTATAATGCTTTCTGTTAAAAAACAGAATATGTGACTTTATCAGTATAGGGATTTTCTAGAGAGAAATTTCCTCAGTCAATGCAGAATGATATCTTTTTTGCCAAATTAAAAAAATACTTGCTGATAGATTGCTTGATTGGCATATATATATGTATACACATACATTTATATACACATCTATGTGTATATGTGTATATATATATATATATATGTAAACACACATATATTTTAAAGTGAAATAGTCAAACACATCTAGTACAGTCTTTGTAACAAAAATCCCTACTTGACATTTAGGCCACAACCTGGTTCCAACCTGCTGGAAAGTCCAGCCTTACGCCATTCCTTCCTCCTACACACACTGAGGTCTGGCCAAACCGACTTTCTAGCTGTTCCTCACACATGGCACTCTCTCTTCTGCCCTTGCAGCGGTCTGTCCCCCATTCCTAGAACGCACTCTCTCCTAATCTTTGACCTCAGAATCCCTAGTTTTCTATAAGGTACAGCAACTACATTAGCCACCTCTTATATAGAGCCTTTCATGAACTTTCCAGCAGCTAGTGCCTTCCTCCCCACAAATGACCTAATATCTATTTTGTATTTATCTATTATGTAGGTCTTGTCTCTTAGCCGGCTGGCTAGGCTAGACAGTAAGCATCTTGAGAGCAGGAACTGTTTTCACATTTATTTCTGCATTGCCAGTGCTTGCCATAGTGCCAAACATATAACAGATACTTAATAAACGCTTATTGAACGATTGCCAACCTACAAAATAGCTAAGACAAGCTATCCTTCTCTAATTTCACCCTTTGTTTTGCTGGGATGCTCTCCTGATTTTGGGGACTCTGGCCAGACCTGTTTGACATGTGAGCACAGAAGCCTTTCAGTTAATCAATTAAGAAAAGAGCTTCTAGGGGCATTCCCTGTAATTATAGAACGAGTTACAAAGGGAATTCTTTATAAGCTTTTCATGACACGCATAGGAAAAAGTATTAACTGATGAAGGAAACTCAGTCATCTGCTTAACACATGAACATGAACTCCCATCACACATAGTCCCAGACTACAGGAATTCTCTGGAGCAACTGATGACCATAACAGTTAGGCTTTCTTTTCGGTGTTTTCTTTCTCCCTCCCTCCCTCCCTTCCTTCCTCCCTCACTCTCTTTCTTTCACTGTTTCTTTGTTTCTTTCTTTCACTGTTTCTTTGTTTCCTTGAGGATTATTGAGCTATGGAAAAAAGTTCTTGACTTGAGGGTATTACCTTTTTTATAATAAACCAGAGAAGTGCTCGATTTTCTAAGCCATCTGCTTCCCCTACATTTGCTACTCTTGGAATTGTAATATGTTTGAAGATACTACATCTGGAAAATGTTATGCACAGTAAAATCCTACTTGTTTTTTACTATGAATCTAGGCTATAAACTTTAAGTTTAAAGTTATTCATAATCCTATCCCATTTGAGAATTTGCTGGATGAATTGGATATATTTAGTCTAGAGAACAGAAGATTCAAGGGGTGCCTGACAGGTGTAACCAAGTTAGGAGCCAGCTAAGCTGACGGATGCCCCAACAGTCAAGAAGACAAGTTCAGAACTGGTTCAAAACACTCAGCAAGCCGTTTAACTTCTGTCTGCCTTAGTTTCCTCAACTAAAAAATGGGGTTTAATAACCACATCTACCTCCCTGGGTTGTTGTGAGGATAAAAGAAAATATTTGCAAAACATTCTGCAAACCTTAAAGTGTTATATAAATGCCAGCTGTTATTATTTGAAGGGTTATTTTTCGGAGAAGACTGGTTCTGCCTGGCCCCAGGGGGCAGAACCAGGAATCTTGGTTAGAAATTACAGAAAAATGAGTCCTGAGGTAAGGGAAAAAACTTCCTAAAACTTTAAGAAAGGATTCTTAACCTGGAATTCAGGGACTTGGTTTTAAAAAAATATTTTGATTATTATTGCAATAGAATTGATTCACTTTGCAATCCTACGTATTTTCTTTTATTTATTTAAAAAACATTATTTTGAATAGGCAGCCATAGCCTTTATTAGGTTTCCATGGGATCCACGACAAAAAAAAATAAGAAGGCTTGACTTAAAGTTATCCCAAAGTGAAACTGGGATACCCTAGGAGGTAATGGTTTTCTCCTCCTTGGGTCTCTTTAAGTAGAGAATTCAATTATACAGGGAAATGAATCAGGCCTGAGACCTGTGAAATCCCATGGGACTCTGGCCCTCACCAAAAGTCATTCTTTTTGGTATGAAATGTCTGCACTAAAATCAAGACTCAAATTTTCCAAGAACAAACAGATAAACCTAGATAAAGGGCTCTTCTCTTGATAATTAAAGGAACAAAATCACTGGAAACTCAAGAAAGTAATTAAGCCTAAATTACTTGGGCTTCTCTGGATCATCCTATTTTTTCCCCTACATCTATTCCTATTCCCAAATTACGTTTTTGTGTCCTGATGATTAGACACCTTGGCTCCTGGAACCACTTCTGACCTGTGTGTCTGTACTATTTCTACTCTGAAATGTTCTTTACTCTAAAGTGAAAGTTATTTTTCTTTCCCCTATTTTGAGCATGGATGACATCTATTGAAGTCCATCTTCTTCTGAACCACATATAGATTTCTTACCATGAAATTTGAAATTGATCACTGCCTACCTTGCCCTATACATCTGCTGGGTGCCCCCCCCATCATTTATTAATCTGTACCCTCCATTATAATCAGGGCATTTCTTCCTTTTAGCATTGTGTGATTTTCCACCTTTAGCTCTTACAATTTAAATTGACACATGCACCAGGATCTCTTAACTTTTTATATTCCATTTCCCTATCAGTAAAAATTTTTTTCATCATGAACCTTTAATATGTGTATATTTAATAAATTACCAATGTACTATTGAAATTATACAATATTCTATTAAACTAACATGCATGTATATTATAAAATAAAAATATAGGTTAAAAAGCCTGAGATAAAGATGAAATAAATAAAAAATAATTTTATTAATGGTGCAAAATCCTGCTTGTTTTCAGATTTAGAGCAATGTGATTAAACCTGCTTCATTCTTTTAAAGACCTTAGTTTAATACTTTGTGGTTTAGAGATTTGAAGGTCAGTTTCTAAGTTCTGTTTCTTTTGATGTTTTGTTTTCATAACTGCCATCTATAGCCAAAAAGATACCTGACAAAGACAGCTTGATTCAAGTGCATCATTGACTATCCTTATGATAATAATTTTCTAATTCTGTTCAACAATTATGCAAATATACAACATTTTGGTCAATAAAGTTTCCTCTTCTCTGAGGTCTAACAGTTATTTTTACAAACTAAACACATTTCTCTATTTTTAACAAATGGATTCAAAACCTACTGAAAGATTTTATTTGCAAGATTTTTAAACAGATTAGAAAATTTTGTTTCCAAGTCTCTAAAATGCCCAGATATGAGGTTTTATCGGTGACATATATCATTTTTGGCAACAAAAGCTTAGTTTGTAAAGATCTTAAAAATAATGATGACTTCCTGCTAACATAGGTATATCTCAGGGCACAATAATACTTATAGAGGTTTATCGTTAACAACAGCAGACATAGATGCAAATTTAAAGTAATCTTGATAATCAAAAACTTTTTGGGGTTAACGTCTTAGATCTGATTAGATTCTCATTGTTTTCAGCTTGTAATATGACGGATTAAGAACTCAGATAAGAAGTCTGTAAGTATACAAGAAGACATTTCTGCCATTTTCCATTTTGTAAGAGGTTTGTTAAAACTCCATAATATAATCTGTAAACTTACTTACCTGGATGCATGCAATAACAAGTTGCAATATATTAAAAACGAGTGAGGAAGTTCCTGTCAACCCTCCATGTTCTTTCAGAATATCTTGTGTATTGTGAATGACACCTAACTGTTCTGACACGTAGACTGAATGAGGGCCTCAATGCCTATCCATATGTTAAATATTAGCAAAACTTAATTTCTTTTTTAGATTACAAGTAGTCAATATTTTCTTCCGGTACCCTAATGAACTTGTGTTTTAGGGAAGAATCTCCCTTATTCTGGTTACTTCCTCAGTAAAGGTCTCTTGAGGAATTTACTTGAGGCACCCCCAAGTAACTGTACCTATTCTGCACCATCATAATCGTTTTATCTTTATTTTGTTTTTTGTAATTGTAAAGACATATGGTTGGCTGCAATACATTACATGCAAGGCATTAACAAGGAGAAGTAGAGAAAAGGATGTCAAGAAATGGACAAGTAAAAGAGAAGATGGTTTGGTCCAATGGTGAGATTGAAGTATAGCGAAAGGCTGGCATATGTGTAGACTTTATTAGTTTGCTAAGATGGTGTCATATACACACTAAGGAACTGCTTTCAGGATAATCATGAGGATTGGAGCATGTGTGGACAAGTTCTTTTCTGTTCTAGGTTCAAGGAATTGAATCTTCAGATGGGGCTAGCAGCGCTAGCTGTGGAGACCCAGAAGTTGAGGAATTCAGGCTGGATGTAGTGGCCAGTCCAGCACTGAGACCCTGCATAGTAAAGGTCTGGAAGAATAACCTAGAAAAATCTGTCAGCAAAGCTGTTTTGGGATGTGAACTTAGTGGGACTAAGGCTAGGTAGGAACCGAGTTAAACTGAGAAGGAGATGGTATAAGGAAGTTTAGATTCTCAAGGTTTTCTCAAATGTTTGTTTCTCTAATTTAATTAGAAATTAATAAGAGGCCCTCATTCATTCTGTATGTTAGATGTTTGTTCCTTCTACAACTGTGATTATATCCCTTTGTAAAAACCAATTGATGATTAGTAGTTAAACAGAACTGGAGTACTAGTCACTAGTCCCCTAAACTGTTGGGAAACACAGTCAGTGCGAGCTTATACTGATGGCAGAAAAAAGACATCCCACTCTTCTCAGGGTACCCTGGAATCTGAAGGGCAATGTATCAGCCCTGGTTCTGGGGGACTGGGGCCAGAGCATGCGTTTTACAGAGGAATAACCATTGTATGATGATTCCTATTCTCATGATGTTAAGAGAATTATATCATGTTAAGAGGATTATAGGTGGAGAGGTGCCAAGGGGCAGGCATGGATAAGTGGCGACCTGCATCATTGGCGGGAATATGCATACTGGTGAGATATCGCAGATAACTGGAGCAAGGGACAGCATGCTGGACTTGGAGTCAGAAAAAATCCTGAGTTTGGATCCTACCTCAGGCACTAGTTTCTGTGACGCTGGGGAAGTCACAGCCCCTGAGCACATTTTCTCATCTGTGAAACACGGTTAGCAATAGCACCTACACCATTAGTTGCTGTGTTGGGTTGTTTACGATGACATGTGAAGTACTTTGCAAACTTAGCATTACTATATCTGTAAATTTCAGCTGATTATGTGTTGATTTCATTTCCATTATTATAGAATGGCTTCTTAAGAGTTGGGTCTATAGGACTTACTGAGAAGTAGTTGGGATGAGGAGGGAAGCAACAGCCAACCAGAAGAGGTGGTTTATTAGTGTGGGAAGTTTTGAAGATGATAATGTCTGAAAAAGCCAAAGTGGTGCATTTTCAAATACTTTATAATAGTTCTGATCAGCTGTTCCCAAGTGTTTCATGTATTTTTCCAATTCTGCATCTTGTCTTTTATTAATATTATATCTATATAATATATGGATACATATTACATATTATTTTAAAAATGTTTTAATAATTGAGACCCCATTTCTTATATACCTGCTTCTCTTTAGTAGGGTTCTGGGTATGGTTGAACACCTATGAGTAGGTAGTAATATGTGGAATAAGCTGCCGTGTGTGTGCGCGCGCACGCTTATGTGTACCAGCTACTATATATTTATATCATATATACACACATGCATACATATATGTGTATATGTGTGCATATGCATATACATGTACACACACACACACCATAACCACTCTAGTATCTTTGCCAAGAAAATTCCATGGATATTATTGGCATACTATGGTCTATGGGATCACAAAGAGTAGTGCGCTACTAAATGACTGAAGAACTATGTGTGTGTGTGTGTGTGTGTGTGTGTGTGTGTGTGTACCAGCCGCCCAGCCTGATAATATCTCTGTTACTAGCATCTCCTTCTATCTGGTCATGATAAGTTTTGGTCAAATAATTTCTTGTTAATCAACAAAAGTTGATGAACAACTCTGTTTATATTTAGTGCTCTAAGGTTTACACTATACTTCCCTCAGAACAACCTTTGGAAGTAGGGGTCCCAATGTTGTGACCCTGATTTTATATTCAAGGAAGCCATGTTTCGTAGAGGTTGATGTGACTTAACCATTATCACAAAGGTTAGAACCTAGATTTGAACCCAGATTCTCTAAACCCCAGTTTTCTCATCTGTAAAATGCAGATTAATAAAACCTGTCTACTTTTATAAGGTTGGTGTAAAAATTAAAGGAGTTAGTTAAATTAATTTAAGGAGGTATATCAAAGAGAAATATTGCTCTGGAAACTAAAGCACTATATAGCTATAAAGAATTATTGTAGATGGTCACATTTAGCTAGTAAGATGGAGAGAACATATTATTTCCTTTTGCAGCATGAAAGAAATGTCCTCGACTTAAAGTCTGCCGTTAAATCCAAGTAATTACAAACCAGGGACAAGGAAATTTCCTACAAGTCTGGGCTGCTTTTTTTACTTCTTCACATAGAATGCTCAGTGAGCCTGCATTTTCAAAACTATCAATTCAAAGCACAGTCAAATACACCAGGCTCAAGTTGTTTCTTGTATATCTCAAGAACAAAAAGAAAAAATTCTCATCTCTCAGGACTTTAATTTTTAAAAAAAGATTCAATCTTCTCTCTCCAGCACCAAAGAGAGGGCATATTTCCTATTCTAAGTCAATACGCAGCCTTCAGAGATCCTTATGCACAGTTTGGTGGCCCTCATTTCTTTTCAAGTTTGACACCAACGAGACTCTTGGGTGCTTGATAAACAGTCCTTGAATTAAATTGGATCACAGGGTGCTAGATCTAGAACCAGAAAGAAATTTGTAGACCATCTAGAGCAATCCTTTCATTTATTGATGAGAAAACAGACTGAGAAGCTCTTAAGTGACTCCCAGATAGTATCAGAAAGGGGATTTGATCCTTTGCTCCATCATTCATCCCCTAAAGCAGTGCTAACTTTGTAGGAGAGACTGGAGGAAACTGAGAGAAATGTCTTTACAACAAGTGTCTCTGATAAAGGCTTCATTTCTTGAATATATACAGAACTAAGTCAAATTTATAAAACTATAAGTCATTCTCTAAATGATGAATGGTTAAAGGTTAGGAACAGGCAATTTTCAGAGGAAGTCAAAACTATTTATATGAAAAAATCTTTATTGATTAGAGAAATGCAAATTAAAACAATTCTGAGGTACCACCTCATACCTATCAGATTGGCTAATTTGACAGAAAGGGAAAGTGATAAATATTGGAGCATATGTGGAAATATTGGGACACTAATTCTCTTCACATGGTACCTCCCCTTTAAGAATTCAATTGAATTTTTAGAGTACCTTTTAGATGCAAAGGAATACTCAAGGTGCCAGGTGCTGTGCTAAGCACTTTACAAATATTATCTCCTTGGATCTTCTCAGCAACCCTGTGAAGTAGGCATTATTAGCCCCTTTTTATAGTTGAAGAAATGCAGGCAAATGGAGATTCAGGGACTTGTTCAGGGTTATGTAGCTAGAAAGTATCTGAGGCCATATTCGAACCCAGGTCTTCCTGACTCTAGGACTGGGCTGCCTACCTGTCTCCAGAAGCACAAGCAACAAGATTTGGCAACAGATTGAATGCATATGTGCATGCGTGCGTGTGTGCATGTGTGTGTGTGTGTGTGTATGTGTGTGTGTGTAGGGGGAAGTGGTGGGGGGAAGTTGATGGAGAAGAAAGAGTTAGGGATGATTCTGAAGTTGTTAACCCCTGTATAAGAGGAAAGATAATAGTGCCCTTGACAGAAAAAGGAGAATTTGGGGGAGCAGCAATTTTTGGGAAAAAATATGAGAAATTTTTGCAAGGATGAAAATGGTAAATCCTATTTTGGGCATGTTGAATTTTAGATCCCAGTGTACATCTAAATGGATCTGTCCAACTGGGCAGTTGGCAATGTGATCTGGGAGTTAAGGAGCTGGACATATAGATTTGAGAGCTGTTTGTACAAAAATGATGACAGAAATCAAAGTCACTAGTGATAGTCCTAAGAGACAGTGGAAAGTAGAAGAGCTGTCAGAGGAGACAGGAGGAGAAGTCAGAGAAATAGGATGAAGACCATGAGCCTGCTATGCCATAGAGTTCAAGGAAGGAGAGCAGATCGACAGGTTTCAGTTCACAGTGCCCTTGTTCCCTTCAAATTGTACATGTTTTGCATGTATTTATACATGGTGTCTCTCCCAACAGAATGCATGCTCTCTGGGGAGGAGGGGGAGGGACTACTTCATTTTTGTCTCTGCATCTCCAGTACTGGGCACAGAGCCTGGCATATGGGGGATGGGTAGTAAATACTTGTTGAGTAATTGAACTATCTACAAGTTGGTAGAGTCCAAGGAGAAGGAGGATAGGAAAGGAGCCATCAATTTTATCAGTTAGGAAGTCATTAATGATATCCAAGAGAGCTGTTTCAGTGGGCAGAGATGAAGGACAGATTAAAAGGGGTTTGAGGAGCTGTGAGGTTGTTAGGAAATTGGTTAGTGAAAGTGAAGAGAATGAATGAAGTGATATTAAATACCTTTACAATGAGTGGGGAAGGAGTGGGAAGGAGAGAATTTGGACCTCAAAATTTTAAAAATTGCTAAAAATAAGTGACAAAATTTTAAAAATAAAGAAGAGAGGGTAATGGCATGAAAGAGCATCAAGTTCAAAGGAAAAGGGGATGCTTATAAGAGGTAGAAAATGATGTAGTAGAAGAGTGATCGTCAGTGCATAACGGAAGGGATGACTCATAGAATAAGGCCATAGTAGGGATAGAAGACAACATCAGCTCTTTGAAGACAGCTCTGTTTTGTTATTACATTTGAGTCTCTAGCACATAGCACATTCCTTGGCATTTAGTTAGTGCTTAATAAATGCCTACTGATTGGTAGAGGGGAGTAGTCAGGAAAATTCTAGGGTGCAGACATTTATCAAATGTTTGTTGAGCTGGAATGAGTAACTTGAGCAAAAAGTTTATAGAAAGATGCCATTGAAATGTCATAAAGAAAGTGGACAATCAACATCTATATGATTTTCTTAAGAGTCCCATGCAATGATGATTGTCATTGTTTAAACTAGGATTCTTCACTTAGTAAGTTAGCTTATATCATGATGCTGCATCTAGAATTTAGAAGAGCTTGGATGAGGAGATCCCAGAGTGACTCATCTATTACATAGATAAAAAATGTCCCCTTGGTTGGGTCTTCCTCCCCAACCTCTTTGATACATTTTTGTATTGACTGGAAAGATAATAGCCCATAGATTTCAAGATTCATTTCAGTTCAGTTCTTGATCTCATGATAAGGACTATCAACTATAATATCAAGATCCCAGGGTGGTTTTCTTGATATCCTTCAAATGGAGAGAAATTTCCAACTAATTTCTCAAAACATTCATTTGTCTATAGACCTAAAGCAAGATGAAAACTGAGTAAAATACTCCATGTGAAATCTTCAAGCACTTGTTCCCCTTCCCAATAAACTGGCCATCCATTTTCACCAATGATTACAACACATTAATTACGTATAGAATGCCAAAGAATGCCAATAAAGTCAGGTATTAGTGTGGCGACATAACTGAAAGTGATTACCGTAGAAAACGTTTTACAAATTCACATGGTGATTTTGTTTATCAGTGGCATTTTCGTAAAGGTTGATAATGACTTACCAGTGTCTTCAACAGAGAAGTAGAAAATATCACTGGTTGCACTGCTGCCCTCTTTCAAGATGTAGCAGAGCTTCAACTCATCAATATCACCTGAAAAAACCCCAGTATCTCTCGGTCATTTTTGTCCAGTGAGATGTTGGGATAAAATAAACTTTGAAATACTCTAATGTAACAATTATTTTTTAAAATTCATAATAATTTCTAGACCTAAGTAATAGTAATACGTTTTAAATTTTCTGAAGTATTCCAACATAGCTCAATTGAAACGTTATTGCACAGTGCATGCAAATGGCACACTACAAGCAATGCATTGAACATCTAGCGAGTAACTGTAAATTCCACTAATGTTTTGGTACTCCATAGAGGGCTAGATCTCTTTGGTTTCTATTCTTTTTCACAAAGTTTAACACAAGCCTCTCAAAGCCAAATTAAAGTAACAATGCTTGTTGAAAGAAGGAAGAATGAAAAGGGAATGAAAAAAAGAGAAAAAAGAAGAAAGAGAGGAAAGAAAGGAGAAAGAGAAATAGAGAAGAGAGAAAAGTAAAATAAATCATGTTTTTCTGAATGCTTATTTTGTTAGAATTTTGAGAATTTGTCATTTAGGTCTGGAATTCTGGTTTTTTATATGTTGCTTCTTGAGCACTTTAAAAAGAGTGACTTGGTCAAAGGAGCTGTACTGCTTACTGCTTTATGTATTTATTTATACTCACAAGAATTTGACAAAGAAAATCATGAATATGCATAGAGGTGTTTTCGTTTGTGGAGTTATAACAAAATGCATCTGAACATGTTTGGGAAAAGAGTCATGAAGGGTTACTACTTCCTCTTTTATTAAGTCAACCCTTTTTTTTAATTCAGCTTTACCTATGATGTGTCCTTCCTGCCCCAACCACGATATATATACACACGTGTACATGCATACCTGAATATACACACAAACTCAGATACAGAGTTACAAATAGAACAGAAAAATAAAGCATATTCTTGAGAGGAATGAACAATGGAAAAGAATGTTACATATGGGTCTTTTCCCTCATGTCTGGGTCACTATCCACAGGAGATACAGATGTAACACACAGTATGTATGTTCTTAGTTCATTCTGTGTGCATTTTGCAGAAACTACATTTAGACCAAGAATTCAATAGACTTAAAAATCCATAACATTTATATAGGTGAGAAAACACTACTTTTATAGGTACTTGACTGAGTTACTAACAGACCAGCTAACTGGCATGCCATTTTTGAAAAAAGGAAAACAATAAAGGTAGTCGGATTTAACATAACATTAAATTATAATGGTCTAAACACTGTTATTTTTCAGTGTGAACAGAGCACTGTGGTTCCTTTGGAATGTTCATACTGGAAAGTATTTCTTGTGGCGGGGTTGTATAGCAAAGAATTATACATGGTGCCTTTCATAGGCAAAGCACGGGTAAGAAGCTCCAAATTTGGGGATCTACCCATTATACCTGGCAATTACTAACAACTTGCACTTAACTCTGTTATTACATTATGGTAGATATATTGTTTTCCTCCCTACTTGAGCATTTGTGTATTCTTATTAAATGGTCATTTTGTTGAAATATGATTGTTGCATTTAATAATAGCCAAAGGAATTTTACGTTACAACATATGAAAGAATATGAGATTTGGATAGAGTCAGAGCACCTGAATTCAAATCCTGACTCTACTATTTATTGTCTGTGTGATCTTGGGCAAGTTATTTAACCTGTCTGGGCCTCACTTTCCTCACCTGTAAAATGAGATAATCGGGTTAGATAATCCCTAGAGTTTCTTTTAGTTTTAAAGCTATGATCCTGTGATTCTACAATCCTCTCTTAGGGCAACTTTCCTTGAAGCCAAGGAATCTAAGCAACTGAAGAGGTGTAATTAAGGGTGTGTAGTTGAGACCAATCTATACTAACCTTGTGTAAACATCTTGATGCTGCCATTTCCAAGGCCAAGATGAATGAGGCTGCCATGTTCGGGTCCACTGGTGACTGTGTACTTTAGAAGTTTATATGGACTGTCCTGATCCCTTGCTTTAAGAGATTTGCTAGTGAACAGGAAACCCAACTGGCCAGTCCGAAGAATCCTCAAAGCTGGGGCACCCTTGTTGACCACAATCTGGGGTACTCCATCATCCAAGTTGTTGATCTGGATCTTCATCACCTGGGGCTTGTGTGTCGCCAAGACAGTGTCTGGAAAGATGTAGAAATCTGCATGTGTGCCATCTGTCACAATGAAAGAGAAACTGTCCTCAGTGGTCTCTGTGCCATCATGCCAGTAGCTGATCAAATTCTCATTCAGATCTTGTTTGGTGAAGCTGGTAATGGGCTGGCTGCCATTATGCAGAATTTGTCCATGAGTGGGGATGTGAGTTATTGTGAAGCATAAATGGTCATCTGGGCTGTCCTGGTCCTCAGCTGAGAGCTCAAATGGAGTAATCAGCTTTCTCCCCCCTTCCTGTACCAATAAGTGGTGAATAGTCAAGACAGGCTTCTTGTTATTTACATCGATGATGGAGACACGGAAGGTCTGTAATATGGTATTGTGGCCATCAGTCACCTCAAACTCAAAGCTGTCCATCTTCACCTCATCTTCTGCAGTGTGGACATAGGAGATTTTGTTGCCAGCCAGTTGAAGTTGGGTAAAAGAATCAACAGACTTCCCAGGAAAGTCAGAACTTTCCAGGTGCCCTCTACTTGGAGCACGTGTGATGCTGAAGGATAACTGCTCATCAGGACTATTGATGTCACTAGTACTGAGGAAATCAGTGGTGAGTGTCACTCTGCCACCTTCTTTTAGGATCACCCCTTTGTTGATCACTTCAGGAAAGAGCTTGTCTGTGCCACTGATAGTGATATAGAAATACCTACCCGTTAAGGAGTTAATTCCATCAGTCACATCAAATTTGATTAGATCCTGGACCCCTTCTAGGCCTTTGTGGCTATAACAGATTAAACCCTGGTCAATTTCAGACTGTGTGAAGTTCATCCCCAGAGTAAGGTTGCTCCATACCTTCCCTCCAGGCTCAAAGAGCTTCTGTAGAAGTCCTTGTTCAGGCTCTGATTGAAGAATGTAAGCCAGGTCCTTGTCATCTGAGTCAAGGTCTGTGGCCTTGAGGACCTGGTTGGTGATGACTTTGGAATGTCCAATGTCCACTTCCAGTCCATTGTTGATGGTCAGCCGTGGGGTCTCATCATCCACCAAGATCACTGTGATTGGTATTTTCCTATGAATCATGTGCTCCCCATCAGTCACCCAAACCTCAAAGCTGTCTTCTTTGGTCTCTGAGTCATCATGTTCATATACAATGGTGGAGGCCTCTTGAATCTCCTCCAGGGTGAAATTGTGGATAGGTCGGCTTCCAGTGGCCAACTGCTGCACAATTCGTCCATTCTGGGGGAGTACTGTGATCTGAAATTGTAGCTCATCTGGTGGCAGGTCAGCATCAGCACTATTGAGTAGAGGAGTGTCTATAACTAGACTCATCCCTTCCAGTACCACAAATTCACGGGTGAAAAGTTCTGGCTGTTCATCATTGGTGGGCAGGATGATGATGGGGAAAATACATTTGGGAGAGAAGTTGACACCATCAGAGCAATAAAAAGTGACTTGATCCTCCTGTGGTTCTACCCCTTTGTGGATGCTTTGGACATAATTGATGTGCCCCAGGCATATATCCTTGATGGTAAAAGCACTGATAGGGTTGCCAACCTGGGACTTCTCTGAGCCAGGGACTGGAGAGATATTTTCCAGGTAGCCAAATGAGGGCTGACCAATGATAGTACACAAAATGTCATCATGGGGGGTATCCACATCCTTAGCATCTAAATGTCTCAGGGTCAAGGTGCCCTTCCCACCCTCAGGGACACTAAATGGTTCCCCCATGTTCATTCCTGGAGGCATACTATCTATGGGTAACACAGTCACCTGTACTTGTACACCTTCCACTACTTTGCCCTCCACCACCCAGACATCAGAGTGGTCAGATACTGTAAGGCTGAAAGCATCATGCTGTGTCTGCATGCCAATCTCACCCCCAGTATGGGTGTAGACTACTGCCCCATTGATGAGATCACTGTGGGTGAACTTCTCTGAGGGCAGCCCATTCACCAGGATAATGCCCAGCTTTGGGGATTTTTCTACCATGAAGGTCAACATCAGGTCATCTGTGTCATTGTCTTTGCCCTGGATGATGCCTGTGGTCATATCTGTGGCCCCATTCTCTAGGACATCAATGGAAGCACCCACCCAGTCACGTCCATGGATAGTGATCTCATCACTGATAGTCTTTATAGTAATTCGGACAGTAATGGGCACATGGTGGACCGTATCACTCACAGTCAACCTGAAGGTGTCATTGGTGGTCTCACTACCACCATGTTGGTAGGAGACATGTCCATCAACAATATCATCCTTCATAAAGGAAGTACTTGGGGCCATGACTTTTTCTAAGTAAAGGAGATGACCATGTTGGGGGACCTGTACTAAAGTGAATACAATCTTTCCAGCATCTGTGTCTGGGTCTGTAACATCTAGTTCCCTACTGGTCAGAATAAAACCCTTCCCTTCTTGTACAGTGAAGCCACTGTTGGTGACCTCTGGGGGTTTGTTGTCCACAGGCTGCAGGAACAAACTGAAGGTGCCTGGCACCGAGTTACCTGCAGCATCCTCCACACGGTATGTGAACTGGACAACTCTTGGAGCAATGCCTATTTCTTGCTGAGGAGGCTGGTAGGCTACCTTGTGGTGATTCACCTGGGCCTGGGTGAACTGTGTGACAGGTGTTGTTGGGTCATCGGTAAGCACAATTTCCCCAGCTGGGACAGGGTGGTTATCATCTATGTCTGTAGGGGGTGTCAGGAGCATATATTGCAAGTGCCAGTCATCAGAATCCACATCAGTATAGCAGAGAAATTTCTTTTGGAAAGGAGTAAGCTGATATTCTTTCACAGTCATCTCTAAGCTCACTCCTGGATGCAACTCTGGGCTCAGAACATCTACTGGCTGCACCTTGATGGTGAAGAAGTGCTGACCTGATTGGTTGGGTGGGTCATGGCCATCCTGCACATGGAACACCAGCTGATCTATCACGGGTCCAGGGTGATGGGGTCCAAGATGGCGGTAAAAGAGCCTCCCTTCCACGATGTCTTGCTGTAGCCATTCAGTCACCACCTTTTCATAGAGTCCCTCTTTTTCCACATAAGCCCAGCCTTGACCTCCTTCATCCATCAGGGCTAGTGTTGGTTCTCTTTGGCGCAATAGGATCTCTCCTAGGTGCTGCATTGTGAGGGAGGAACTGGGGGTCAGGCCCCACCCTCTCTCTCCCTCCTTCCCTTCCAGGGCTGGCCTCTCTAGTACAAAGCGAATATTTGAGTCTTCAGAGTCAATGTCTGTGGCACTAAGTACAAAGCGGGAAATCTGAACCACTTGGCCCTCAGCCAAGGAGAGCCCAGTATTGATATTGACAATTGGGGGCTCATCATCATCAGGAACAATAGTGATGGAAAAGAGGAACTCTACCTCATGGAGCCCATCATCCAAGCGGAAAACGATGTTGTCACTGTAGGTGTCACTGCCGTCATGCTGGTAAATCACACGCTCTGCAGTCAGGTCTGCTGATGTGAAATATGTGCGCTGTGTAGGTGCTCCAAGAATCACCAGCTGCCCATGCCTCAAACCCTTTACTACAGTCACCCTTACCTCTTCCAGGTTGTCTTCATCACTGATCTCCAAGCTCTGGGCACTGGACACAGGCTGAGACTGACCTTCAAACAGTAACAGTCCCTTGTTCCGGGAAGCCACAGGGGCCAATGTATTCATGGGTTTCACTACAACCACGAAGACAAATGGGTCAGAGGCAGCACCATCCGTATCCATTACTACCATCTCCAGCTGGAATAGGCGCTCCTGGCTGGAGTCATCGGTAGGGGGCTGGTAGGCAATCTTCAGCTCTCTCAGGTCCCGCTGAGTAAATGAGGTGACTGATTGGCCTAAGGAGTCATCAGTATTGATCAAATAGCCTTGCTGCCTATGGGCCTCAGGAAGGGCAGTGGGGGAGCTGAGGATATTAAATACCAAGTCATCTGAATTGGATTCCAAGTCCTCAGCTGCCAGGGACTCCAGAGTCAGAGCAGTCAGTACAAACTGGTCCACCTCCATCATCATCATGGCTCCGAAGCTAGGCCTGGGTGCAGTGTTCTCTGTTCCTTCTTGAATTCTTACCAGCATCTGGAAGTACTCCTGGGCCAGGATCCTGGGTATTCTAACGTCTCCCTCCTTTTCTGGACCTAAGATCTCCACCAGGAAGGGCACGTAGTCCTGACAGGGTGACCGGGTGCTGGCTGTGTGTTGATAGCGCACCCCTGCCATCAGGAAAGTCTGACAGTCCATTTCCCTCCCTGGGGGCAGTGGGTCACCTGTGGGGCCTACTACTCTTCCATACTTGGGCAAGGGTCCACTTTCCCGGGGAAGTGGGATGAGGCGGCATGTCACAGAAACCCCATTTGGGGAGGAATCAGTGAGAGGGGCGGTGGAGAAGTTCAATACCCTGGGGTCAATAGCATTGCTGAAACCCCGCAGCTTTTCCACGGTCAAGGGCAGGTTGTGAGTGACCACTTGGAGCTGCGTGAAGACCACTTCCACGGGCATCGTGAAGGGCAGCACGAGGGTCCGGCTCGGGAAATCGTAGCGCAGTTGTAGTTGGAGCCTCTGGTGTGCGGGGCTGCGGGCGCCAAAGTGAGTGTAGCGAACTTGCTCGGGGCCGAAGGCGCACGGGAAGCTGGCTGGAGAGAGCGCGCCCGGCGGCGGGGAGCCTGCAGTCACTCCGTCTCTGCCCTTACCCAATACCGTGACCTTACAACGATCCCCGGGCTGCACACGGATCACCAGGTCCCGGGCCGGGTCCAGCCACATGGAGCGGCCCAGGGGTACACGGAGACCCCGCGGGGCGGCCAGGATGCCTGCGCCCTCCGAGCTGCGGCTGCGGCTGCCGGTGGCGAGTATCAGTCCAGACACCGAGAGCGCAGGGTCGGGTGTTTGTGCACATTGTGCCGGACAACACAACACGAGCACAGCGAGCAACGTCAGCAGCTGGTGAGGAATGCCCAGGGGGCGATGCCAGGCACCGCTCATGTCTCTCGGCTGCCGGATCCGTAGCTGCTCAAATGGCCAGGTTGGCAGCTGAGGCTCTGGCTCTTCAGGCACAACCAGTGCTTGGACCAGAGTTAGCGCGAGTGGCCGAGCCTCAGCTGCTGCAGGTAGCACAGGAGAAAAGAAGAGGAGGGGTCCTAGACTAGTCCCCGGCCCCGCCCCCTACCTCCTCCTTACTCCCAGCCCCAGTGGCGCGCAAACGCCCCACTGCTAGCTGGACTGGAGCCAGGAGATCGAGATTGGGATGTGGAGGGAGATCTCCCATTTCTACCCCCTCCCTCTCGCCATCCACTCCAGTCAACATCTGTCTCCCTGAAAGGAGGACGAGCTCCTAGATCCACCTCCTTTCCAAAACGCTGCACTTGGGAGCACCAGCACTTACGAGGTGGAGGAATAACTCACTTTTTACTCAAGGACCCTAAGCAGTCTTTCGGATGGAGCCCCGGCCTTGCAAACCCCTGAGCATCTTCTGACGTTCAGTTTTGGAGAAACCGAGACAGATTTCTAGCACCCAGGGCAGCGATCTCCGGTTATCTCTGCTGATTTTCCGAGTCTCTGGATCTTGGAATACTTCTGTCAGTCTCATTATCTTCTGTAGGTTTGTTTGTTTTAATCATTTATGATTTCTATAAACGGGAAGCAAAGATTATCGGCTGTTTATGTTTTTACTCAAAAACTTGTGAACCCTCAGTTGACAAAATTGGAGTTTATATACATCTAAACAGGGAAGGAGGTTATCAGGTTCAGAGGAGAAGTCAAGAAGTAAAGAAAATGTGACTCCCAGAGATATATTTCTATGTGGTGAATGCTGTGGATCAAAGGAACAGCTTGTGTGAGAAGGTTCTTCCTAGTACTTAAATATTTATTGCAATAAATGATTTACAATGCCAGGTGTTGAGAGAACCACATTCAGTAAGACGTGCTAGGAGCTTAATGAATATATGTGTGTATTTTTGTATGCGTATGTATATATACACATATACATAAACCCACAAACACATATATATCCTGAGTTCTAATCTGATTTCAGACACTTACTACTATGTGACCCGGGGTAAGTCCCTTAACTCTGTTTGCTTCAGTTTCCTCAGCTGTAAAATGAGCTGGAGAAGGAAATGGCAAACCACTCCAGTATCTGCCAAGAAAATTCCAAATGACATCATGAAGAGTCAGACACAACTGAACAACACTCTCTCTCTCTCTCTCTGTCTTTTTCTCTGTCTCTGTCTCTCTGTCTCTCCTCCCCTCTCCCCTCTCTTTCTCCATAAATACCTGTGCAACAAAGGGACTGCCAGAGAGTGACAAACAGCGATCCCACAGTCATCACACTTTACTTTAATTGACTCTTGATCTATGAGAAGTAGTGCACAGAGGTCTGTCCTTGGAGTCACCATCTTCCTCGAATTCCAATCCCGTCTCTGACACCTACTAACTGTGTGACTATGGACTCATCACTTAATCTTTCACTATTCCCAGTCCTCAAATTGCTTATCTCGGTGAAGTTTCTACACTGTACAATCACTTTGCTTTAAATTCAAGAATAGTATTATAAGCAAAAATTTTGAAGAAAAAATAAATCCCTGACTTTTTCCCCTTCCAATCAGAGCCTGTGAATTCACAGACATAGGGAACTCTGGGTGAGAAGCTTCTTGTACAAGTGTGAACTGGCACCTTCTCTGCAACTTTGAATCTGACAGAGCTTCTTAGCCATATTGAGACCCTAAGTATCTTGCTCGGATTAAGGCCATTTGATGTCAGAGATGGGACCTGAACCAAGGTCTTCCTGACTCCAAGGCCAGCTCTCTAGTCACTATACCTCCCTCTCCTCTTATCCAGGAGTTAGGAACCTGTGACTTCCAGGCTACTTGTGGCCTTCTAGGTCTTTGGGTACAGCCTTTTGACTGAGTCCAAGTTCTACAGAATAAATCCTTTTATCAAGGGGATTTTATTAAGGGGATTACTATGTATCTGGACTATTTCCCTTAAGTTATTCCTGTGGGTAATATAGTGTGCTAATAATTTTTTAAAAAGTGTACCTGTCTGGAGCCTGTTTGATTCCAGGCATCATGATCTCTGAGATCCCTAGGTGATTGATGCATTTGATAGAATACTGGACCTGCAGCCAGGAAGACCCAAGTTCAAAATCCAACATCAGACACTTACTATCTGGCCTAATCACTTAACTCCTGCCCGCCTCAGTTTTCCAGTCTGGAAAATGGGGGTATTAATAGCACCCCAGAGTTGCTGTGAAGATAAAATTTGGTAATATTTGTAAAGCACTTAGCATAGTGCCTGGTGTATAGCAAATCCTTGATAAATGTTTTTTGCTTCTCTTCCTACTTCTCATGGGCTGTCAATCTATGTCTAAGAATTCTTGGTAGCTGTATTATCTCTTTCAAGTAGAATAACCTAGGAGAGTTAACATGACTTTCCAGAGGGTGACTCTACTTCCACATGTAGAGGACGGTACAGCCATCATGCAACATCTTGTTTTTATCTAGACTTGTTTATGCCATACCAACTACAAAGTAAAGTTTGATATAACAGAGTTAGTCTGTACTGGAATAGGATTTCACTATGTTTGAAAAAACAATCCCACACCATTTTACTGACACATGTACCAGATCCTTTCACAACTAATACCATTACAAATGACTTGATTGGATAGATCAACTTTCCTTATCTAATGGGCAGTCCCTAGAAACAATATTTTTTATTGATCTGGTTACAAGATATTGGATAAAATGAAGGACCTTTTACACCTGGTGTTCTCTCTGGTCCCTTGACAATATAACTGTCATGCTGTATAAGAAAATAAATTTTTGGAACTATTGTAAATTAAGAGCAGGGAACTAACCTAAATTCTAGTTGTAAGTAGTGTGTTTATGTGTGAATGGAGAGAAGAGTATACTTTTAGCTGGTAGGCTTGTTAAGGAGTGGATCTTCATACATTTCTTCATGTACTCAGTTCAGTACTTGTAAAATCTGATTTTGTATGAATGTATACTCCTTTGGAGGGTCTGAAGAATGCAACTCCTACAATATGTTTGTAAACAGATCTATGAGTTGCTGTGACCAAGATATTGCATGAACTAGCTCTGGTGAAGAACCTTTCTGTGTCCACTCATACATTCCACAAAGATTTATGAAATGCCTAATGGTATTCTACATACAATGCACTGTTTGGGACAGTGATGGGTACCAGAATGAATGAGAAATAATCCTCAACTGCAAGAAGCCTAAAATAATAAAAGCTTACACTTCTATAGTGCCCTGATAGTTCAAAAGCACTTTCATCACAATAACTTTGTAAAGTAAATAATACAGAGATTATAATTCCCACTTGACAGATGAGGAAAAGGAGAACTTGGGGTACTTGCTAAGCCAGACAATAAGTTGAGGAGGAATATGAATCTAGTTCATTGATTCCAAATCCAGTGCTCTTTCCCCCCTGACCTGTCACCTAGAAGAAAAAGAATGTATACAAATAAAAAAAAAATACAATTAAAACACAGTCAGCATTGGAGAAAGGTCTAAAACAAAGGGCTATGACAGTTCAAATCTTGAACTCTTCTCACAATTGTCACTCCCCAGGAAGAGAGGCAGCTCAGAGAAGAAAAGACTGTGTTTATAATATTCTTTCGAATGCACTGCAACTTCCTTTTATTGGCTAACTCCTTATTCAGAAGTCGGGGAGGATCAGCTCTAGTTTTTTCAGCTTGGTTATATTCATCCTACCATCTTTTGCAGTCTGTGGTATATATACTTAGTTGTGTGACCTTGGGTAAGTCACTGAAACATTTCAAACCTCAGTTTTCTCCTCTATAAAATAATTGAGTAATAAGATTGGCACTTCTCACCTCATAGCGTCACTGTGAGGGTCAAATGGGATAATGTCTTTTGATCACTCTGTAGAATACTAAATAACTGTCAACCATTACTATAATGTGATTTCTGGCCATGTTTTCACTTTCACAAAATTTAATTATAACTGATGAGTTTCCCCTATACATATTAAAGCTACTCTTATCCTTCCCTGTCCCCATTTTGTTATTTGGTCCCACCTGAAACTGGAAGAGAGAGAACACCCAGCTTCCATGCTATGCTTGGGGTCAGTATTCTAACCACAGGAGATGCACTGGAGAAGGGGAGGACACTTGGGTTGTCTGGGCACTTCTACTTCCTGCTCATCCTTCTTTGCCCCTAGGTCAATGACTCCCAAGCCTTATGTTTCATCATATATTTTTTTTCCTGTGAGAAGCTGTGGTTCACTTAATGTCCAAATTGGCAATGATACAGGAATGTAGGAAGGGTCACAAATATCCAGTGTTCCTTTGATAAAAACAGCCATTTTGGAGGTCTCTTCCTAGATTTAAAGTCTGATGGGGTTTTGAGATTAGTATTTATCTGCAATAGTTAAATTTGATTTTATTTTGAGAATGCTCTATTTTTCATAATATGTGTTCCAGGTAAGTAAATTTTATCTTAACCAAAATGACTTATACATTTTCTTTCTTCTTGCAATAATCTAACATCCACTATTTCATGATATACCTTTGAACCTTAAGGCACACCCTTGGAGAACCACATTGCTTCAGGCTGGGCCTCTTTCTGCCTGTAGGAATCTAAGCTACCACATATCAAGAGGAACTGAACAGTTATTTCTTCTGTATCCACACACCAATGACAATTTATACAGTCTTGCACCTCACACCTAGATTGTACAGAAGAGAGACAGGATTACTGATAATTATTCTATTTGGCTACAAGCCACTTCCTATGAAGAAAGCTGACAGGGATTCTAAAAACCACTGAGTGAAACCCCTTCCTTCATGTGAGTGAGGAAACTGAGGCTCAGAAAAGATTAAGCAACTTTTCCAAAATGATTCATGGGGCAAGAAGCTCAGCCAGAATTAGAACACAAGTGCTTTGACTGTAAATGCAGTGTTCTTTTCTATTACTTTGGCTACAAATGCCTCAGCCTTTAAATTAATGAAACATGGAGAGATTTGGTTTTTGTTCTAGTGAATTTGATTTTGCATATTTCATCGTGTTATATCTCTAAAAAAATTATCCACTTTGATCTTGTGCAGTGTGGGGAATGGGTGACTCCACTAACATTATCAGCACTTTCATTGGGAGATGGAAGGAGGAACAATATTTACTTAATTTTTGCTTCTATTTTAAATCTCTAAAGTTCCTTCCAGATTTAGATATCTAGAACTCTGACTCCCAACTGAAGGTAGAATGTGAGAGACAGGGTAGAGAAGTCTTTTTTCTACTCTGCATCAGGTGCAAAGAAATTAAAGTTAATGATTACCATTACATCTTAAAAATAAACCTTCTCAGCAAGATTTGGAACACTTTGTGGCACAAGGAAAAGAGAGCTGGGTTTAGAGTCAGAACATCTAGATTTAAGTCCTGACTTGACCACTTACCAGTTGTGTAGTCTGGACTAAGTCACTTCCCTGAGACTCAGTTTTCTCATCTGTAAAATGAAATAAATGGATTGAACGACCTCTAACTTTCCTTCTAGCTCTAAACCTATTGTACTTTGAGTCTGTGAAGAGCAAAGGGGTCTTATTAAAGTCTCATTTCTCAAATATATAGGGAACTGAGTCAAACTTACAAAAATAAGACCTATTCCCCAATGATTAATGGTCAAAGGATACGAACAGGCAGTTTTCAGAGAAAGAAACCAAACTGATCAGTTGTCACATGAAAAAATGCTCTGAAACAATTCTGAGGTACCATCTTACACTGATCAGATTGGCTAACATGACAGAAAAGGAAAATGATAAATGCTAGTGGGGATGTGGGAAAATAGGTACATGAGTGAACTGTTGGTGTAGCCCTGTGCTAGTCCAAACATTCTGGAGAACAATTTAGTACCATGCCCAAAAGGCTATAAAAAGGCTAAAAAAATTACATATCCTTTGATGCAGTGTTACAACTACTAGTTCTATACCCCAAGGAAATCAAAGAAAAAAAAATAAGGAACCAAGTGTACACAACTATTTATAGGAGCTCTTTTTGTGGTGTCAAAGAACTGGGGAACGGATGAGCAAGTGACAAATGAATATGATTGAACATCATTGTTTTGTAAGAAGTGATGAATGGGGTGGTTTCAGAAAAACCTAGAAAAACATGTATGAATTGATTCAAAGTGAAGTGAACAGAACCAGGAGGACAATGTATACAGTAATAGCAATATTGTAAAACTGATTTACTGTGAAAGGAGTAGTACCTCTGATGAATAAAATGTCCTACTACAACTCCAAAGGACTTACGATGAATCATACTATTCATCTTCAGACAGAGAAGTAATAGACTCAGAGTGCAGATTTGAAGCATATTCTTTTCCTTTATTTTTCTTGCTTTTTAAATGTTTATTTATTTATTTTAGATTTTGACATTTATTTTGACAAAATTTTGAGTTCTAATTTTTCTCCCCATCTCTCCCCTCCTCCCACTCCATAACACCTTGCATTCTGATTACCCCTCCCCTCAATGTGTCCTCCTTTCTATCACACTCCACCCTTCCCTCATCCCCATATTCTCTCTTTTCTCATAGGGCAAGATATATTTCTATACCCCATTACCTGTATTTCTTATTTCCCTGTTATATGAAATAACAATTCTCAACATTCGTTTCTAATACTTTGAATTCCAACTTTTCTCCCTTTCTCCCTCCCCATCCATCCCCACTGAGAAGGAAAGTAATTCAATATAGGCCATATATGTGTCATTTTGCAAAAGACTTCCATAATGGACATGCTGTGCCCTGTCCTCCATTTATTCTATTTTCCCATTTGACCTTGTCCCTTCCCAAAAGTGTTTAGTTCTAACTACTCCCTTCTCCCATTTGCCTTCCCTTCTATCATTCCCCTCACCCCACTTATCCCCTTCTCCCCTACTTTCCTGTAGTATAAGGATATTTTCATAACAAATTGAGTGAGCATGCTTTTCCTCCTTAAGCTATATGTGAAGAGAGTAAGTTTCACTTTTCCCCTCTCACCTCCCTTTCCTCTTCCATTGAAGAAGATTTTTCTTATCTCTTTTATAAGTGACAATTTGCCCCATTCCATTTCTCCCTTTTTCCTCCCAATATATTCCTCTCTCACCCTTTAATTTTATTTTTTATAGGTATCATCCCTTCTGATTCAACTCAACCTGTGCTGTGTGTGTGTGTGTGTATAATCCCTCCACCTACCCACATACTGAGAAAAGTCTCAAGAGTTACAAATATTATCTTTCCATGTAGGAATGTAAACAGTTCAGCTTTAGAAAGTCCTTTATGATTTCTCTTTCCTGTTTACCTCTCCATGCTTCTCTTGATTCTTGTGTTTGAAAGTCAAATTTTCTCTTCAGTTCTGGTCTTTTCATCAAGGATGATTGAAAGTCCTCTATATCATTGAATGATCATTTTTTCCCCTGAAGTATTATACTCAGTTTTTCTGGGTAGGTGATTCTTGGTTTTAATCCTAGTTTCTTTAACTTCTGGAATATCTTATTCCAAGCCCTTTGATCTCTTAATGTACAAGCTTCCAGATTCTGTGTTATTCTGATTATATTTCCACAATACTCAATTGTTTCTTTCTAGCTGCTTGCAATATTTTCTCTTTGACCTGGGAACTCTGAAATTTGGCTGCAATATTCCTAGGAGTTTCTCTTTTTGGGTCTCTTTCAGGAAGTGATTGGTGGATTCTTTCAATATTTATTTTGCCCTCTGGTTCTAGAATATCAGGGAAGTTTTCCTTGATAATTTCATGAAAGATGATTTCTAGGCTCTTCTTTTGATCATGGCTTTCAGGTAGTCCCATAATTTTAAATTATCTCTCCTGGATCTATTTTCCAGGTCAGTTGTTTTCCCAATGACATATTTCACATTATCTTCCATTTTTTCATTTTTTTGGTTTTGTTTTGTAAGTTCTTGGTTTCTCATAAAGTCATTAGCTTCCATCTGCTCCACTCTCATTTTTAAAGAACTATTTTCTTCAGTAAGCTTTTGAACCTCCTTTTCCATTTGGCTAATTCTGCTTTTTAAAGCCTTCTTCTCCTCATTGACTTTTTGGACTTCTTTTTCCAGTTGAGTTAGCCTATTTTTGAAGGAGTTATTTTCTTCAGCATTTTTTGGGGTCTCTTTTAGCAAACTGTTGACTCACTTTTCAAGCTTTTCCATGGCTTGAGCCCATTGCACATTCATTTTGGAGGTACTGGAGGGAGAAGCCTTGACTTCCTCTGACAGTATGCGTTGTTCTTCCTCATCAGAAAGGATGGAAGGTAATATTTGTTCACCAAGAAAGTAATCTTCTATGGTCCAATTTTTTTCCTTTTTTTTTTTTTTTTGGCATTTTCCCAACCATTTACTTGACTTCTGAATCCCTTGTCAAGAGGAGGGTCCTAGTGCTCCTCCTCACCCCAGGAAGGTAGGTGTTCAGGGCTGAGATTCAGATCAGCTGCTCAATTCCCCCAGGGGCTTTAGGTGGAATGCTTCACAAATGGATGCTGCAGCTCCTGCCACTACTGCTGCCACTGCCTGGGGCCAGTGCTAGAGGGGGACCCTGGTCCCTTCTCACTCAGTTGGGAAAGCCCTCTTGCTGACTTTTGAAGCTTTCTTTGGCACTTATGGGTTGAGGTATCTGAGATCCTCCACTGCTGCTGGGGATTCTGCCCCGGAGGCCTGTTCTGTCCTTTTCCTCCTGGTGCTGGTGCTGTATGGCCAAGGTTGGGCTCCACTTTACGTCCCTTTCTGTAGACTTTTCCTGTCAGCCTTCCAGGTTACCTTTGACTGGAAATCTCTTTTACTCTGTCGTTCTATGGCTTCTGGTGCTCCAGAATTTGTTGAGAGTCATTTTTCACAGGTATTTTCTAGGTTGTGGGAGAAGAGCTAGAGTAGGTGTGTCTTTCTACTCTACCATCTTGACTCCACCCTATTGCTTTTTTTTTTTTGAACATGGCTAATGTAAAAATGGGACAGTTAGGTGGCATGGTAGATAGAGTGCCAGGTCTAGAGTCAGGAAGACCTGAGTTCAAATCTGACAGACACTTAGCAGCTGTGTGACCCTGGACAAGTCATTTAAGCTTATTTGCCTCAATTTCCTCATTGGTAAAATGAACTGGAGAAGGAAATGACAAATCACTCTAGTAAACAACAACAACAATTGGGGTCACAAAGAGTCAGACATGACAGAAAAATAACTGAATGACAAACAACAATGTGAAAACATTCTGTGTGACTTCATATATAGTATGGCTTTCATTTCTTGCTTTCTCAATGGGTGGGGGGAGTAAATGAATGGAGGGAGAGAATTTGAAAGTAAAAATTAAAAAATATAAAAGAACAAAGGGAACTATCTAAAACTATTTTAAAGATGGCCAATTACAAGGCATTTCTTTTGTACTGGAAAGATTCCTGAGTTTGGATTCAGTGCATTTGGGTTTGAATCCCACTATTATCACTTAGCATCTATGTGATGGTGGGGAAGTCATAACCTCTCTGTACCTCAATCTCCTTCTCTATATAATGAGATGATTAAAATTAATGGTCCTTCAAGCTCTAAATTTGAATCTATGAATGAATAAAGATGCGTTTATTAAGCACTACCCGTTCCAAGTGTAGGTGCTAAGTACTGGCTGTATACATAATTGATAACAGTTCCTACCATGAAGTAGTTTACATTCTAGGTGGAGACAATTCATAGAGGGGAGTGATGACTAGGGAGGGGATATTCTGGTTTGGAAAGTTTGGTGAAACCTTCTGGGAATAAGTTGCTCCTTTTCAGGAATAATGGTGGCATTGATTTGATGATGGTTCCAGATCTGGAAGGGGGAGGGATTAATGAAATTCAGAGAAGCAGGGATACAGAGACTTCGTGTGAATAGTGAAACGGGAGCTGGGAGTCAATGTAAATCAAAGTGGTTAGAGGTGAGACACCAGTCAGGATAACATTGTGGGAATAGGCAGCAGCAAGAGGGAGGGCCAAGGCAGGAATTTTGAAGCTAAAAGGGTTAAGTTCTTAAAGGCATATTCTCTGTTCTAGGTTGCAAGACAGCTGATAAGATAGTTGGAGCCATGAACATGATCATCTAACTTTAAACAATAAAATAAATAGGATAAGTAGTTACTTTTCATTTGGAAGGAATGCATTTGGGAATAGCTCTAAAACATGAGTCGTGTAAAGGTTTTAGAAATTGCTTTGCTTTGTGTGCATTTTGTTCTTTCTTGCATTTATAGTATACCTAGGTGCATTACTCTTCTTTACTACCAGAATTAATTTTTTAAAGAAAGTGGCTTCAAATATTGCAGCCAAAACTCTTATTGATCTAGAATGTGGTTATTATTAATTTATAATAACTTTGAGAAAGATCTCAATTGAATTGGCTCACAATTACATAAAGATAATATTAATTATTATCTCACTCAATTATTATGAACTCACTTTTAATTAGTTAATTAGAAGTCTGGTTTCTAAATATAGTTTTATCAGCTGTTCCTCTATTCCCGTCCCCTCTTGCCCCATTTAAAAAATATGATGAGACATTCTGTTTCCCTTGTGCCTTTTTTAAAAAAGTAAATTAGGTTTCTTCCTGTTTAAGGATTGTTTTGAGTCACATATTGCCAACATGATGGCATCACTACCAAAATTCAGAAAACCACTTTCTGACAATTACTAAAGTTGGTGAAAGTCATATAATTACTATGAATTTCTATCTTTCTCTCTCAAACCCTTTGGGAATACAATTTCAAAATACATCTAAATTTAATTATTGATGTCTGGAATATGAATGGTGAATACAGGATGATAAAAAATGGAGCCCTTTTAAATGGGATCATTTGTTAAGGGAATGAATGAAGATGCTAGCAATTTCTTAGTATGAAATATGAGTAATATTTGTGTAAGAGACATGAACCATTTTCTATGCTTTCAGATGTACTAGATTGAACTAGTAGTGAACCTGAAGGGAATTATTAATATTACGAGAAACCATTTTCTAGGTAAATCTATTACAAAATGATTTGTTGTTCTATCACACAAAATCTACTTGATTAACAAGAAAATGATGTTCATTTTTCCTTGAGTGATTTGTTTTTTCCCTTAAGCATCAGACAATGGTGAGTGTGAATAGGATACAGGGTATTACAGACAAGAAATGATGCAGGTGAAGCAATGTAAAGAATATGATATAAGAAATATATAACTGAAAAAATGATGGGTTGGTCATGAGAGGACAGCAAGAGATGGATAGAGCCTTGATATCCAAGAGATGTAAAGGAAGGAGCCTAGTACATTGGGTAGATCATCTGTTGGATGTTTATGGGAGGATATAGACGAGAGCTGTACAAATGAGCAGGCAAGTATTGTTTGAAGGAATATCCATGTTGATGAGATCACAGATCATTCAGAACATTAAATTTAACATATTGTTTGGCATGAATTAACATTAAGGAAGGTGGATTCCATAGTAGCCCTTTCCTATAACTTGATAATGACTGATGACCATCCAAAGGCCAGAAAGACCTTTCATAAAGCTATCCTGTGGTAGCATGTCATGGAGTCACATTTATTTTAACAAAGAGAATTTTTTATAGAGTGTAATGTAGGAACTCCCCTGATAAAATGGAAAACTTTCAAGTGATGGTCTTTCTCACTGTGAATGATCAGAACAAGGAAGAAGAGGATTGTCCAATGAATTGAGGTCAACTAAATGTGGATTGGATAGTAGTAATGACATTTTGAGGCATGCAGATGAGTGATCCTTCACTGAAGTCATATCATGATGCCTTATTATGGCAAAGAGATGATCCTGAAGGCTGTGCTAATTGGAGGAAATTGGAAAGGCTTCAAGTAGGGTCCGGGCAGTGGACTCCATAAGCTACCAAAGCACCACCATCTATAGGCTAAGGATGACTATCCATAGGCTATCTAAGGACCACCACTTAGCTCAATTTAATTAGGTTCTTTCCCTTGATGAGGTTACCTTAATGGTAATGGTACTGGTAAATGGTTAGCCACTTCTTTGAGACTTTGATAGTGATGATTTTTCTTTTTGGTCTCAGTGATTTAAACGAAAATACAAAATGACTCTCAGTTCTATGCTGTATCCTTCATCAGTGATGATGGTGGAAATGGTGGCAGAAGGTGCTGAGGTGCTTAGAATTTATTTTCAGTTTTCAACATTCACTTCCATCAAATTTTGAATTCCAAATTTTCTCCCTGTCCCCTCCTTCCCCGCCCCAGGATAGCATGTATTCTGATTGCCCTTCCAATCTGCCCTCCCTTCTATCACCCCTCCCCCCATATACCCTTTCTTTCTATTTTCCAATAGGACAAGATAGATTTCTATATTCAGTTGTTTCTATATCTTATTTCCTAGTTGCATGTAAAAACAATTTTTAGCATTCGTTTTTAAAGCTTTGAGTCTCCCCAACCACCCCCATTGAGAAGGCAAGCAATTTAATGTAGGATATATATATAGTCATGCAAAACACTTCCATGACAGTTATGTTGTGAAAGACTACATTTCCCTCTTTCCTGTCCTGCCCTCCATTTGTTCTATTCTCTCCTTTGACTTGTCCCTCTGCCAAAGTGAATCACACAGATTTTAAACCATACACAAAGGGTAGTTTGGGTTGTTACTTTAAATATGGGTTCTATATCTGACAGCCAATAAGAAGATGCATTCATGGAGAAATTGAATCATAGGCTTGAATTATTAAAAGGACCAGAGGAAGGCCTCTAGTTCATTGGTACTCCAGTGGAAGATTTCTAGGAAGATAGACAAAAATTACATGGGATTAGAGTGGGTTGTACTAGCAGAGGGAGTAACCAGGCTAATGAAATCATAGAGATTTAGTTTTGGAAATATATAATTTATTTATTTTTCAGTTCTTAACATTCACTTCCATAAGAATTTGAGTTCAAACTCATCTCCTCATCTCTCCCCACCCCGTACCCCAGGACAGCATGCACCCCATCCACCCCTTCCTCTAGTTTGTCCTCCCTTCTATTACCCACCCTTCCTCCATCCCCTTTCCCCTCTATTTTCCTGTAGGGATAAATATATTTCTATACTCCATTTCCTGTATAGCTTAATTTCCAGTTGCATGCTAAAACAATTTTTAACATTCGTTATTATAGCATTGAGTTTCATATTCTCTCCCTCCCTCCCCAGTCACCCTCAAGGAAACAAGAAATTCAATATAGATCATAGATGTAACAATGCAAAGCATTTACATAATATTTATGTTGTAAAAGACTCACCACATTTCCCTCTCTCCTATCCTGCCCTTCATTTATTCCATTCTCTCCCTTGCCCTTTCCTCCAGCAACAGTGTTTGCTTCTGATTATCCTTTCCCCAATTTGCTATCCCTCCTATTATCTTCTTTCTCCTATCCCCTTACCCCTTGCCTTCCTGCAGAGTAAAATAGATTTCCATTTCCAGTTGAGTGTGTATTATTCCCTCCTTGAGCCAAATCTCATGAGAGTAGGCTCAATTTCCTCTCATCTCCCCGCTCTTCCCCTCCTTTGTAGAAGCTCTTTCTCCCCTCTTGTATGTGAGATGATTTGCCACATTCTACCTCTCTCTTATTCCTAGTACATTCCATTCAACAGTAAATTTTATTTTTTTAGGTATTCTCACTTCATATTCAGCTCACCCTGTGTCCTCTGTCTCTGTATGTATATATATACACACACATGTACATATACATATCTACACATATATAATATGCACATACTTACATACTCATACTCACCTATGTATACATACATATATATGTATATATATATTTATATATATTACCTCTAACTATCCTAATACTGAAAAAGGTCTCATGAGTTACAAATATCTTTCCATGTAGGAATGTGAACTTAATGAGTTTCTTAAGGTTTCTCTTTCCTGTTTACGTTTTCATATCTCTCTTGATTCTTGCATTTGAAAGTCAAATTTTCTATTGAGCTCTGGTATTTTCAACAAGAATGCTTGAAAGTCCTCTATTTCATCAAAATTCCATTTTTTCCCTTGGAGTATTATGCTCAGTTATGCTGGGTAGGTGATTCTTGATTTTAGTCTTATCTCCTTTGACCTCTGGAATATCATATTTCAAGCCTTTCAATCCCTTAATGTAGAAGCTGTTAAATCTTGTGTTATCCTGATTGAATTTACACAATATTTGAATTGTCTCTTTCTGGCTGCTTGTAATATTTTCTCCTTGACCTGGGAACTCTGGAATTTGGCTACAGTATTCCTAGGAGTTTTCCTTTTGGGATCTCTTTCAGGAGGTGATCAGTGAATTCTTTCCATTTCTATTTTATCATCTGATTCTAGAATATCAGGGCAGCTTTCCTTGATAATTTCTTGCAAGATTATGTCTAGGCTCTTTTTTTGATCATGGATTTCAAGTAGACCAATAACTTTTGGATTATGTCTCCTGGATCTATTTTCCATGTCAGTTATTTTTCCAATGAGATATTTCACATTGTTTTCTATTTTTTCATTCTTTTGGTTTTGTTTTATAATTTATTAGTTTCTCATAAAGTCATTAGCTTCCATTTGCTCCATTCTAATTTTTAAAGAACTATTTTCTTCAGTGAGCCTCTTTTTCCATTTGACTAATTCTGATTTTTAAAGCATTCTTCTCCTCATTGGCTTTTTGGATCACTTTTGCCATTTGGGTTAATCTCTTTTTAAAGGTACTATTTTCTTCAGCATTTTTTTGGGTCTCCTTTAGCAAGGTGTTGACTTGTTTTTCATGATTTTCTTGCATTACTCTCATTTTTCTTCCCAATTTTTCCTCCACCTCTCTTACTTGATTTTCAAAATTGTTTTTGAACTCTTCCATGGCCTGAGACCATTGCATATATTTTTGGAAGTTTTGGATATAGAAGGCTTGACTTTGATGTCTTCCTCTGATGATATGTTTTATTCTTTCTCATCCAAAAGGATGGAAGACAATACCTGTTCACCAAGAAAGTAACCTTTCATAGTCTTATTTTTTTTCCCCCTTTTTGGCCACTTTCCCAGCCAGTTACTTGACTTTTGAGTCCTTTGTCAAGTGGAGGGTATACTCTAGAGACCTGTAAGGTCACAATTCTTCCAAGGTGGCACAATTAAGGGAGAGGAATTACTCCTCTCCTGGCATGCACTCTTATCTGGGAGCAACCACAAATATTCTTCTGCCCAGGATCTGCAAGTAGGATTTCCTCTCCAGAGTGTCTACCAACTCCACCATACCAGTGCTTCTCCTCACCTTGGGACTGCCACTCAGAACTGAGACCCAGATAAGCTCTGGATTTCCCCAGGGTCTTTAGACTGAGGGCTCTGAAAGTGGGTGCTGTCACATTTACTGCTGCTGCCCTTGGGCCAGGGCTGGTACAGGACTCGCTCCCCTCTCACCCTGGTGAAACAGCTTTCTCATTGACCTTTGAAGCTGTCTTTTGAATTTGTGGGTTGAGGAATCTGGGAAAACAGCTGCTATCCATGATTCCCTGCCCTGAAGCCTGCTCCAGTCTTGTCTGTGCCATGCAGCCAAGGCTAGGCTGCACTCCCTTCTGAACCCAGTGAGACAGACCTTTCCTGTTGGCCTTCTAGGCTGTCTTGGGCTGGAAATCTCCTTCACTTTGCTTTGTGGCTTCTGATGCTCTAGAATTTGTTTATATGTATTTTATGGGCTATGGGAACCGAGCTAGTGTGGGTCCTTCTTTCTACTCCATCATTTTGGCTGTGCCCCAAAGAGGTTTTAAAGTGAAGGATAAGGATGATTTCTAGATAAACTATGGACAAATACACTATTAGTGGTCCAGGCTGGACCACTGACAGAGAAGGATAGGGATTATCCATGTGATTTCATTGGAATAGGGCATTCTCAGATGAGGAAGCCCCTTCCCCAATTCAACTCTGCACGTTTTATAACTTATAGTCTTAGAGAATTGTATGCACTGAAAAATTAAGGGACTTATCCAGGAGCACACAGCTGGTATATGTCAGAGGTGGAATTTCATACTGACTTACTGTCCTATGGAGACAACCTTGTTATAGTAAAACCTCATTCAAGATTTACTCTTGGACCTTGGAACATCATTTAACTCCCCTGGATCTTAATTTCATCATATATACAGGATGTCCTAAAAATCTTAGCATAATCATATGTCTAAAAGTGCATTAAGAATTTTGGGACATCTTGGAAAATGATTAGGACTAGATGATCTAAAAAATTCTATGAGTCTGTGGGTGTGGGGTGGGGTAGGTCAGATGAGGATAAATTTAATACCAACAAAATCTCTGACTCCTAGAAATATTTTCAAAGAGATTCATGCTTATTATTTCAAGTAAAGATCAGGAATGTATGATTGAAGGTATGATGAGCTAGGTTAGTGAACTATTGACTGGTAGAGATCCACAGGGATGACTAGACATAAATCATTTATAATTGACATTAATTTTGTATAAATGGTGATTCTAAAACACCTGGAAACAGTTCATTCTTCAAATTACTGACGAATCTCCAAGCAACATGGATATAGCCAGAAATCAGTAAACACAGAGATAAAAGGGGGGCTAATTAATCAGATTTTCCCCAGTTATTGGGAGGCTACGTGGAAATAAATTCATATACAGAGAACCTCTTCAACCCATGTACCACTGACTTCAGACAGCTGTCTTACAGATATGTTGCTGGCCACCAGAGGGAGAGGTTGAGAGTGTGTGAGTAGTTTATATCATCTTGGAGCTGAGTGAACCTCTTTATTTTATAGATGAAGGAACAGAGGACCAAGAGACAAAGTGATTTGCCCATGGTCCAGCAGCTACTGAGAGGAAAGATCCAGGACTAGAACCCAGGTCTTCCCTGACCCCTTGCCTCTCCACAGTTATCCAAATGTCCAAACCAACTCAGATAGAACCCAGAGCAAAAATGAGAACAATAAAATCTATTTCATTCAACTTTTGTCCCTTAGAGATACTGAAAAAAATGTAATATGCTTACATGCTGCTAATTTTTGCCTTGTGGGGTTATTTAAAAAAGATAATAATTTTTAAAAAATACTTTAAACAGTAACAGTAAATAAGCACCATTTATACAGCGTTTACTCTGTGCCAAGCACTGCACTAAGCATTTTGCGGTTATAGTCTCATTTGATTCTCACAACAACCTTGAGAGGTAGACACTATCATAATCTCCATTTTACAGATGAAGAAACTGAGGCAAACAGAGACTAAGTGATTTGCCCAGGATAACATAGCTATTGAGTATCTGAAGCTGAAGTTGAGCTCAGGTCTTCCTGACTCCTTGTCCAGCATGCTAACCATTGTGCTACCTAGGCATGCTAACCACTGTGCTACCTAGCTGTAAAAAATGCCAAAACTACATGCAATAAAAAACTACATACAAATAAGCATCAATGGCAACCTAATGTTATAATAAATTTGTGTGTGTGTGTGTGTGTGTGTGTGTGAGTGTGTGAGTATGTGTGTATGCAAGCCTTATCCCTATTTCCCAGTGGTAGCTAGGTGATGCAGTGGATAGCAGTCTCAGCCTGGACTCAGGAAGATCTAAGTTCAAACATGCCCTCAGATGCTTAACTATGGGCAACTCAATCAATTTCTGTCTGTCTCAGTTTCCTCAACTGTAAAATGGGCATAAAAGCAGTACCTACCTTGAAAGGTTGTTTCAAGATCAAATGAGACATTTGTAAAGCCTTTAGTCCAGTACCAGGCACATAGTACATGATATATAAATGTTTATTCCTTCTTATTTCTTCTAGTGTCTATATAGTCATAGAATTTCAGAGTTGGAAGGGATCTCAGTGACCACTTAGACCAATCCATTCTTGAAAAGGAATTTCCACTACAATATACCAGACTAGTTCAAGTCAGCCTCTGCTGACCCCACTGCTTTCTAAGGCAGCCCTTTCTGCTCAGATTTAGCTCTAATTATCAGCAAGTTTTGATTGACATTAAGCTTAATCTGTCTCTTTGCAACTTCTACCCATTTCTTGTGGTTCTTTCCCCTGATATCAAACAGATCAGGTGAAATTTCCCTTCTGTATGGCAGCCTTTGCAATACTAGAAGACCATTGCTCCATCTCTGGAACCTTTTCTTCTGCAGGGCAAATATCTTTGATTGCTTTAATTGATCTTCATATGACACAGATATATTTTTGGATTGTATTGAATTGAATTTTGCTTTGCTGGGAATTGTTTAGTTTCCAAATATTAGATTAAACTTTTGTTGTTCTTGTTGCTTAGTCATTTTTATTAATTTCCAACTCTTTGTGACCCTTCTTGGAGCTTTCTTGGAAAAGATCCTGGAGTGGCTTTCCATTTCCTTCTCCATACTGAGCGGAGCTATTGCTGACTTTGAAAAATATATAAATTGTAGCCCTCAGAATGGCTTGAAGAAGGATTTTCTCATTTGTGACACTCATAAGATCATAGGTTTAGAGCTGAAAGGCACCTTGGAGACAGTCTAGGGCAATAGCCTCATTTGGTAGACAAGAGAGGGTATCATGCTTGAAGTCACACAGGTGGAAAGTGGCAGAGGATTTGAATCTGGGTCCTCTGAGACCAAATCCAGCATTCTTTCCACTGTACTAAATTTGTGGAAGAAATAATTTTTTTCTATTTCATTTCATTTTTCTTCATTTCCTTCCCTCCCTCCCTTCTTTCTTTCTTTCTTTCTTTCTTTCTTTCTTTCTTTCTTTCTTTCTTTCTTTCTTTCTTTCTTTCTTTCTTTCTTTCTTTCTTTCTTTCTTTCTTTCTTTCTTTCTTTCTTTCTTTCTTTCTCTCTCTCTCTCTCTCTCTCTCTCTCTCTCTCTTCCTTCCTTCCTTCCTTCCTTCCTTCCTTCCTTCCTTCCTTCCTTCCTCCCTCCCTTCCTTTCTCTCTCTCTGTCTCGCGCTCTGTCTGTCTCTGTCTCTGTCTGTCTGTCTGTGTCTGTCTCTCTCTCCTTTCTACCTTTCTAACATAATGACCTTCTGTTCCTTCCACTATGGCATTTCTTTTTAAAATGATTGAATTGCTTTCAACAAGTCAACTTTAAAATGTCACAATTCAACAACAACCTGGAACAGCTGCATCCACAGCAGAGAATGTGGCACCAGCTGCATCGTCTGCTTGCTGAAGAAGTATTATTTTTAGCCATTGATATATTTATCATTCTATTAATATGTTTGTAAATGTAAATGATGGGTAGCTGCTTTGAGCACACATAGGAGTAAATCCTTTAAATACTCCCATTGCTGGCATGATGTGAAGTTCAGTATTTATGGGTCTGTTTCTCTGTTACTGAGTGGAGAGCCATGTCGTTGCTTTTATCCCTAGCCTTTTAAAATAATAAAGGCTGCATTAAGAAGCAGCTGATGATTGCAGAGTTATTTGAATTTGTGGATTAGGTTTATGAGCTAATCTTTGCTAAAAAGGGGTTGCGTATTTAGTGTGAGAGAAAGCAAAGAACATTCTTTTTGCATTTACAAACTGTCAAAGGTTCTGATAAAGACAAAAGAAAAACTGAGGAGAGACAAAAGCCTCTGTGGTTGAGGAAAAATCTTCATCTCCATTTGCATGACCTAGAGCAGGAATTCTTAACCTTGTTGGTGGCATGAACCCCTTTGGCAGTCTTGCAAAACCTATGGACTCCTCAGAATGATGTTTTTAAATAATTGAAGGAAATGCTAAATTTCAGTTGGAGGTTAATGAAAATGATATGTGTTTTTCCCATCTAAATTCATGACTCCCCCCTAAATTCTAGCCATGGATCTTTTCTGAGGACCCCTCTTTAAGAATGCCTGGATTAGGTGGTCTGTCTGTTCGACTGGTAGTTACTGGGTAATTGTTTTAGCTTCCCATTTACCCAGCTTGTGACACATCCCAAAGTACACTATGTATAATTCATGTTTGGTAGCATTTCATGTCGTTGCAATCAGACTTCTGCAGGGCTGTAACCAATGTCACTGTCAATTTCTCAAGACATTTACTGTGAAGGGGCAGCCTCATCTTTATCACACATGCCTAGTGTTTCAGTGAATCCACACATGAGAAGCCCAGTGATTTGTATTAATACAGGATTAATGTATTCAGACTCTCTGGGGAGAAATGACTCTTCCTTTGCTATCACCAGTTCAATTCACTGTGCTAAGTGGGGATACTAGTGTGTGTGTGTGTGTATACAATATGTATGTACAGAAAGAAAGGTATGCATAGTAATTTCCAGAGCAGGAAAGCATTAACTATTGGGAGAGGGTTGGGAATCAGGCGAGGGCTTGGGTAGGAGATATCTGAATGAAAGAAGCAAGACTGGAAAGGTAGGTGGCAGTCATTGTGGAGAGCTTTCAATGATAGACCAAAGAGCTTACTGGTAGAAATTATGTATGTCTGCTGTTCTGTGTGTCTTCACTTGTAAATGCATGGGTACCACTGAAAATGTGAACAAGCCCAGTAACAAGTCAGAACTTTCCAGGTGCCTTGACTGGATGCCCTGGTGATGCTGAAGCATAACTGTTCATCAGGGCTAGTAATGTCACTAGTACTGAGAAGATCAGTGGCAAGAGCTTTCCATTTAGTAACTCTGTGACCCAGGGCAAGTCACTTAACCCTGTTTGCCTCAGTTTCCTCATATGAAAAATGAGCTGGAGTAGAACTGGGTAGGAAACCCAGAGGCAACAGCTCTTTGTATGTCCTAAGTTTAACCTCTGCAAATAGATACCTTGATTCCTGCACCAAGCCTGGCTTTTGGTGACTTTGATCATCTGTTTCCTTCTTTAGGCATCCCCAGCTTAGAACTCACTGACTGGCTTCCTGCTTTACCTCTATTGCCTTCTTGTTTATGACCAGAGTCTATCTTAGAAACTTGGATTGTGGCTTTCCTTAAATAGCCCTGAGGATAAACATGAGTGTTTTTTCTTTAATATTGTAGGCAAAAGGCACCGTGTGGTATCTATCATTCTACAACATTAGGGAGAGTCTTGCTAATGTGGCAAAATCTGGAAATTGGGGTATGAAATCAGGTTGTTGGAAATAGAATAAAGTCAGATATTGAGAAGTAAATGAGTCCCAATGTGTCTGTGAGTTAAGATGGTGGCTCTTTAACAGATGCTAATAAGTGGCAGTGGTCAAGTTCAAAGAGAAGGCATGAGTTCGTCATTTCATGGCTAGAATAGAGAAATGAGAACTTAATTTCTTCACTCTCTCTTGTTGATTCTATATTCTCTCCAATATTTCAAGAATCTGGAATTTCCATCAGTTGAATACTTGCTTCATCAATGGACACCACAGTCCCTCTGTGACTTAGTGGATAGTTTTAGAGTTTGCTATGACTGAAAAATTCATCATGAGGGGGCCAAGTTAATGATGAACCTCTTTAAACTTAGGTGAATATTCTCTAGGTCCTTGTAACACTACATTTTCCTGATTCTCCTCCTAGCTCCTTACACAGAAGACATACAGTATGATACCACACTGGTACCAGAGCCCTTCCAACTTGAAAGGCAGGACCTGCCATAATGTAACCTCCACTTGCGTAGTCCTTTAGCAGAACCATGGTCATTTCCACATTTAGATGAGGCATCAGAGTAGCAAGTATGTTGATGTTATTTTCTCTAAGTTTAGTATATCATTTTAAAGCAATTTCTCAACAAACATTTCTTAAAGGTGTGATGTGTGCTAGATATCATGCTACATTCTGGAGTAGAGAAAAAAACAAAACAGGCCCTTTCCTTTAGGAACTCCCATTCTGATGGGAGAAACAACACAGACATAAATAGGCATGTACAAGATATATACGGCTTATTTATACACTAACCTTAGAGGGTCAGCAAGGAGCTCTAACTACATGGTGATAATGGCAATAATAATAGTAACAGCAAATAACAACACTGACAGTTGTGGCAACAAAACAATCTAGCTTTGTTTTAGGGGGCAATCAAGAGAAAGAAGGGTGATGTATGTTCTTAAGCCAAGACAATCCAAGAGGAATTGGAGTGTCTTAGCCTCAATGGGTGGCTTTGGTGTGGGGTCTAATGTCTGTGTGTTTGCATGTGTGTGAGTCATTGAACTGATTGATTAAAAATAATATGCCAAATATACCAAAATCATAAGATCTGGTGTGTTATCATGGTGTGGAAATGCCTCTGATTTTCAAAAGGCTATTATGAGTGAAAGTGGAGAGAGATTGAGAGCTCCATCAGAGTATCTTAGAGAAGAAATATAACCAAACCTGGATAGGTGGACCTCCAGTCTGGTGAGATAGGACCAGAGTTTCCCTACTTACTTATGACCTAGGCTTCTTTGATAATAGCTTCCTTGTCTGAGGGTTTAAAGGTTCTAGTCACGTGTGGTTAGGGTCTTTCAGACTTGGTGGGTACTTGAGACCCCCAAGTCACCTTAACCTGATTACTTACCTTCTGGACAATTTCCAGATGGAGACAATAGGGTTCACCTCCATAGAAGTTCATTGTCCCTGTATCACTTGTTGCATATTCTTGCTGGGTTAGGACAAAGGGAGCTTCCTTTTTTTGTTAAGTATCCAGTGACTGATGAATGACTCATTTTGTCCCAACATTGACCTGAACTATGCTAGTGTTAGAGTTAGGTCTCCAGCACCTGGCAGGATCTTGTCTCCTCACAATGCCTGAGTAAATATTAGCTGATATTGAGAAAAAAGTCGATGAGGCTAGAGCCATGGATGAGAAGGATCAGGGAAATGGGAATTTATAAGCAAACTATCAAGCCCAATAAATCTCTGTTTGGTTAAGTGAGGGAGGCACGGTTCACTTTAGATTTTTCATGCTCATGGAGAACAAGGGTAGTACAGATGATCACAATCCACAAATAATCCCTGAATCTTATTTCAGTCATCGGTTTTAACTTTCCCCTTCACGAAATTCCACCAAACACAACAAAAAGACAAGCAAGCCAGAAGTAGAAGTGTGTCTAACCTGTCTGATTCAATATTCACTTCCTCTCTCTTTCTAATTTCTAATGCTGTGGTTTGCAAGTTTTAAAATGCTCTCAAAGCAAACACTAAGAAGGAAGAAAGGATTAAGAGGGGGTCTGGACGACTGCAAGATAAATGGGTTTCCTACTAATCAAGAGTAAAAGTAAAAGAGTTTTTACATTTTCTTTATTTTCAACCCTAAACAGAGACTGGTGTGTGTGTTTCTGTTCCTGAGAGAATTGCTCCCCACTTACTCAGTCAGTCAACAAACATTTATTAAACTCTTACTATGTGCTAGGCACTGTGCTTAAGCACTAGGGCTACAAAGAAAGGTAAAAAAACCAAAACAATCCAAGACCAAACCAAAATAAAAATAAATAAATAAATAACCGAACTCTTCCCTCAGAGAGCTTTTCTTTTAATGGGGACAAAGAGGTCTACATAAGGTATACAAAAAGTAGATGAAGGTAATTTTAAAAGGGAAGGTATTAATAGCTGCCAGGTCTGGGATGAGCTTCCTGTAGAAGGTGAGATTTTAGTTTGAAACTAATAGGTACAGGAATGATGAGAAAAGAGTGTTGTTTTCAAGAAAGCACAAGTAAGCCAATGTAGCTAGATCAGAGTCCATGGGGGGAGGGGTAAGATGTAAGCAGGAAAGAGCGGGGCAGAGCCAAGGCGGCAGAATAAAAGTGGGAACTTGGTTGAGTTTCCCCCCAAATCACTCTAAATACCTGTAAAAAAATGACTCTAAACAAATTCTAGAGCTGCAGAACTCACAAAATGATAGAGTGAAACAAATCTCCAGCCCAAGACAGCCTGGAAGGTCAACAGAAAGGGTCTTTTGCACAAGGCTGGGAGGGAAGCACAGGCCAGCCTGGGCTGTGAAGACATAGATGAGGCTGGAGTAGGCCTCAGGGGACTGAATCGCTGGCAACTGTGGTGACTGCAAGACTTTTCAGCCCACAAATGCCAAAGACAGCACAGAAGGTCAGTGAGAAAACTGTTGCACCTGTGTGAGAGAGGAGCTCCAGCAGGCCCCAACCCCAGGGTGGTGGAGGTGTCAGTGGCAGCAGCAGTAGTGACTGCTTCCGGATCTCCCAGCTCACAGACAGTGTGGTGATCTAGTGGCCAATCAGAGGGGGATTGCAGGGATCTCTTTGCAGGCACTGAGGCAGGATTCTCTGAGGCAGGATACCTAGATCTGGGTTGCAGTCCTGGTGGCAGTCCTGTGGTGAGGCCGACTTGTGGCTGCAGTGGAGGGGGAATACTCCTCACAGTTCCAAGGCAGAAAAGAGTGCTTGTGGTCACTCATAGACCAGAGCGCAGGCCAGGAAAAGGAGCAAACACCTCTCCTTAGATCATACCACTTTGGAAGAACTAAAAATTTACAGAGTCTTAGAAGTATCTCTGAAAACAGCTGCACAAAACCCCTGAAGTTTGTGACAGGACACCTTACACACTGGAAGCAGTCCTGCCTTAATAAGGAGTTAGGAAGTGAAGTGTTTGGCTAGGAAAATGAGCAAACAGCACAAAAAAGCTCACCAAAGAAAGTAATTCCTTCAAAATTAGAATGGAGCAAATGGAAGCTAATGACTTTATGAGAAATCAGGAAATTATAAAACAGATCCAAAAGAAGACTGGAAAGATCAGAGTGGGCTAGGTTAGGAAGAGTTTTAAATGGTAAACAGAGGAAAGCAATGCAGTTCCTTCATCATGAGGGTGATAGGGTCAGACTGACACTTTAGAAAAAGCAACTCGGCGGCGTGAAAGATAGATTAGAGTGTCAAGAGACTCAAGTCAGGGAGATTAGTTAAAGGCTTTTAGTCCAGGTGACAGATGATAAAGGTCCGCACTATTGTTATGGCTATTAGAATGGAGAGAAGGCAACGTATATGGGAGATGGTGTTAAGGTAGAAAAACAAGACTTGAAAATGAATTGGTTATGTAGAGCGAGTGAGAGTGGGGAAGTAAAGATGACAGCAAGGGTCTGGGTCCGGGGGACTGAGAAGATGGCTATTTTCTCAATATAATATGGAAATTTGGAAGGGAAAGAAGATTTTTGGGGAAAGCTATTCAGGAAATGCTGAGTTTGACATGGGTAAGGGACATCCAGCTAAAGACATCCAAGAGGTGATTGGAAGTAGAGAGAGTAGGTCTGAATGTGCAGACCTACATAAAGATCATAATTGAACATATAGGAGATGTTGGAAATAAAGAGCGAAAAAAGAAAAACGTGTCCAGGACAATGCCTTAGGAGATACCCAAAATGGGTATGACAAGGATAAAGAGGAAGCAAAGGAAAATGAGAAAGAACAACTCAAGAGCTAGGAAGAGAATGAGGAGGGTGGAGTGTGACAAGAACCTAGAGAGGACAGAGTATCCAAAAGGAGATGATGTTCAACAATGCTGGATGCTGGAGGAAGGTCAAGGAAGATGAGAATTGAGAAAAGGGCAAAATATTTGGCCATTAAAGGGCTTGTTGATAACTGTAGAGAGTGTGGTTGTGTTGAAAGGCGACCTTATAAGGCAGATTAAAGAGGAATTGGAAGTGAGAGGAGAACAAGTATAGGAAGTATAGGGAAGGAAAATGGACGAATAATGTAGATGACTTTTCAAGCTATTCAACCATGAAGAAAAGAGCCATGATAGCAATTATGGCAATAATAATAGTAGTAAAAATAATAGTTAATGTTTATATAGTATTTACCATGTGCCAGGCACTGTGCTAAGCATCCTACAATTATTATTATAATAAATACATAAATATAATTATTGCAATGATTATCTAAAATCCCTTCAACCACCCTGTGAGGAAGATGCTATTATTATCTCTATTTTACAGTTGAAGAAACTGAGCCAAACGGAAGTTAAATGACTTGCCCAAGGTTACAAAGATGTTAAGCTTCTGAGACTGGATTTGAAGGACCCTAACATCAGGGAGGTGATGCCACAACATGCAAGCAAATTGGATTTAAGTGAGCGAGGGCTGTACAAAATCACCAGCCTCACTTTCTCCTCCAGAACCATGTCTAAGAATGATATAGCTTTAGGTACTTGGCACCAGCACATGGGCTTCTTGAACTCACAAAGTATTTATCTATCAGTGCTAAAAATATCCTCCTCAAGATGGCTGTTTGGTCAGGGAAAGAAGCACAAAGCAGAAGAGGCAGGCTGGAACTTGAGATCCAATCTCTGGCCATATGTGTGCTTCTGGGGAAATAAGTCCCCAATCCATAGCTCACTTTCCTCCCCTGAAAAAAGACCCAAGAACAGCTGTTTGAGGTCTAAGCTGTAAATTTGAAAAAGGTAAAGAAAATGAAGCTTTTCCCTTTATTTCAAGAGATTGAGTGGGTGACCAATTCTTTTTGACATAACACCCCCTTTCTTCATGGGGACCAAGGGGCCAACCAGGAGCCTCTCATCAGCCTCTGGCAAGAGACCTAAATCCAGGTCACTGAAAATGGGTCTGATGCATCCTCAGCTTTATGATAGCCCATCCCAACCTCATCAAGGGGCCTAAGATCCTAACCAGGAGTCTATGGTCACACATGAAGCAAGACCATATGTCCATCTCCATAAAGTCAGAGTACATACTGTATTAGATCATCCTGGCTACCATTTTATGTTATCTCCCCTATGTAAGTTGAAGGCAACATGTCAGTTATTCTCTGCTCTCCTGGTCTCTCCGATCTCCCCTTTCTGAAGTCCCTTCTTCCTACTTTCCTTTTGGGTTTTCTTCATTTCCTAGCCCCACTATGATCACCCTGCACATACTTAGAGCTACGAATCTAGATTTCTGTACATCAACAGAACTTACATCTCCTAAGAAATGGTCATGAGTCTCATGGGATTTAGACCGAGTTGAATTCACAAATGATTTAGCTCTAGATTCATTAGTCTAATAGCTAAAAAGAAAATCACACTTAATTTTCCCAAGTCAAAGTGACTGCTGATAATCAAACATTATGCTCATATACATATGTGTGGATATATGTCGAAAACTCAACGTTCCTTTATATTTTTGTATGCCTGTTACAAAAGCTGTAGTGTTCTAGGCACTACAGTCGACACTATGAAAGATTAATTTCAATTTTTGTCTTCGTGGAGCTTACAGTGTGGCAGGAGAAGTAAAATAAAGGGAAAAGCTTCTTTCTCTTTACCTCTTTCAAATTTACAGCTTCGAACTCCAATAGCTCTTCGTGAGTCTTCTTGCAGGGGAGGAGCATGAGCTGTGGATTGGAATTTATTCCCCAATTTTTTCCATATGAATAAGGACAGAACTTGCAATTTCATTGGCAGATGAAGACGCTCCCTTTACCAATACTGATCCTCACCTGTCTGGCAAATCAGTCTTAGAGAGCCGCTGGGGAACACTGAGAGGTTAAATTACTTGTTCAAGATCATCCAGTAGGTACATGTCAGAGGCTAGGCTTGAAAACACATCTTTGTGTCTCTGAGGCTCATTCTCTATGCAGTTCACCACACTGCCTCTCTTTACATAAATAGCTACAATTTAAGGTGCACAATAAAGGTGCTTTGAAAGTTCAGAAGAAGAAGAATCTATTTTCAGGTGAAAGATCTGGGAAGGTCACAATGAAAAATCCAAGTTCACCTTTCAGTTTGAACAGCTTTCTAATTTGTCTCAGTCCCTTAGCCCAATAGGCCATATTTGGTGCCCCATTATAGTTTTAATAAATTTAGCTAGTCTCTCTGCACTTGTGAAACTGAGGGCCAACCCCATTAGGAAGACTCCTTTCTGTCATCTGGACTTATTTTTCAGAGCTGTAGATTTCATTTTAAACTTCCAGTTAGCTCATGCCATAAATTCATTGTTTGTCTTTCCAATTTTACCCTCCTAAAGAACTTGCCCATCAGTTATATGTGTCAGGGACAAACAACACGGATGGTCAAGTTGTGCTCAGCAGTTGAATAGGATGTGAATGGGTAGATAGCCTTTGGGAAATTACAAAGCTCTTTTATTGGTTCCAAGCTTTCCATGAAGTTAGACATTCGTACAACTTAAAGTCCATCCAATACTAACATTTTCTTAGTGTTTTTATATGCAGCAAGTTAGGGAACACAACTTTCTCTGAGAAAGAAATATTCTGTGGTTGGGGGGGCAATGAAAAAAAAAACACTGGGGGGTGTGTGTGAGAAAGCTGCAACATATAACCTTTGAGTGTTTTGAAGAATTGGAGAAAAAGATATCATCAAGGAATTATAAAACAAGAAGAGAAGATGAGTTGGTAGAAGACAAGTAGATAACCAGAGCGGCCCGCTGGTACCCTTGTGATGACAGAAGAAAATGAGGAAAGCCACTGGTATATAGGGTAGATTTTCTGTGTCCTCCAGGACAGGATGGGAAGAAGGCATGAATGGACTGTTGTCTGCATCGTCATAAGGAATTTAAGGATTGATGAGATCCCATAGCCAGTTCAGTACTGGAATGTATTTTGTGACTTTTAAAATCTGAATGCCAATTTTACTGGGTGAGTCATGAATGTTGTTAAATCTTAGTTTGTTGGAAGCTCATAGGAAAGGAAGCATTAAGCTCCTGACCAGCATCTGTTCTCCATTCTCTCTTTTTTTCAGAGGAGGAAAGGCAAGGCAATTGGGGTTAGGTGACTGGTCCAAGGTCACACAGCTGGTAAGTATCAAGTGCCTAAAGCCGGACTTGAACTCAGGTCCTCCTAACTCCAGGGTAGGTGCTCTCCATTTTCTTATATTAAGAGTATGTTTTCTGCCTTTAACTTGTAGAAACCAGCAACAGGAAGGAAGGAAAATGGAGGCACGTGGAATGTTTCCATGTGTCTTATTTATTTGTGAGTCTTTGGCAACTAACTTCTAGATCATTCCCTTCCTTCCTTCCTTCCTTCCTTCCTTCCTTCCTTCCTTCCTTCCTTCCTTCCTTCCTTCCTTCCTTCCTTCCTTCCTTCCTTCCTTCCTTCCTTCCTTCTTTCTTTCCTTTTCCTTCCATCCTTCCTTCCTTCCTTCCTTCCTTCCTTCCTTCCTTCCTTCCTTCCTTCCTTCCTTCCTTCCTTCCTTCCTTCCTTCCTTCCTTCCTTCCTTCCTTCCTTCCTCCCTTTGAAACTCTCAGTTATGGTAAAAGGTCCAACTCTTCACAGAACTGCTCGAGATGATCTGTTAACCAGCATAGTGCGTCCCAGGGGCTTCTGTCTTTATCTTATAGCAAGTCTTCTCCCTATTCTGTTTTCAATTGATCACAATGCAGTGGTTCCCTTCACCATCCTTCTAGGTTTTTATGTGCAAATGGTGGGTGAGGACCCTAGAGTTCACTTATGCATGATTTCAAGGGGATATTAGATTGCATCATTTTACTCTGCTGTTAAATACAGAAAGATGCCTCCTTTATCCTTTGCTATCAGAATGATAAATGAAAGGTTTTTTTAAGTAGTAGGCTCTTTCTTTTTTTCCTCTGTCTCAGATTGCTACAGTGCTTAGTCTTAAATAGCGTGGCCTGTATTGTTGGCAGATGTGTCATGTAGCTGCAATGGCATGTCTAGTAAGGGTCTGTGAAACTACACGCTGTCTTTATGCCCCATTTGCCTTGCCACAGATGCTGGAGGATCCATTTAACGCATTAGCCGCTACATATTAAATTTAGGAGAGGATTTATTTGGCTCCAGGTCACCAGGGGTCTATAATGCTGTCTAGCTCCAAGAAGTCTGCTGGCAGCACCCTGGCTTCGTCGATGTCCAAATTCAGAAGCACATTCTTTTGGTTCTTTATAACTGTACGGTCCTAACTACAGCTAAGAGATCTGCTCGATTGGAACAACGATACTGGTGAGGCTTAGGAAGGGAAGGAAAAATATCGTGTCTGTGGCTGTTTCCTTAGCTTAATTAAAAACAGGAATAATTAGAGAGATGCTCCCCAGGATTTTGGGAATACTTGTGTTTTTTAGAGCTGCCAGATGCCCGAAGCAAGTTGAAAAAATCATTTAAGTTCTTCTGGAAGCTTAACTTGCATATTTGTACCTACTTCTTAATTCCTGCTCTAGGAGTAGGAGTAAGAGGCACAGATAAGATAGACAGGGAGAAAAAAGGTAATCTACAGAGTGTAGCTGGTTCCATCATTCCTTTGGCCTTTTCCTAGGTAGTTAGGATACAAATAAGATTTTTGGGCTGAGAGAAACTATGTGCTTTTTCTTCAGTGGTTTAATTGATCAATCTGTTGGAGCAGGTTGGACATGCTTTCTCATCCTGTACAATTCTTGCCAATGTTATCCTATAGATTCTTCAAGGACGACCTATCCAATTTGCTGGAGACCTTCTAATAGGGGGAATTAATATATTTTTAAGGTCCCAGTGTACACCTCAGGCTTTCCATCTTTAATCCACTTACTCTAACCACATAATTGGCTCAATTCCTTTTCCAGGCATAAATTTCCTGAATGAAGCTGTTTATGTTCCTTTTTGTACATAGATTGCCCTCTACTGACTCCTCTCTCTTCCCCCCATACACTTTCCTTTAACCTTTGCATTCTGTGAAATTTTTTCAGAGATTGTGACATTACAAGATTTGAGAACAGTTATGGGCCAGGTCGCATTTCAAGGTCTTTAAAAATGCTGCACATTTTCCCCAAAGGAATCCATTCTGCTCTCTTCCTCTTACTTGATTTTGGTCCCAGTTCATTGTCTATCTATAGTGCTTGACACAGATAGATGTCCTCCTATACTAACTTAATGGAACTCTTTCTACCTGTACATCATAGACTAGATGTTAGCCATTTTTCATCCATTCAGTTTTTCCCCTGTGGATTGTTAGGATGACCTTTTCTGAACAATAATGAATCTCATTGAGGCAGTCTGTCATGTTCTGAGGCTTGATAAAATCACTACAATACAAACCAGAATAAAAACTAGAAAGTCCCAGGAGTGGGGAACCTGTGTCCTCAAGGCCACATGTGGCATTCTAGGGCCTCAAGAGAATCCAAAATTTATAGAATAATGATGATGATAATTTAATCCTTAATAAAAGAATTTGTTCTGTAAAACTTGGACTCAGTCAAAGACCACACCCAAGGACTAAATGTGCAAGTTTCCTATCCCTGATCTATCCCAAAGAAAAGCTGGTACCTGATGAAAAGTCAGATTTCTAAAATCAAGTAGAGCACATGTTTTAGTAACTGTGCAGTCTCTATTTGAAGTACTTTGGTCTATGAAGTCCAAAAGAAAACTCAAATTGTAAACATTCTGTTTTAGAGTAAATGACTAAGATCCAATGACAAGGACAATCTGAGACTTGTAATCTAAAAACTATGCTTTTTGTGAAAAAAAAAAGGGAGCATTACAACAAGATTGATCACATTTTTATCATGTCAGGGTGTACTGTGTGTTTGTTAATAAGTAATAAGAATAACAATACAAGTTCATAGAGGTGTCATAGATTTAGAGCTGAGAGGGAACTTTGAGGTCATCTAGGAGAACACTGTAGTCCTCATGGTGAAGATAAAGTCTCAAATGAGGGTCTAAGTATCAAGATCACGAATAGAGAAGAGAATGTTTACACATGTTCAAATACATAGTCAGGCATTAGCAGTAGCAGTTAATGAATAAACCCGTTTATCCCTTATATAAGTCTTTGTCATCCTATTTTTTTTGCTTGTGTGTGAGCGTGTGTGTATACTTATATCTTGTGCTTCTGTCTATTGTGAATGTAATTCCCAGAAATCAGGGGGTGCAAAAACATGAAATAACTGGCCTATAGCCACATAGATAACTAGGGGACATATTCGGTGCCTCACTATCGATTTAATGAACTTTCTTAGTCTTGGAATGCTGGACTTGGATTCAGGACAGACCTGAGTTCAAATCCTGCCTCTGACAGTTGCTAGCTGTATGACCTTGGGCAAGTCATTTAACCTTTGTCAGTTTCATCTTTCTCATCTATAAAGTGGGGAAGGTAATTAGAGCACTGACCCCACAGGTTTGCTGTGGGGATAAAATGAGATAACAAATGTAAACTGCTTTAGAAATCTTAAGATGTTATTATTTAAAAGCAGAGATTGCAAATCCTGTTGCTCCACTTCAACTGCTGCTGCAGTCAAATTTGCATCTAGAGTAAGAATTCTTAAATTTATTTGTGTCATGTTAATTAAAATTGTGGACCCCTACCAGAATATATTTAAATACACAAAATTTTTTAAAACACACAAAATGCACAGGATTACAAAAGGAACCCATTATATTGAAATTGAGTTCTAAAAATATTTTTAAAATTAAAAATTTACATACCACAGGTTAAAAATCCCTGATTTAAAAAATCCCATATATACATATATATGACAATGGATAATAGATAAAACAACAGAGCTGTTCATGTGCATTAAGCAGAAAGAGTAAATAAATTCTACATGAATATTTCATTCCATCATATTTTGATAGCATGGTTCAGTAGAAAGAGCATTCAGAGCTCCTGGATTCAAATCCTGGCTCTCCACTGCTTGTGTGACCTTGGGAGAGTCACTTACCCTTCCTCGGCCTCAGTTCACATTCTATAAAATGAAAAGGTTGAATGTGTTTCTAAAGGTCTATGGATCTATTTCATTTATTTTATTTTTAAAGAAGCTCACTAACCATGAGTCTTCTTTAAAGGTTGGGATGCCAAGTAGATGTACTATCCTATTGTATGATTATTTCTCCAAAGAAGAAGTCAATAAGAAATAAGTCTTTTAATAAACATTTATAAATAATGTGTGCAATACTTCTTACCCTCATTATAATGTCTGAATATGTAGAAGTCATAATTTCCATGACATAAAGTAGGCAACAGTTTGGTTTGTATTTGTGAAATGAAATGATTTAAAGCTAGTCTTAGATTTACATTAGTTATTGACTGCCCCTCAAATATATCCTTTGAAAGACCTCATGTTAAATAGCTGAAAGAAGAAAGCCATGTATCTTGTGATAGGGTGGAGGGAGCCCTTGATTTGAAGGGATGGGGCAGGGATAAATTCTAGCTCTGTCATGTTTTAGCTATGTAGCCTTGGGCAAGTAACTCATTATTTATGATCCTGAGTTTTCTTCTCTGCAAAATGATGACCATGATGCTTGGACTGGTTGGTGGCCATCATGTAGCATGGTCAGAGAACTGCTCTTAGACTCAAGTCTGAATTCAGGTAACACCTCTGCTACATATTGACTAGCTCTGTGAGTAAGTCATTTCATCTTTCAGGGACCCTAGGCATCTCTCTAGGATGCCCCCAGAACCCTCTGATATCTTTCTAAAACATCTCTTAATATTTTCCATACTTCCAGCCCAGTGCCCTCGGTTATCTTCCTGGGAAGCAGTTTCTGTGCCAGTGCAGCCTAGCAATTGCTCCTGCTGGTGTTACAGCCACAGCTTTGTGTGAGTTCTCCATAAAATAATTTAGGTAAATGTGTGTTTGTCATTTGACCCACATGGCCAGCCCATCAGAGTTACACACTCTGCAGTAGAGTTTGAGTGCTTTGCAATTCAGTTAGAGAAAGAACTTCAGTGTCTGGTACCTTATCAGAATCTTCCTAAGACAATTCAATTGGAAGTGATTCAGTTTCCTGTCATGGTGCTGGTACACTGTCCAGGTTTCGCAGGCATACAACAATGAGGTCAGCACAATAACTCTGTAGACCTTCAGTTAGTTTAATACCTCTTCTCTCCCAAACTTTCCTTTGGAACCTCCCAAATGCTGAGCTAGCTGTGGCAATGCATGCATCAACCTCATCATCTATGCATACATCTCTGGAAAGTATGCTGCCAAGGCAAGTGAACTTATCCACAGTATTCAAAACTTCTCCATTTGCTGTCACAGAGGGTTCCATGTATGGATGATGCAGTACTGACTAGCAGGGAACCTATTTTCTGGGTGTTCATTGTCAGGCCAAATTAGCACATGTGGCAGAAAATTGATCCATGCTTTGTTGTATCCCAGGCTCAGAAGCTCCATTGAGTACACAATCATCTGCAAACAAAAAGTCATGGTCCAACTCTCCCTCCACTTTCGTCTTGGTTTGTAGCCTTTTCAAGTGAAATCATTTGCTATCAGTGCAACAGTTGACCTTGATGCCATTTTCATTCTTGTTGAAGGTATCTGACAACACCTTGGAAAACATCATGCAAGTCAGCAAGCACATAGTCTTGATTCATTCCTTTGGGAAATGGGAAAGCATGAGAGCATCATCCTTTATCCAGACCTGTGTAAGCATGCTGTCATGAAACTAGCATACAATACTGATGAACTTCTCTGGGCAACCAAATACTGCTATGATCTTCTACGTAAAATACTATTTTAGAGAACTTGCACAAGGCAAGCGATCACATGGAAGCTGGAAGAAGCAGTACAGTGACACTCTCAAAGTCGCCAAAGAATGTCAATAGAGATTGTGAGACATGGAAAACACAGGACCACCCAGCATTGGTGTGCCCCCTCTCCGCTCCAGGAGCGAAGCAGAATCACAGTAGCACAAAGGAAATATGAGATGCACAAATCTAGAGACGTCTCTAGCCCTAATGTTCAAATAGACTATTTGTGCCCCACTAGTGGTACAGCTTCCTGAGCTCAATATTGGACATGCTGGCCATAGTCAACCACACTGTACCTTGACCCCAACATCGTGATGTCATTGATCGTTTTTGAGCACAAAAGGTGAACAGAAACATTAACGGCTAAGGCTGTTAAAGACCCAGAAAGGAAAGTTCTGGCCACCAAGGTCTGTGGCCCTATCAAATGATTCAGCACCAAAAACCCACAGGATTCTATAAGTGGAGATGATGCTAAAGAAGAGGCGTTACCCTTTGTTTTGCTTCTGTACCTGTGGACCCTGGCACTTTTCCATTTGGTTTGGAGCTGAAATTCTCTCTCCCTTAGAAGGTGAGTCCCATGAGAACCCCTTGTTGGTTCATACTTTTCCATTAGTATCCTTAGGGCCTAGGACAGTGCTTTGCTGGCAATAAGGGGGTAATAAGTGCTTTTTCATTCATTGATTCATTCATTATGAGACCATGGTTTACAGAGGAGGTACTCATCTGCATTGGTAGAGGGAATTCCCTAACCCTATAGCAATTAAATCACAGATCTGATGCCCCTGCCCCCTAATCCTATCCCCCCACCTCTACCTGTACTTGAAGTACCATCTTCTCGGGGTTGTTGTGGTGATCTGATGAGGTAATGAATGCAAACTTCTTTGGAAATACAAAGTAATGTAGAACGCTCAGGTATTATTATTAATGATTACCATCATATTATTTGTAAACCTTGAAATATGTATTGGGCAAATGCACCATCTTATTGGGAACTCATAAAAATGAGACCTCTGTTTTAGAAAATTCCTCAGTGCTTTAAGTATTTTTGTAAGTGAATCAATTTCATAATGGAAGAAAGGTAACAAGCATTATAACAAATGCTAGTTATAAGTAAGACTTGTTACAAATGCGTATAATAGAAGGCACGATGCTAATCCCCTTTGAAATATTGTCTCACTTGATCATTTCAACAACCTAGAGACTGTTGTTGTAGATAAGTTCTATTATCATTCCTATCTCACAGTTTGAGGAAACTGAGGCAAATATAAGAAAATTTGGGGCTTTGGTTGAGTCTGTGCCATGCTGTCATGGATGCCATTGTTTATAAACTATGTGTTATGATCACCACTACAACCATCTCCTTGCAGTTCTAAATGAACACCACTTAGTAGGGTTATGCATATTGTGTTATGCTGTGAAGCTGGGTGTCATCTGCCAATTTAGGCTGCTTATGAAAATCGATGACCACTTGGGTAATGTGCTATGACCCTCAGATTCTTTCCTGGAAAGAGAACAGCTGCTAGGTGAAAAAGTGGAGAGAGCACTGGACTTGAAGTCAGGAAGATCTGAGTGCAAATCTTGCCTCATACATTGTATTGTTAATGTATTTTGGCTTAATTTGAAGATCTTTCCCACCATTAATAAGCCCATGTGACCTGCTTAAATCATACAGAATCCTAAGTCACATGTTGTAGAAGGAGCTTACTGAACAGGTAGAACAGGAAGGGTAGAGCAGAGCTGGGAGGAAGTTGATGAGAATGGTTAGAGTGGAGGGAGAGAGAGGACGTAGGCAAGCAGAGAGCTAGGATTGTGAGTGGTGACTTGTAGGAAGGTCCTAGGCAGGACAGGTAGAGGAGGGGGAAGGCTTGGGAATGGCTTTGTGCCCTGCAGTGCTAATGTGTATTGACTTCTTGATTGCTATGATAGATTTGCCTTTCTGGTGTTGGGATTCGGCTTTCTGGTGTCTGAATAAATGTTTTTCTTTTGCCTTCTATACGAAGTGTCTGCTATACTTTTCAATTCAGAACTATGCCTGCATATTCATAGTTGCCATAGGTGTTGGGAATATTGCCTTGGCAATACATGCACGTACTGGCCATGTGACTCAGGAGGTTCTAAAGTCACTTTGCCTCTTTGCCTCAGTTTTCTCAAATGTTAAACAAGGAGATGAGACTCTGGTCTAAATCTATGATTCTATTAACATATATGAATGTAGGAAGACTGACCAAAATACAACATCAAAGTAATTAGCCTACTTCTTTTTAGCTGATAAAGATTCCTGATAGGCAGTTTAAAAGTAAACTAACTCAGTACCATCCTCCTAAGGAAATTCCCATTTCAGAACATTTGTCATAGTATCTAGTTCCTTGGTTTATCATGTTCATAGTTCACTCTTGAGTGGATGGATGTGTCCAAAGCCTAATTTAATTGTTGGACTCTGGGATGGGAAAGGAATTCATTAACACTTATGAAAGAAGATTCTTAACACTAACTAAACCAGTTTAGATTGTTGGTGAAGACAAGGGCTCACTTCTTTTAGATTAGTTTATATCAGTATATTTTCCTTAGGACAGCTCTAGATTTTATATGATTTTTCCTTAAGATCATAAAATTAGAGGTAGAAAGGAGCATAGAGGTCACCTAATCCTAATTTTACAGTTGAGGAAACTGAGATCCAGAAAGGCTGAATTGACCATATTGCTATGAGAAGAAGTATTGGGGCTATAATCTTTTGGACATAACATAAATACATATTTCACTCATTTGATCTGTGGCTTGACTGCTGTGTTACTTTTTTTTTATGTTATCTAAAAGCTATACCAATGTTGTTACTGGGGAAAATCCTACAGCTCACTCAGTTTTCCTTAAAATTAAATTCTATGAACCTATCTATATTTGCAATATGGTCAAGGATTCAATATATCCTTAACAGAATCTCATCAGAGTAGCTTTGGACTCAGCAACACGGCAGAGGAACTGGTCACCGAAGAAGGCTGCAAGCAGGATGTCCTAGACGGGTTTCAGGCTTCCATTCCCACACTTGGTGTTTCTGTTTAGGAAATTGGGGCCATTTGATACCTGTGATAATGAAGGATATTATTACTTCATTTCTTTCAGGCTTTTTTCATTAATCCTCTCAAATTTCTTATTGTAAGAGAAGTGTCATCTTTGGACCAAAAGTCAAAATTAAAGTCATTCTTTAGTCTATGCTCAATAAAAGAACTCAGAAGAGAGGGAGCCCTTAACTTCAATGTCTTCTCTAAAATGTCATTTCACGATGACAGTTTCAGCTCCCACAGTATTCGCCATCATGCTTATTCTCTGATTTTTCAGTCTTTGAAAACTCTTGGGATGCTGTAGACTGCATTCACCTGTTCCAGATCTACCAAAAGCACCAAATTACCATTAGAATATCCTGGCCAAGAAAGAACTATGCCCACTGTTTCATTCTGCAGAAGTCATTTTCCCTTTGGCTCATGAAAAAAATATACTTCTGCATTCCTTTCTTACCTGCCATCTTCTTTTCTCCTAATAATTCAAACCAGTGTTGTTATTTTATTTTTGCCTTTAAATAATAGTCAACTAATGAATATCTCCATCACTCATGAAAGTTTATAGATGGAGTCTCAGCAATGCATTGGTCACTTCTTGGTAGTAAGCAGAGGCTGTAGGAGTCACTTTCATTCTTACAGAGCGCAAGAGTTCATTTCATACAGTAATAGTCTCTGAAAGAATGAATGTTTCAGTTTAATTTACTACCAGTAAGTGAATGAGGTACTAGGAAGTATAAAGGTTACAATGTTCAATCTGTGCCCAGAGTCCATCACCTGTCTGTCAGAAAGTGGATAATGTGCTTCTTCATGACTCCTCTGGAAATGTGGTTGGTCATTGCGTTGATCAAAAATTTTGTGTCTTTCCAAGTTTTTTGTCTTTGTGGTATTATTATCATTGCATAAATTGTTCTCTTGCTTCTGGTTGCTTCATTGTGTATCAGTTCATGTAAATCCTTCCAGGTTTCTTTGAAACCATCCCCTTCCTCATTTCTTTCAGTACAATAATATTCTATTTTCATTCATATGCCATAATTTGTTCAGCCATTCCCTCAATTTATGGTCACTACCTTAGTTTTCATTAAAATAAGAGTCAATGTTGTAATAATAATAATGATCTATAGCACCCCTTTTGTTATATTTGGTCCAAATTTTTAGCCTTCAAATTATTTTAATAGCTCAGAAATTCAAAAGATCTGTGATTTGATCAAGGTGGATACTGACAAAAATTGCAGTTCTTCTGTAGCTTAGTAGAACGTTTTTGACAATTATTGTCTGGAAATTTTTTTGCCTCTCTGTCCCTATCTGTGTGTGTGATTCTCTCTCTCTCTCCCTCTCTCTCTCTCTCTCTCTCTCTCTCTCTGTCTCTCTCTCTCTCTCTCTCTCTCTCTCTCTCTCTGTCTCTGCTCTCTCTCTGTCTCTCTCTGTCTCTCTCTCTCTTCTCTCTCTCTCTCTCTCTTCTCTCGTCTTCTCTCTTCTCTCTTTCTCTCTCTCTTTCTCATCTGTGTGTGTGTGTGTGTGTGTGCGTGTGTGTGTGTTTCCTTAATGGGTCTATCTTGCCCAGGCTGGAAGTTCAATAGCCACTCTTGATCTCAATCACACTGCTAATCAACATGGAAGCTTCAACCTGCAGTGTTTCCAACCTGATCTAGTCTCTCCATTCCTAGACTACCTAGTACCTCACCCTCCCACCTCAGGGGATCACCATATTGATGTTAGACCTTGCTACAGACACCCAATCAGCTTAAGCCACTGAAGCTCAGAATCCCTAAGCTCAAGAGATCACCAGTGACCTACCAGCCAATAAGTCCACAGATGAGCTTCTTTAACCTATCCCAGAAAGATCAAGCAACTTGTCCAAGGTCGCCCAGGTAATAAGTGGCAAAGTTTGGATAAGAACCCAGGTCTTCTGACTCCAAATTCAGCATTGTCTCCACTGTGTCATGATAAATTTTATTAACTTTCCATTTCTCCAATAGTACTCTGCCTACACAAGAACTTAATGAACTTTTGTTGAATGTTTGGCATTCATCCAGTTGTGTTAGGAGAGCAGCTGACTAAATGCTCGGGCTTCAAATAAAAACAAACAAGATGATCCTTCCCTCCAAGTATCTTTTATTATAATTGGGTAAACCAACATATAAAAGGGAACTTGAAAAAGGAGAGGGAGAGTGAGAGACAGAGACAGAGAGAAAGGAAGAGAAAGACAGAGAGAGACAGAGGAAGAGAAAGAGATGGAAAAAGAGAAAGAGGGAGAGAGGGAAGGGATGAATCCACCCTCAACAATAAAATGGGCTTAGAAAAAACAGGATGCTTTTAGATTTGTCTCTGACTGGACTGCTCTGCTTCATTCATCACATCCTCCCATCTATCTTACTTATTTTTGTATCAATCTGTTCCTTGTTGGATTATAAGCTCCTTGAGAGTAAGGCCTGTGTGATGACTGTGTTCCCCCCAGTACCTGGCACAATACCCTAGCATAGTAGGGATTTCATATTTGTTGAAATGAAATAAAATTGGAAATGAAGTTTTATTAATGAAAATCTTACTTATGAGAGATGTGACAATAAAGACTTAGAATTGAAATATTATATTGAATACTTGAGCTAGAAGGTATGTGGGCTAAGTATATGAAATAATATTCAACAGCTCTTACACACTGACAATGTATTGAACTCTAATCAAAACATGCTCCTAATAAAGAGCTCACAAGAGAAAAGAGCACTGGTTTGGCTTGGTTTTGTTTGGTTTTCATTTGAAAGATCTCTAGACTTCAGTTTCCTCATCTGTAAATTGAGAAGGGACAGCACTTGGTGGGCTCTAGGATCTCTCCCAATCTGAAATCTATGATCTTTTGATTTCTAAGGTCTCTTCCAGTTCTAGAGACCATAAATCTATATAGTGTTTCAAGATTTCCAAACACAAAGTAGGTGCAACATCTTCCCAATATTCAAAGTTTCTACTCAAATGATTTATTGTAAACTTTTAACATAAATACCACCAATTAAACCTCCTTTGCCTTTATTTACATTTAAACAAATTAATTTCAACACATAAAATTTCATAACTACTCAATTAATCCCTCTAAATTTCCATCAGGATTCTTACTTTCTTCATTTGTTCCCATTCCCCTTGCCTCTTAATTCATATTGGTTGGTGTAATCTCTTCTTCCGTTTCTGGAGCTTTCTTTTCCATTTTGCATTATTTCATAAAAGTCTTTCCACATCTCTTTATATTCCCCATATATGTCAATCTCAATTGCATTATGGTATTCCATTACACTAATGAACCTAATGTATTTAACCATTCCCCTATTGTTCAACATTTAGATTGCTTTTTTTCCAATTTCTATGAAAATCTTTGGACAGAGCATTCCTTTTTTATGTTTAATAACATTGTCAGCATATATTCCCAGCAATGGAGCTATCAGGTCAAGAGGTAGGATTATTATTGAAATTTTTATTGCATGGTGACAGATTACTTTCCAAAGAGGTTCTGCTAGTTTGCAATTCTAGAATCTGTAAATGTGTGCCTGCTTCTCCCCAAGACTGCTAGCACAAAATTTCATTGCTTCATAATTATTTTGCCAATTTGATGGATACAAGGTAGTACCACAAAATTGTTTTAATTTTCAGCTCTTTGATTACTAGTAAGGTTCAGCATTTTTTTAAGTAATTGTTAGCAATTTGTACCTCCTTTTCTAGAAATTGTTCATATCTTTTGTTTATCCTTAGTAAAGTGGAAGTTGCTTATATCTATTTTAACAGTTCCTCATATATTTTAGATGCTCCTATCAATCATATTTGACATATTTTTCCTAAGCTGTTTTCATTTTCTTACAGTTAATTTTTTTGTTGCATATAATTTTTATTTCATTCAGAAATTACTCACATATGAATTATCACAATAATTAAATTCTTGAAGATTTTAGTATACCAAGAAGTCTCTCTTCATTATATCAGTTTCCTTAACAGGTTGTCATTTCATAATAATTTTGTCCATAAATGAAACTCATTAACACTTCATGCTCCCGATCTCATTCCCTCCTTTTTCCACTTGAAGATTTCCCCATCAATCATGTCCCCCTTTTTCTCATCTTTAGTATTTTCCTATCTACTAGATTTTTCTTTATTGAAAAGCAGCTTCATGTAGGAGAAAAGGGACTGACCTTGGAGTCAGAAAGACTTAGGCTCAAATTCCATCCTTAGACCATAAAACAGAGGGAAAAGTGAATTTAGCAATTGCTAAAATCCCTTCTAGCCCTATATCTATGATCCAATGATCGTGCATCTTCTATCCTTAAAGAATTCTTCTATTAAGCCTGTCATCTCTGCTTCCATAGTCACCCTATAGATACACTATATCACCTTATAGCTCTCCTACCTACTAAACTCCAAGAAAGCATAGTCTACATCTGTTTCTTCCACTTCCTCATGAATTTATTTTTTATCAATCAACTTTCAAGGGCAGCTTGGTGGTGCAAGTGGATAGAGTACAGAGCCTGGAGTCAGGAAGTTCAAATCCAGCCTCAGACACTTACCAGTTGTGTCACCCTGGGCAAGTCACTTAACCATGTTTGCTTCAGGTCCTTATTTGTAAAATGAGTTGGAAAAGGAAAGGGCAAACCACTCTAGCATCTTTGCCAAGAAAACTCCAAATGGGGTCACAAAGAGTTTGAAATGACTGAAAAACAAATCAACTTTTGATCCCATCCATTTATTGAAATTGCTTCCATTAGTAACTTCTTAATTATCAAATCAAATGGTTTTTTCTCATTTCTCATTCTCCTTAATTTTTCTATAACCTTCACTCTTTCTGTCTTTCCCTCTCCTATTGGGTTTGTTCTCCTTTGATTTCTGAAGTGCTCTTTCCTGGTTCTTTCTTCTCTTCTTTCACAGTACTTGAAACATGGTAAGCACTTCATAAATGATTGTTGAACCATTTCAGTTGTTCATCTGTCTCCTCCTTGGGTGTCTTACCAAGTTTTTGTCCTAAGTCCTTTTCCACTCCCTGGTGATCTGATATACACCCATAGCTTGAAATATCCCCTTTCTACAGCTGCACCCCCAAAATCTGAAGCCTAATCCTAGTTTCTTCCCTGAGCTCCAGACCTACATTAACAACTGCCTGCATATATCTCCACCTGGATGTTCCAAGGGCATCTCAAATTCAGCCTGTCCAAAACTGAACTCATCCTCTTCCTCCCAACATCCCTACTTTTGTTGAAATTTGACAGTTTTCCCAGATTCAGCGCTGACATCTGATTGATTTCTTAATTCTTCCTTCCCAGACATCCTCCCACTCCCCCACCCTCCCCCTTCACAACTACCATATTCAATCATTTATTACTTGGGTCAAGTCATTTAACTCTTCCGTGTTTCCACTTCCTCATCTGTAAAATGAACACGACAATCTCTTTGATTCCTTCCAGTTCTAAATGCATGATCCTAAAATTCTCGACATTTAAAGAAGTCATTCTAAAAGATTTAATGGAAAGAGTTCTGCTGCTCTCTCAGAACACTGAGAACCACAGCACTATTACTTCAAACCAGATCAGAATGGAGAATCAGTACTATGGTCCATCCTCAATGATAGCATTTCAGTCATTACTTAAATAAATAAAACTTGAGTGAACTCTTTAACAAGTATAAGATAATAAACGTAAAGATAAGCTGGTATCTGTGGATCTCTTCTATGAGAGCCAGATGCCAGCAAAACACATTAAAATGATAATAAAAATGAAGAGCTCTCAGAAGGAATTAGGAATCTAACTCATTTGACTTCTTTGTCAATGTCAATATTTCAATACTCTGATGACTCTTTGGTTTTATCTATATGAGTGTTCCCTCAAAGGATTAGCTAACAAGCTATTCATGAAGGAGTATGTGCTGGATCTAGCTCATACCAGCTGACAAGAGCTGATTGTTAAATGTACTGCAAATGCTATGGTTCAGAGCTTAATCCATTGCTTTGTTGATTTCTAGACTTAAGAAAATAATGGAAAAAACAATAATGCAGATTCAACTTCAAGGTGGGGTCATGAGTCCTTTGTTCTCCCCAGAGAGCCAGTTATTAAACATTTACCAGCGTACTCCTACATCCTTGCCTTCTTATTCCTAGATTCTTGTCTATGGTTTCATGAGAACCTTCCATGGAGTACTCAACGTGCTTGAGGACTTTCTCAAGATCTTCTCATGTTATTTAGATGCTAATGGAACACATGGGTTTTCTGATAGCTATCCCTCGTTTTCCTCTCTTTTTCATGGCCATTTATCTCTCTGATGACATTGTAGGAGTCGTTTTTCCTACACAATTCTTTGAAACTCATGAAAGAATTGCAAAATGTCCTTAGGAGTGAGTCTATACATTGTTCAACTCTGATTGAGAAAAGCAAGGATATGAAAGACTAAGACACGTGACTACCTCTACCTATATTTGTATATGTGGAAACATGGCAGATTTGTTGCCAAATAGCAGCAGTTTCCTTCCTGGCACCAGGCACCACCTGGTGATTATTCTAGCTATTAAACATCAAAAGATGTTGAATACACTTTCTTAGAAACATGTGCAGAAAGAAAATTCGTTGATAACAAAGATACCATCCAGAATTTCAGTAGCTGAATCAAATTCATTCATAAGGAACTGCAAAGGCATTGGTAGCCTAGAAGAATAAATGAAGGATATGAAAAATGTTAGCCTCAGTATCAGCTTGACACTTTTCTTAGGAATGCCAGAAAAGAATGAGAGATTCTTAATTGTACACTGAAATGACTCCATCACAGGAAGGTAAAAGCCAAAGCAAGAAGTCTTACAGACCAACCCCCTCTTTTTTTCAGGAAAGAAAACCGAGTTCCAGAGAGATAAAAGGGACTCATCAATGTTCATACTGATAAAAGGGAGGTGGAGGGGATGTAGAGTTGGGATTAAAAACCATGGACTCTGACTCCAAATTCCATACTTTTCATTATCCATAGCCACATCATGAGGCAGTTAGATGGCATTGAAGATAGAGTGCCAGGTCTGGAGTCAGGAAGACCTGAATTCAAATTGAGTCTCAGAAACTTCCTAGCTCTGTGAACCTGACAAGTCACAA